>JALDNG010000048.1:1817500-2277500 GCA_024349245.1 Neodontobutis hainanensis
GTTTAGTTTCAGTCAAAAACATCTTAATACCAAAGACATAAGTCTTTTCCTTTTTAATATTATTACATTGATTGCACTGAAAACTAAGAACATTTCTTGGTACACTCTGTCTTGTATTGTTACAGTATTTTTATGCCCTTTGGTTATCTACCTCTGAGGATTGGAGTGACAATAGTCGACAGGAGACTCCCTCCATTAATGCAAAGGTAGAATACAGAGAAGAACGTCCTTCTTTGCCTTTCCTGCAGACACACATACTTGAGTCTCTTACAAAGTTCGAACATTAAAATAGAGGGTTTAGGCTAATAGACAGTGGCTATTCTGACCTGCTGGTCGGAAAATTGATCACCACCAAAAGCAGCAACACATGGTTTGATCCCCCCTGTGCCTAGAGCGATGAGGAACAGGCCCACCATCGACAACACACTACAAAATGAAAGGAAAAAATATTGCCTCGGTAAAATAGAAGTGTATGGTAAAAAATATCCTCTTAAGTTAATGAAACCTACACATGAAAGGTCATATTGTTTGGAGTCCCATTTCTGTCTGTGTCGGTGATGTCATGGATCGCACTGATAGCCATCGCAATCTGACCAAGCGCATAGACAATGGACAAGTAAATGATAGTCCTTTGAAATAAAGAGATCAAATAAAATACATTAAGTTGCACGCATAAACAAAATTTAATTTTCACACATTCACTTTTTGTTTTTAACCCACTTAAACTTTCCGAGCCAAGAATCTGCCACAATGGCCCCGAGGATAGGGGTCAGGTAGCAGAGAGCCACAAAGGTGTGATAAATAGATGTTGCCAAGTCATCGTCCCAATTCAAGAAGTATTTGAAGTACAGCACAAGGACAGCTGGGTAAACGGAGACATAGTGTGGGTTTTATTATGATTAGAAATTAAAGAAATAACCACACAATAGTATTTACCCACCTCGCATGCCATAGTAGGAGAACCTCTCACAGAATTCATTAACAACAATGAAGAAAATACTTAGTGGGTATCCACACACCACTGGACCCTGGACATCATAGAACTGCATTAGTAAATCATATTAGCATTTACTTTAGTTAAATAAACTGCTTTAATACTGACCCTTCATGTTAGTGTATATAGGACAATAACACTATTCTAATCTTATCTAGGGCAGGTTGTGTTTAATTATTAAATTGAAGTGGGACAGTTTTATTATATGGTAATAGACAGACACTTAAGCTTCATTGCTGAGTTGTTACAAACCTCATTTGTGAAGTGTACATTGCTTGCATCTGCAATATGCAAGTCTTATTTATTTGAAATAATGATTATTTTTATTACCTTGCCTCTTTTGTCCTTCTTACGATCGTCTTTATCTGCGCACAAAGTTATTGTTTTAAAACAAATAAAAAAACAGAAGCATAAGAATACATAAAGGTGTATTTTTTCTTTATGAAAACACTCTTATGTCTTCTGTGTTTACACTGTAGACTTTTCTGTCTCTACACTGTAGTCCTGAGTCTACGCATCATAAAAAAGTGCTGTACAGACACGATGAATGATTATTATTATTATTATTATAAATCACATCAGCTCACACAAAGTGAAACTCACCATCTTTTGAAAAGGGACCATTTATAATTGGATACAAACAGACTCACCTGTCATGATGGCTGCTGTTACTTGAACACTCTTCTCGTTAGTTACTGATCCTCCACAGCACACAATGGGAGTGGGAGGATTGTGGTAGCTTATTAGCCCTTGATCTGTGTCCACTGCTGACCGTGTGCCTTTTATGATGGGAGGGAACTCAAGATATGGAGTGTGCCATGTAATGTGAAACCTCATAAAAGCAATTAATTTCCAACCACCTCATGAATGAATTACAAATAAAAGACGAGTGACAGTTACTCAACATTCATTTACAATTGCTGTATTTTATTTAAAAGAAAAGCCTTAGGGAACATTTCTGTTTAGAGCAGAACATTGATTTAGTGTTAAATAAAAATAAAAAGACACATATGCCCCAAATATAAAACAATGTATAAACAATTAAATGAACACTAAAATGGTATAAGCTTTATGTTACTTGCACAGTAGGTGTAGTGTCTGGTTATACACCCCATCACTTTGGCAAGAAGGTGAACAACTTTACAGTGTATTAGCCCCAGCAAGATTTTTTTTGCAAATATTGCACACAGTCCTTTCTATTTACATAAATAAACAATATAGAATACACTTCTTGTATGCAATTGCTTTAAATATAATCTAAAACTCTCTCGGTCAAAAGACTTTGAAGTGATTAAGGTTGAATGCTAACATGAGTCAAAGGAGCGATGAAATAATACAAATATAGTCCATGAAAAAAAGAGATAAATCATTTTCAATACAGTGGCTTAAAAAAATGGAAATACTGTACATATAAAACACAATGTCAAGTATTATTTAAAAACATTTACAGAATGTGAAGTAATGACATGCATATTCAAAACACTAACAAGCCTCCGTAGAGGAGCGCCGTTTAGTTTTTTTCATGAAGAAAAATGTTTAGTGACGGTAAAGTCCTACCACACTCTATCTCTAGCCCTGAGGTTGATTTCCTGTTCCTGGTCTACTCTCATTTCCTGTTGCTTATTTCTCAGGCTGCACCACAGTTACCGTGCCATGTTTAAAGTGGCTTCCGTAGAGTTCAGGACTCCCACACATGGTGCTTCTGACATGCCTTCTTGGCTTGTAAAGCTAGCGAAGAGATAAGGCAGTCAGGGCTTGTTCAGGCTGGCATCATACCACAGAGGAGGTGCTGGGGATGCCGTGGATGGTGGCGCTGGTTGGCGTGCCACTGATGGCGTTAAAGATGTGCAGCGAGTCTGGGAGAACGCTCTTCATGCCGTCTTCCACAGGACTGATCTGGACAAAGAGGAGAAAGATGTCGAATGTGCCTTAGTGATTAAGTCATGATGCTTGTTTGAAAAGTTGTTGGAGGTCATTTTAAAGTCAAGGCATGACTTTAGAGCAAGTGACAAGTTACAAATATGAAAGAAACAGAAAACACTCCACAAAATTTGACAAAAACGGTCAATTCTAGCATATTTAGTAAAAGAAAAAAAATGCATAAGCAAACAAATGTTTATACATGTTTGGATAGATGTATAGGCAAACACAGCAGATTGAAGTAAATGCATGCTCACAGATGTACATGCAAAAAAAATGTAAGATTAAAAAAAGAAGGACAAAAGCAAATGTTGATCTTGCCAGCTTAGCAAGGAAACATAAACACTGTAGCAACAATTTAAATTTGTATTTGAAAAGTGGATATTAAACTTTTCATTAATTTGTAAAAGATGTGAGGATAACATTGTACTGTATGTTGTCTGATCAGATACAAACAAATTAAATGGCTTAACAGTTTACCAGGGTAATCTTTAAAAAAATGTTTTTGTAAGATTAAGAAGAAAATGTGTTTCCTCTAAATTGTCAGAACTTAATTGTGTAGGTGTTTACATGGTTTAAAAACACAAAAAATAAATCCTGTATTTAAGATGTTAACAAGATCCTGGGGCATGTTATATTCTGGCCTGACCAACATAAACCATCTGTTTTCAGTGACTTTTAGCTTTACCATCCAATCTGCTCATGTCAGCAAAAGAAAAAGAGAGAATGATGTTATCAAGAAGAGTGTTATCAGACACCTGTTTATGTGCCATCTCTTCTTCATGTACAGATATAAAAGTATATATTTTTAAAAACTGCAGTGACAGAGCACGTACTTGCTCATGCATGATGATGGACAGTTCTCTGGCCAAGTCTCTATAGTTGGCTTTCATCTCGTCATGGTACTCCTGTTGGTCCTCTTTAATCAACCGCTCATTAATGCCCAAACCTTGGCCACATGCCTCGACAAAATGCCTGCTCACAAAAATAGTAAATACATGAGTAATTACACTAACAAACCCAGAATCTGCTACGCCATGTGACCTTACCTAAAGACCTCCTTCAGCTGCTTGACCTTGTTATCAGGATACTTCTTGGCACTGGAATCATCCAGAAAGGCTCTGGCATACGCGAGTGGACCAGCATTAACCTGAGGATGGAAAAAAGCTTGGTCATTTTTCCACTTACGTAATGTGCTTTGATTTGATTTATGTGTTTGGGATTATGGCAGGCACCTGGACACTGATGCTGCCCTGGAGCTTGAGCTGCAAACGGATCATGTCCACTTCACTGGAAGAGCAGAGCTGTTTGATCTCAGCCACTTTCTTACTCATCTCATCAATTGCCACTTCGATGGGGCTCAGATCTGTGTGGTGCTGATACATCACTGCGATACGCTTCTTTACATAGGGGAAGCAATGTGTGGCTGAGGAAACAGAGAAAGTCAGTAGAAGACTTTTTGAAAGACGAAACATATTTGCCTGTGTCCTGTTCATGAGTTAAAAACTCCATAAAGATAAGAAGTATGAACTTTTGAAACTTATGAACCATAAAACAATATAACTGTGATTAGGAAAGTACCTTGACACTTTCAGAATCTAATCAGGATACATGCACAGGATGTTTCTGCTGAGTAACATGACAACATAATGTCTGTGAAGGTTCTCAGTCATCCAGGTCAACTTGAAGAAAAGGTTAAAGCAAAGGCATCGGGTGTCAGTTTTGAAAGTGAAGACGTTTTGTCTCCAATTCCAATTGTCTTTTTCAGATTTAGAGATCAACTGATACAGAGCTGAGCTTTTATCTCTAGAGGGAGGGGTTTAACCTGAAACTAACTCTGATTGGACCAGGCTGCTCTGGTCTCATAGTCGTTAGCTCTGAAAGGACAGGGTGAGTCACACTGATACACGGGTATGAGAGACGAAACGCCTCACCTTAAAAACCTAGTCCAGATGCCTTTGCTATAACCTTTCCTTCATGACAACAGACTCAGAAGAAGATAGTCTTTCATGTAAATATAGGCAGACACTGAGCATAGTTGCTTCAAAATAATTGTATTATTATATGCTTGTTTCCCATGTTATTAATATACTTCAAATACTTACTGGTTAGTATTGTCCTGCGTTTACACTGCTCCTCTATGCCACCTTGTCTTTTGCCTGAGATGGTGAAGGGCATCTCAAACACAAATCGACGAATGTTGTGGCTCTTTTCAAAGTCAGTCTTCCTGTCCACCTGCTCTTTCTCATCCAAATAAGGGGTCACATGTGTCACTTGGATATATGCATATTTGGAGTCCAGGTCTTTGGGGTTAATCTGCAATAAACGCATATTGTTAAAAGTTCTCGTACAATTTTGGTACAAAGTTAGTGTTACAATTGATTGATTATTGTCTCTCACTCTGCCAGAATCCTGAATTATCTTCACATTTTCCTGTCCAAATTTGTCGGAGTACAACTTAAGCAGTCTTTGGGATATCTCTGACAGTGGGGTAAATTTTGGCTCTTTGTAGATGTATTCTTTTCCATCCTCATCCTCAAAAAATCCCTACGAAGAAAAAAGCAAAAAATGTAATTATGAACTAATTATGTATTTATCCCAAAAAAAATTAAAGCAAAAATAGGCTGCATATTGAAGTCTCTCTGGTCAATCAAAATAAAACAATAACTTGACAAATACACAGCCACACAACTCCACGCACAGAGAGGATTAACTATTGTCAGTGAAGAGACACATGACAAAGGTGTAGGCACAGATTTCAAGTTGTCAGTGGGTGCTTAGTCAACAACCTTGAACAAAAGTGATCCATATTTAGTTGAGCCATGCATTTACTCTTTGAGAGATGAGCCTGCTATTAGCCTTTTTATGATTTTGCTACTGTGCTTACAACAACACTGGGAATTAAAGGGCTATATATAAGAGACATCTCAGTTCATTAGGATGACAAGCACAACCTAATACATCACTGCAGACCAACTGCAATGCCAGCAATTTACCTCGGCGTCTGAATCAGTAAACTGGTACTGCTACAGGAGTGTAGGCGACAGAAAATAAAAGCATTATTATTGCATACTTCTCAAGTGCTGTGATAGAGATTCATAACAAAGCTACACTTTACTGGAAAAACTATGTAAAGACATTGGTACACACAGGTAAACGAGGACTAATCCAAGACAATATTATTGATAATGTCTCTTCCTAATTGATTAAAAAGGCCAGAATGAGAATCTATCAAGCTCTACATTTCAACACAGCATAAACTCAAGTACCATGCAACACAGTCCAAACAAAGACAGAAAGCATTAATTAGGTAGGTGCTGAAGTGCATTAAATAAAAGAACACCAGCATCAACACCACACAAAAGGCTGCTCAGGATAAAATTTTACAGATACATAAACTAACAAGGGCCACTGCACGACTTACCGCAGCCTTTAAAGAAGATACAAAGCAGAGAAGGATATTAGAGTGGATTATAAAATGCCATAGCCTGTAACATGCTCTATGTGATCGCAAACCTTCAGAGTTTTAATGCTTTCTAAGTGAAGACAAGTTTAAGGGTGTAATAATAATGTGTAGAGGTTGTAAAAAAAGACATTGATAATTACCTGGCCAAAGAATGCCACTCTGAAGTAGGTCCCCAGCAGTCTTTTCCCAGAATGCATGACCTCTGTCACTTTACTGTATGCACGATGCAGCGTGTCATACAGGTGAGCCAGTTTCTGTGCAACAAGTAATTAACAATAATTTCAATTTGTAGATTGTTTGAAAAATAATAAAAGCAGTCATTCGGTATACCTCAAAGTCCCTGCGCTTCTCATAAATGGGAATTATGAGCTTGTAGATATCAGAGATGAGCTCGTAGCGTTCAGCTTTCCAGAGGCCATCTGCACACTCCTCTAACAGCTCCATTAGCACATCCTGAGGGAGCAAGAAGGATGAGTGTAGATGTTTCAGAATGTAGCTGTAGTTATGTACAAAGTTACTCCAAGAGCCAAAAGAACAGAAAATACCTCATTGAAGTGGACGTCCTGCATGCCTACATCCTCCATCATTGCTGCTTCCTCATCAATGTTAGGAGTCACAACACGAAACAATGAGCAGCCCTGTTTGAACATGCCTGCACACGAAAGAAAATAAATTAACAAGTGTAACCTAAATGCAGATTATACATGGCCAGACAAAGAAAACTTGCCTTTTCTTTGTAGATATTCTGCCACAAGTGCAGTGACATGCACGTAACACATGGCTGCCTGTCAATAAAAATAGATATTTATTTATAAATAGTAGTTTAAAAATGTGTGAATTCATTATTACCAACTCATATCATAACATGCTAATAAGATTTAGCACAGACCTCTGATAGGTCTCCGTTCTTTACATGGATGCGGGCCATGCTGTCCAGCCAGGTCTTGCGTAGCTCAGGGGTACTGGCATACGACTTGGCCAGACTGTACTGAAGATCGACGAGCATCTCTGGATCTCTCTCATGCTCCTTCATCTGTGCTGTGGCCATCAAAACTGTTCGGATCCGTTTTGTCAGGTCCTTCACATCTGATGGGAAAGCTGTGTTCTGTTGAGGTGAACATTAAACACATTAGAAAGATATGTACATAAATAGTAGAACAAGCTAAACTTGTTTTAAAAATGTATACATTTCTAACCTTAATAGTTTTGTCACTGTTTGCACAGTTGTTGATTATTGACAGAGACTGTTGGAAGCGGGTGCTTCCTATACCAATGACATCAGCAATCAACTGACTAACAGCAATCACCACCTGGAAATGAATGTTAGATGTTACACCATGGTACTATCTCTATGATCTATTTCCTCTCCAAAGAATAACATTTCTACCTGTAAGTGTGTTCGAACAAAGGACTTGCGACCAGTGTAGTCAAAGTTGCTCTTCATAAGGAAGTACAGCAAATGAGCGGCGTCGCTGCGGATGGAGCTTAGCTTTGAGTTACAACACTTCAAGATTTCATAGCAAAATGCAGCACACATGTCGGCACGGCCTTCAAAAAATGTGCATGGAAACTACAAGACAAATAAAAAAACGGATATCAGGCAGTTATCTTCTATAACTTACAGTATTTTATTTACAAATGATGCTACCATTAGGTTTCATACCTTGTATATGAAGGTGCGCAATGAGGTAAAGACCTGCTTGAGTGCTGTTTCTGATTGGTTGATGTTCAAAAAACACAGGTGGACTTCAAAAACCTTCTTCATGAGTGGACTATGGCCGTGGTCAGAGCACAATTGAGTCTGTGGACAGATACGGCAGGTCATTTAGCAAGTATTCAAATGATCTAAAGGGCAAACTAATAGTGTTATGAGTGCCACCTTGAATCCCATAATGAAGACACTGAGTGTGTCCAGGACAGTGAGGCAGACCTCTGTTGCTATGTTGGCCTCCAGGAGAGACTGGTTTAGCACATCTGCATCTGAGTGACTGTATGCTGCAAAGGTCAAACAAAAAGTCGTAACTACATCAGCATTACTTTTATATTAGTACAAACAAAACACAATTACATGATGATGCTACTACATACTTGTTTTATTCCAAAAGTGTAATTTATGCACAACTTACTTGTATTAAATTTAAGTGGAATAAAACTGACTGTAATTTGTAAGATGCCATATCAGTATGAATTTGAAACTCTGGGATGAGCTGCATAGAAGTTGGAGGCCAGACAATATTTGGTGTAATAGAAGAGCCTGCTCTTAATTCAACCAAATAAAAGACCTAAAAAAATTGTCTGCATGTTGTCTGCCAGCTTGTTATACACTCTTACCATGATCTACAGATATTCCAAGAATACTTGAAATCTTTCTTACACTGAAAGAGCAAAGATACTTTATTAAAAAATGGCATGCAACAGTCTGACCACACATCTCAACCATTTTTCTCTACCTAAAAAAACTTTGGCCTTGCTTTATTTTGATGTCATGTCTTCCAAAGCATTTTTGGTCAAAAGTGAACTAGATGGATGAAGAATGAATATAACAATAAAATGTGGTTTTCCTTTTGTTGAGGAAGAACATTTGATGAATTACAGGATGGGACACTTACTGTGGTTAAATGTGAATGAATTATCCAGGCTGCTGAGCTGCTGTAAGCGGGCATGCATCATTCCCGCCCTGTTACGGGACACAGGCAGAGTCTGAGACTTCCGCTCCTGTGCTACGGCTCCTGCCCCATCCTGGTTCCTGATGAGGAGACAGGACAATGTTAAAATGATGAACAGCTACCAACACTGACACCGTTGGTCAAGCAGGTTAGAGTGGATATTTCTGTCAGAGCACTCAAGTGTGCGTTACTGGTAGCTTTGTTGAAGTACAGACATAAGTAAAGTTTGTGCTGTAAAGTTTTACTCTAGATCGTCATGCCAAGAATTGCAATCACAGCATTACAGCAAGCCATGCATGTTAGGATGAGAGAGGCAGATGCAGATAGGTTTGAGCAAATCGACATGCACTTAGTTTAAGTTTGTCAGTTCCACATGTGGTCTTACCCAGACAGGACAGGCCAGGAGCCAGGTTTTATTTCATTATGTTAAACTTGTCAGCATTTAGGTCAACAGAAATAGAGACAGTGGTGGGAGGTTAGAGAAAGTGAACACCCAAAACCCGTTGGGACTTAAGATTAAAGCACCACAATGAAAAAAAAATGCAATTTTTAAACAATATTTATGAAAAAATTATTACTATAAATAACTTTCAACAGTAAAAATGATAGAGAGCTGTTCTAGTAAGAAGCATTGTTTACATCTCTTACTCTGTGTAAAGGCACCACCTACTAACCAATCTGTTTTCTATCGGGAGGCTTGATAATATTGAGAGACACATAAACCCATCCTGGCCACACTCTTAATGAGAAATAGTGGCATTCAGTTAAAGAAAACTGATTTTCATATTTTTTTATTATTATTTTAAACAACAGAGATGTAATATTAAACTTTTAGCCCTGCCTGTTTTTTAGTGGTGCTCATACAATTTGCTTTTATTTTTTATTAATTTGAGCTAGATAGATACTTTCATCTAAAATAAAAAATATAAAAATATAAATAATGCATTAAGATAATTCAGTAATTTTTTTTCATTTTTCTGTTGGGTATGTTAGTTATTAAATTTAATCAGAGATCTGATTCTTGGCCCTACAACTCGACCCCAAAACTGCTGTGACACCGCCACTTAGTTACTTAGCTTCTTAATTCATAGACCTAAAATGTAAAAAGATTTACCAGTGAGATTGTTTCATCTTACATAGACACTGACAACATTACCTTGCAATGTATCGCTTTCCCATGTATTTGAATTGATGAAGGCACACTCTAACAAAAAAACACCAAAAAACAACACATTTAAACCAATGGGTACTAAGAACAACCATCAGAAACTTCTTGGTGAAAGTATAAGATATCTTACTCTAATAGAGTAAAGAAGTCCATTAGATCAGCAGGAGAAGCTTTGTTCCAGTAAGAGAACAGAGCATCTAAAAAAACAAAAGAAAGCAGACTAAGCACAGACTGAGATAAATTGTTAATTGTAGAGAAGTTGTGAGCTCTTACCTTCAGACATGCTTTTGAGCACATGAAGGAAGCACATGAGCAGGCTCTTGATCTCTGTCTGGTCCAGTTTATCACCTCTCAGTAGGGTGCTTCCCAAAGTGGACGCACGCTGGTTCTGAGCAACAAAAAGGTTGGTTAGGCGTACACAGCCCAAACGTATAATCCCGTCTGGGATCTGGGTCTTATGTAGCCTAATTTTCTGCATTAAATAAATCACATTATTTCTACTTTTGAGTTTTTTTGATCATGCATTAATTTATTTGTCTTAAAATGGCATCTGATGAGCTTTGTTGTAATTTATAAGTAAATTTATTCATTCAGACAAAGGCTTAGTGGAAAAAGCCTTGCTGTGCAACCATCTTCGTTTTCCCCTTTAAGAGCAGAGTTACAGTTCTACACAGTAAAGGTTTGGCAATAAACCAATCACATTTCTTTGCCAGTATTTATTCTATACCTAGAAAAGGGATGCCATCTTGGAAGGCATGATGATGAACAACTGCAAAATCACCCATTTAAATCAACACAAGGCAAAGCAACAATCCCAAACCTATACGTTTCTGTGGGCTTAGAGTTTGAGGCACACACTTTAACATTCCCAGGTGGGACATTCCTAGAGGGGACAGTCTGTGAAGGAAGGGTTTTTTTATTTAAAATGCAAAGCTGGACTGTGGTTCAGCCTCTGATACACAAGAAGCAAGTAGAAGTCCATGGTGACACTGTTTTTGTGTACGATGAGCATGGACTCCTCGGGCTCTGCTAAGTGTAGGACATTGACAGAGTGTCTCCGTGCAAACGTTTCCATGTGTCCGTCGTGCAAGTATAGTGGGGGAATGGTATACATTAAAATGCCTTGACCTTGACCTTAAAAATTCTTGTCAAAAACAAATTTCAAAATGTGATAAAATTTGTAGGAATTCATTGACAGATATATGCCATTTTTGTCTGAAGTACCTTGTCAATGGAGCTGCTCTTGTCATTGTTCTTATCTGGCAGACTGTTACCAGAATCAGTGCTGATGAGGGAGCCTCGAGAGTCTGCGTTGCGCACCAGGTTAATGTTAGGAGTGGAGGATGTATGAGGTGATGCTGTGATAAAATAATCTTACATCACAAAAGAAAAAAAACAATACAATACTACTTATTTATTATTGTTGACTATCAGTTATTGCTCACCAGTGCCAGAGATGGCTCCAAAAACATCTTTGTGCATGCTGGTGTCCAAAAAGGTGCTGGATCTGGGAGGGGTCATCAAAGCATTGGTGAAAAGCGACTCTTCCCTTCCATTCTATAAAGAATATTAAAGACACATTTATAATCTTGCTGTATTTACAGAGTGTATTTTCTGCATAAGACTGCAGTATTAGAAATTATTATACAATGTTTTAGGCAGTATTCAACATGTGGTACAGCATAAACTAGTCCATGTTCCTCTTTTAAACCACAAGGTGGAACCCTTACATTGTTGGACTGGTTGACAGGGAAAGGGGAAACCTCCTTCACATTGAGCCTGTTCACGTTCTCCTGAAGCAGACCAAACAAGGGGAGGTACAGAGTGGCCAGTCTGGCTTGCTGGCTCTAAAAAGCAATTAAATCTCTTAGAAGAAGCACAAAAGCTAAAAATGAGCAACAGAGATTGAGCAAAGACCACAGTATTTACCTTAGAGGTATAGCGGTCATCAAATGTGTGCTTTATCATCAGGTTCTTTAGCACATGGATAGATATTTGACGGATTTCCCTGAACTCCGGCAATGCTGCACTGACCTCCCTAAGGAGCAGTCCGACCAGGAAGTGATTTTTACAGAAGTCATCTGTCAGTGAGTAATCCAGCTGGAAGTCTACAGGGACAAGCAGGACGATGGAGAGTTTAGGAGTGATTCACATGGAGTTAAAAAAACAGAAACTGATCAAAAATAATCTGACTAGATACATTTTGAAATATTATTCTATTGTAAATGTGCAAACTGGTAAAATGGAAAAAGACAAAAAAGGACAGGCTTGACAGATTCAGGTTGTGTCAGAGCTGCTGTTTTGCATCAGCTTTGATTATTGAGGACAAACAGGATTAAAGCTAGTGATTGCCCACAGACAGCTGCCCTCACAAGGGTTTACTTGCATTAAAACCCAAAGTAAAGCGCGTAAACACGTCACACACACACACACTTCAAAAGATTTGTATGGTTCTATCTTTTTAAAACCTGCAATGCAAAGTTTAAAAAGGCATGCTTTTTTTCAAACAATTCCAAAAAAGACACCAGACCAAATCCGACCTTTACAAAGAAGAACACTGAACTTAAAGTTATCTATCAGATCTTGTGACCGGGACACTACAAAGCAACAGTGAATTATAACTGATTATGCTGCGATTAGAGAAGAAGACTGGGTTTTATTAGATCGACATCTGCTGTGCATGTTTAAGGTGACATACAGACACACCTTTCACCTACCTACTGGAGTGTCAGACTCCATCGTATCATATGGAGATAATAAAGCTAATTGAGGAACACAGGGGGGAAGAAAAACACAGTGCGTTCTGTAATACCATTCTGTATCTATGGCTTTTGATAAAAAAGACACTAATTGTGAATCCATAAGATCTTAATAAAAGATGAATAGAATGCACTCTTACCTTGAAATCTCAGTATTCTCCCCTTTCCAAATGGCATGGGCAGGTTTAACGGGACATAGTGCTCATGATTGCACACAACACGTAGAAACTCAAACTTGAACTCAAACAGTGTCTGCAGATTATAAACACTTGTGTCAGTGACAAAGGTTTTCTATTGGAAAAATGGTAGGTAATATATCTGCCTTTACTTTCCATCATGTCTGTACCTTAGGGTCTCCGGGCATAAAACAGTTTATATAGTTGTTGATCTGCTTGAACACAAAGCCTCTGTCCATTAAGTTGAAACAGCGCTGAAAAAAATAAGGGAGAAAATAAAACGTGTTAAGAGCAAAATTCAAAACGTTAAGGAAACAAGTCTTTAAGTGTGAATGCTTACCTTAATGAAAACTGCCAGGCTGTGGTTGGCGTTTCTGGCAGCATCCAGGTTGTCCTTGTATTTCTGAGTGATATGTGGCATTATCAGATTGACGAGAGTCTCCACACTGTGATGGAAGGGAGCTGAAAAACGTTGATTCCTGGAGAGCTGAAAAAAAAAAAAAAAAAAAAAAAACTCCTACAGCACTTCTAATAGGCACATACATAAATACAGTATGGTCAAATTTGCAGTTCTTGATACATAGTTAACTGATGCATAGTTTAGCTCATTAGTTTTCAGATATACAGTACATCAAACAATAAAAACAACGTGGGGGATCGTCATTCTTTTGGGGGGTTTTGAGAAGAAAAAAAATGGTTGGGAGACACTGCCATTAAGTGAAAGAATGTGCATTGTGCTTGTGGCAGACATACCTTCACTTTACAACTCTCAATTAAATACTGAGCCATGGATTTGACCAGCGCTTCAAAGAAATACCAGGAGTACTGCAGGACAAACAAAATTCAATCAGCAAAACTAAACATGACATCACGCACAGCCCCAGTGTTTTAGGATGTTACCTTGAGCAGTTTGTTACTTGTGAGGAAGTCAGTGGAAGGCTTTAGGATTGCAGTCATGGCTTTGGCCAACTCCTCGTGGGCCGTTCTGGTGCTGGCTGATGTGTATGGCTCAGTCTTGAATACATACTAGGGTGAAGAAATAACTAGCTATTTCAATTGTTTACTGCCAAACACTGTGCATCATTTTTAATATATTAATATTTAGTAATAGGTGTGGTTAGCGATGGTTGTACCTTCACATATGATCTCAAGTAATGTTCCAACCCCTCCTCATGGCACTGAGCAACAATGTGAATCATGACTCTAAAATAAAAATAACATTTTAGAGTTTTTTATTTTTTTTTATGAACTACACAAAATCAACATATATGACTACAAAATAATAAAAATACATATGCCTAATAGGCTAAGGGAACAAATGTAAACTGTACTGGATTCTTGCCTGGTGACATTGACTGCCACATCTTCCTGGGTGGCACTGGTTAGCACCCGGAAAAGCTGATTCAAGACAGTGGGCAAGAACTTGATCATCACATGACTCTCCATGGCATGTAGACTCTGATGTTACAAAACAAAAATGGACATTAATTAAGAAATAATTTAATTAGCTAGGTAATAATAAGATTACAAAAGAAAATGTCCTGCATTTAGGTGGACAAAGAGACTCTGAGGTCTAATGAAGTCTGAGGCATGTGGAAACTAATCTAATAACAAAAGGAGGACATGGGTGAACAGTACTGTGCTAATGAGCCACACCTTCCACTGGCTGGAATAAATCAGGTGCATTTGTCGTAGAAGCTTCCATGAGCTCAGCCAAGCCACTCTGCATTACTGACCTGCTGTTTGACCCCATGACCATTGTTCATGTGCACTGCTGTGTTTAGGTTATAACCCATGAGGTTCAATAGTAATCAGTGAAAACTGTATAATGAAAGCCTTAAAGGAATGTAGGTGAAGTAAACAGAAAAAAGTCATTTTTCTTTTAAAATGGCAGGTTTGCTTTCAAAATAAATGTGCTGAAGATTAGGTGCATCTGAAACTAAGTGTATGACAAGGTTGAATAAGTGTCAAAGAGCATTAATCCGTTGCCTTATATAGTCATTAAATATTAATACCTATACCTTGAGATACTTGACCAGTTCTCCTCCGGACACTGGTGATGCAGATCTGGAGCTCTGACAGTGATGAAAGAAATTGTGCAAATGTTGATCCTGGAAAAAGACATGGATTGAGGATAAGTTTTATTTTTTAGAACCAATGTTAATAACAATATCCCTAATTAAAAAATATACATGCAGAGTTCTTTTTTAAAAATGACCTGAGTGTAGACAGTGGACACCAAATGAGTGGATATCCTAAATATCGGCTTGCCTCCATCCACCCATTTAATCTCAGGACTTGTGTGCTGCAATGTAAAAGTACTACTGATTTAAATTCTTTCCATGCTGGTTAGATCAATGTTGTCTATGACAGTTTGTGAATGATCGTACCTTGGCACCCTCCTGACAGCTGAGGTATCCAGTGGGCAGGTTGGCAGCCACTGGGATGTGACTTTCATTCATGACCACCCGACCATCCTTAAGCAACGGCAGCCAAGCGTAACCCACTGAACGAGAGACACACGAGGTAACACCAGTCATGGATGTAATCACAGACTTCATTTATCGAATGCTCAATGTTACCTTGTGTCTCAACCAGTTCCCTCTTTTTGGTGCTGGCCTTGCTGTTGTTGTCACAGCTGATGTGGTAAAAGGTGAAAAGTAGATGGTGTTTCTCGTGGAGTTGCGTCGGCAGCTCAATCTTAAACTACAACATTAAAAAATTATTACATCAATCATTTGCTAAGTTAACAAAAACTTTTTTCCTGGAATGAGTGGTTACCTCATCATAAAACTCAGGGTTTTGCTGGTGGTGTAATACTGCAGCAAAGGCATTTTTGGTAAACAGTGGTCCTCCGGGACGGCTATAGATACACTGGGTAACAGAATAAACTGTTTAATTAAGTTTTTTTTTTTTGATGATTAACATCTTGGTTGGCATATTTTTCTTCATTTACCTTTAGTGAAACAGCGTCTTCCTCGTCTGAGTCCTTGAATTCAATGCATACAGCTATATTTCTTGCCTAAAGTTAAGCCCATTAAAAAAAAGCAAGTTAGCCAACTTCTAATTATTGTCAAATATGACTATAGCTCTGATCTATACACTATAGTATTTTAATAATACCTTTGCGAATGACTTTTGACCATCATACTTCAAGTGCTTTGGGTAGACATACAGGTGATTGCTGTAGATGGTGAAAGGCTGAGAGCATTTGGCTATGCACGGAACAAACTCCTCAACTTCAAAGAAGATGTGGCTCTTCTCACTGACATCAAACTGCTTCACAGGAATGTAGGATGAGGTAACACAATCTAAATACAGAAGCAGATGGGAGACTAAATACCCCGCCTGCAGACACACTGGTCTGGACTGAGCACTAACTACTATCTCTTATAATGACTACATGCAGCAAACTTAAAGAACTTACTAATCAAGTCAGGGGCTACATTGTCGATAGTAACATCAAGATTTCCTAAGATTACAGGCAGCTTGGCTATCTTCTCAGGCCTTGAGAAGAGAAAGCAATCACCAGTCACATTAAATAATAGTATAGGCAACATGTTCCATTCATCTGTAAGATTATGTGCACATTTTATTATACTGGAATGTAACTGTTTATAATTACTCACTTTCTGAAGTCGGCCAGCAGTTTCAGCATATCTTCATTGGACAGCTTGTTGCCATCTTGTCTGTACAGAGCTGAGAATCGAGCACCTTTGTCAAGTGTTCCTGAAGCATCTTTAAACAAAGGCCTGTGGGAGAGAAACAAATCCTTAAAAAAAAGAAAAAAAAGAAGAAGAACAAACTCTAATGTACAAAATAATACATTGTGATTTTATTGATTTAATAAAGTAAAAGTTTAAAAGTTATTCATATTATGAAGCAATATAAGCTAAGCTATTAATAACAGTGAAGATGTTAATACATGAATAAAAATTGCATTTGGCATTTTATAGAAAGAAAAAGCATACCTTGCTGCCCAAGCAAAAGGCATCCTGTACTGGCCTAACCTGCTACATGCCAGCTTGGCATTTTTCAGGACCTTTTGTGCCACCTAGGGGAGAAGAGGAACAGTGTTTAATGCTGCTACGTGCTGCTTTTAGCCATTTCAACAGTGTAATATTTTAAACATGCTGACATTGTGAAAAAGATATACAGAAAACAAGAGACACTCAACAACCCAGAACACAATATGCATTTTTTATTTTGCTCCAGCTGATTAAATTACTACCACTGTGGTCTCTTCAGGGCACATAAGGACATTTTCACAGCAAGTCAATGCTTGTATTGGGCGCCTTTACGACTGGGGAGCACAGGAGTGATATCAGCATATAATGTTGGAATCCGCTGAGTCTTGTTTGCATGAACCCCGGTTATGTGAAGCTTTTGGTTGGTCAGTACCTTGGTGGAGTCTGAACTCTTCATGTAAGGCTCAGCACAGTGGTTGATTCCGCCCTGAAGAACTTTTTCTATTCGAGCCACCAAGAAGATATCTGGATGAGGGCACGTTACTGAAAAGACTCCCTGTATGAAAAGGAAAATACCACATTTAGGTATGAATTTCACTCAAATTTATTCCCTTTTTTATGTAAAACTCTTCAAGTACTATACTTGCCGACTTGAATAAGAAGAGAGAATAATGTTTGCAAAAGTCCCTGACATTTCTAAGGTGCATTTGATCATATTATTAAATCATATTATCTTGAAAACAGGTTAATACAAGAGTGCTGCTCACCTGTCTGGGATACTGCATGATTGTCTCTGGCACCCCGTGTACTAGTCGCACCTCAAGGTGGACGTCCCCTCCTCCATTCATGTACTGACTGTTGGTATTGGGCAGCATGCCTCTAACAGATGGGTGATTCAAGTCCACGTGGAAATCAGAGGAGATCTTTCTTCCATTTTGGATGTCGAACAGGGACAGGGTGACGTAGAAAGGTTCCACCTGCAAAAAATAGCAATTTAGGAACACACTGTTATTTAAGACGTTTGAGAGAAGCTAAAAATACCTTCAATGTTGCACTGGTTGTACGAGAATTATCAGTACACAATGATTTGTCAGCCTGACATGTCGTTGTGGACAACAAATCTAGAAGCCAGTGTTGGACATGACAGAAAATCTGAGTGTAATATTAGCTCTTGTTGCCGTAGCATAATAAAATAATTGATTTGAGTATTATTCCTATAACAGTGTAGGGAGGTTCTTGAGCAAGGTTCATATCAATAGTCCTGCAGTTGTTTGTGTCTGGGTGTCATGTTAGTGTCTCTGTGGAAACTAGGCATGTTAAGGTTTTAATAAACACGTCACAGGGCGGGACAGCAGAATATCAAAATCCATTATACAGACTCTGATACTTAACATGCAGTGTGGTTTCTATGACAACACAGCCCTTCAACTGTCCCAATACTAAAAGGAGTCCATCCTCCCACAATGAAAAATCATTACTTTCGTGTTTAAATCAAAAGAGGATGAGGATTTTTGTGCCTCTTGATTCTCTTACATTGGTCGTTGGTCCTTCCTCATTCTCGGCCACACAGCTTTGCAGATTAAACGACAGGTCATTGCAGTTCACCAGAACACGCTTGCCAAACTTCTCCTCGAACTGCTTCACATCGGGCTCGATTCCTGAGAAATCTAGTTTCTAAACGGTAAAAGAGAACCAAATAGTCATATTTCATCAGGTATTTAAACATTTTACCAAATGGAGATTTGACAGACTTTTTACCTGTGTATCTGGGTCCAGTGTGAAGAGCTTCAATCTGGTCTCATTTCTTAGTCTTGTTTCAATATCGCGTGCGGTCTGAGGTAGAAGAAGTAGAAAAGCATTTTCTTAAATTGACTTAAACCACAACCTGAATGGAATTCAAGAAACAGATTTCCACTCTGCTGGATTTATCATTAGGACATTTTTGTCTGGACGTCGACCCTCATATTTTACAGACTGATATTGTGCAGACAGACAGCGGTTAGAGTCAGGTGGTACCACATTTCAGGGCAGCTCAAGGCAACCTGTTTCCAACTAAATGTTTCCGTACACACATGGCTTTACCGCTCAACAGTTTGCAATGTGGAAGAATAAAGCGAGATAACACATGCACAACACATAAATAAATTAGAAAAAAGAAAACAATCAGAATATTTAAGGCCTGAGATATACTTGTTTTTTGGGGGGGGCTGGAAAAGTGCATTAGAAAACACATGTGCTGTAATATTGGCCCTTTTGCTTCAAATGATATTCAACACTTAATGATTATGTAGTGTAAAAGTGCTACAGTATAATGTGGACCTACCTGAAAGCTGTCCATACTTCCAGAGGAACTGTCTGACTTGCCAAGATCATCATCTGTAGTGGAATACAAATAGAACATGTCAAATGTAAGACATATATACAAGTCAAGACAAGATAATTGGTTAAATCTATTTAATCACTCAAATGACAGGTAAAGGCCTGTAAACAGCAATTTAATGTTCATGTATCAGTCCTATAAGATTCCATAAACATAATCCACTAATGTTGACAGATCCTCTCAAGCAGGAGAGATTTGATTCCTTTCTCGTGCACAGTGTGATTAATAAAAGCCTGAGAATAAGGAAGATTATTGGAGTGTTTTGTGCCTAAGCATTCAGCCCTTTCTCTTCGCAGCTTAACCCCCCGTGAGAAAGGAGATGGTTTATAAAAAGCTTGGGGCTTGGGTGGTCCAGTATCACTAACTTAACTCCAGGAAAAAAAGGCCAAAAGTGAAGACTAGAAGTATGAATAAGCAAGAGCTCATTTATAAACATCCTCAGGTACAAAGAATATTACAAAAGTAAATAGAGAATTGTAGTTAACTAAAATAGCGTTGGACATTTTCCACTGCAGCTAATTTGTACATAAATTTACTTTAGATCATAAAATTATTTATGGGTTTAGTGTTTTCTTCCCTTCAAGGCCACTCCTCTGGTCCTCACTCCATTGTTATGTACTGTATCTAAAATTAGAAGATAAAAACTAAGTTGCTGAATTCCTTAACGTTTGTTGATTTAGAACAGATAGTCTAGTATTTGTGGAAGTAATGCAAAGGCTTTTTGTTATGCATGACTGCTGAAAAAGTAGTTTTAGAACAACAAGGCTTAACTCTAGGAGAGGAAATATAAAAAGAAGTCAAGAAGGTTATATTGATTGGCCAATTTGTGCAGTGGCTAAAATTACAGTGTGACCAAGTCTTAGACACACACCATCATGGATGTCTCCATTCCTTTTTTCTTGCATGGCGATCTCAAAGCTGCTGTGTAGGATCTTGTTGAGTGTGTTGATCCATTCCTCCATCTCCGCCTCACTGTCGGCAGCCAGCAGGTAGGTGCTCTTGTCCTGCATCTTCAACTCAAACGCAAACCTCTTGACTTTGTTGCTCTGCAAAGAGGAAGAGAAACTAGTGGCTTTCTTCGCAATATGTGTGTTTATGTTTGGTTTTTGTTTAAGATCGAATGACTGCTTAATGCTTGCTTTTGACTGTGGAGATGGCAGACCTGAAGGAATGCTTTCTCCTTCCCTCCAAAGCTAACAAGCGAGCAGTGCCAGCTCAACAGAGGAAGCTGCAAACTATTATGACTGAAGCCATTGCTTGGTTGATTTTATTCCACCCTGAACCTCACATCCCAGCAGTCTAGATACAGAACAGCTCTGACTGCCTCAGAAAGCAATGGAACACTTTAACATAATTGTTCAGACCTGCCAGGGCTGCAGACCTGAACAAAAGGTCCAAGTCAGACTGTGACCTCCACCCAAAGAAAGAAGTGACGTCACTGTGCTGTTTTTGTGCTCACATCACTTTCTCAGTATGTGATAAGTGCTGATCCAACTGATTTCAGATATATTTTAAACCAGTTAATAAGGTTTGGGTAATTTTACGGGGAATTTATGAGCAATCTCATTATTGCCAACAGTGGGTGGATTGTTATGCTTTAGCTCTATCTTAGTTTTGGCTAAATGTTGCTTGGGCAAAATGTTGACACAGCGGAGTGGGAGCAACTGGGAGGGACAGTCATTATCTGGAGGTTGGCCGAGTAAACATGTCGATGGGTTCTCCGGACATAAGCAGGCTCAGTAAACTGTAATGAAAACCCAAACATCTCTACTTCCCTGACAACACAGCTGTACACAACCTGCGCCTTAGTATATTAAGCATTGGCAAAGAAAACAATAAAAAAGAGAACTTTCTTCTTTGGGCTTGTGGGTTTGCTCATCATCTAATTAGTATGTGGCAGATGCTTTGAAAGTTTAACCACATGTCGGCAACTTAACAAAATGCAGGAGCAGTTTGGGGCTTAGTACGATGTCATTCTACACACCACAGTTGTCTGCACAAACCCATTTCAACTGGTCATAGTCTATTTCACAAAGCTATATATGTCATAAGGAAAAGGGCAAGTAGAAATATTGAATGTATCAGAGCAAATGAATGAACAATGGCTTATATTCAAAGGGTTTCTTTCACCTGCTGTATTTACTTCATCATAACTCTGGAGGAATACAACAGTGAACTGAATTTAAAAGAATCATATTAAAATTAATAACTGTGTGGGTCACCTATATTAACCCCGAAAGAAAAGAGTTTGGGATGTTTTCTTACAATATCTTAGTTTGACTTCTGATTGTGGTAAGCCTTGTGGTACATTTTTACAGTGAATCACTCCCCAATTCACTGAAGAATGTAAGAGGAGAAAAACTTGAGAAGAATTACAGGCTGTGATGCTCACTGGTGAACTTAGGATCAGCGCAGACTAAGGCCGTGTCCGAATGCACGCCGTAGCCCCTGCAGCCTCAGTCACTATGTAGTGCAGCACTATAGAGAACTAACTAGTGCACTTAATTAATGAAGGGTTTCGGACACTACACGGCTGTTATTCTGTCGCCATTAGTCACATGACTCTTGGACATGTTAAAAAAAAAGCCGATAATGGACTTCTGTAATAAATAAAGACTTTAGTGATATAAGTATTAATAGAAATAAGCTGCATTTTATCCAATAACTCTTGTTCTATTAATGACCAAAACTGACTGCACTGACTATTATTGCAACTCTTTTTTCAGTTTTCATATGTCCGTCTGTATGAGTTAAGGCAAGCTAACGTCAGTGATTTTACATCTTAACGGTCTATTGATAACAATTAACGACAGAGTCCATTTCCACAGAAAGTCAAACTTGTGCCTCTCACTGGTTTCATTCAGACTTGTTGTGTTCAGTTTAAAAACATGACACAATCGCGCTGCTCTCCTCTGCGACAATTCAAAAAGGATTATGGTCTAGTGACCGCGATGGTAACTAGATGCTCACTACTTTTACTAATACATTGTGGGAAACTTTGTGTGCACTACATTTCAGTCACTAGACACTCGGACAACACTACAAAATGGCGTAACCACTATATAGTGATTAGTGTGTTGATTTGGACACAGCCAATCACATCACAAAAAAAAAAAAAAAAATCGATTAAAAAGGTTTTTCAAATGGAATGTATAACTAAGTGTTGGATTCTATCATAAATATGTGTCATCTATTGAAATGCCAAATAGATAGAGCGACTTACACAGTGAGTCTGTGCCGGCTAACGGACACAAACACGTGGCATTGATTGCGCGGTAAGTGCATGGAAGTGAGACCTCAGCATTCACCTTGTTTCATCAGCTGAGAGTCAGCAGTAAAGCAAGACCTTAGGGAAGAGCCAGCTCCGGTTTCAGGGAAATGGACACAGAATGGTTTTGCAGAAGCTTCATGAAATGTTTTGGTCACCTGACTAGTGCAATTCAGTGCTGTTTATTCATTCAAAAAACAGAAACATTTAACAATTTAACCAAAAAGAGTGTTAATTTCTGGCACATCTTTTAGAACTCTTTTCCTTATTAGAATAAGTGACATACTTTAATAATTATTTTTTTAATCACAATAAGAAATGTATTTACCTGAACCACACCCATACAGGAATCCAGAAATATAGTTCCTTTGGGCTCTTTGGAGATTTTTTCATCCTTGTAAAAGTTTAGATTATAGGAGCCATCTCCTAGCTGGGTCAGATGAAAGTACCTCCGCTTGAAAGACTGAAAGAGAACAAACAAAATAAGACCACATAAAAATTCATCTATGAAGAAGACTTTAGTATATTTCTAGACTTTAAATCTACTAATAAGTATTTTTAACATATTTATCTTACCCTCATAGTAACACTGATGGCACTATTCATGTTGCCTTTGTAAAGCCAGCCATGTTTGGTGATTCCTCCTTTTTGTGATCCTAGGGAGGCCGTATCCTGCATAAAGCAAAGACATCTAATCAGACATCATTTACAAAACACATGCCAAACAATTAATAATGATGGGTTAATGTGATGAATGACAAATGACATAATGTTGTGTAAAGGAATAAACTGTGGAAATAACCTTTTAAACTATTGCCAACATATCAGGGGGCACTATCACATTTAGTTGCAAATAGACAACCAATAATATATCTGCAATGTTTTAAACACACCCTCTGAAGGCCTCTGATCGGGTGCTTTGAGATGACACAGAGCTCGACCTGATGTAGGTCTGTCTCCCTCAAAACAAGCACACACAAGAACATTCAACAAACTCTGAGCAAGGGTCCAAATAAATATCTGTCTCCTCACAGTGGAAGAGTAACACATGGAGCTGATCATCTCGCACAGTGTGAGATCACCACCTTTGTTGGCAGAGACCATATATGACTACACACATAGCTATCTGTAAAAATAAACCAGTTAGGGGAATAATGAGGGGAGAGGAGATGAGACAAAGTGCACAGCGGTACACTGGTTTAGATCAGCTCTGTAGAAAAGGTTTCTCATTTACAGCTATGTTACCCATAAATGCAACAATACGAAGGAGGAATGCCTCACTGTGAAGAGGGAATGGCCTTTCAAGATGTCTTTATTCCAATCTGTCGTACGGTCAAACAAAGCAATTGGGGATTTAAAGAGTGTTGGCAGGGATTATAATCTCTTCACCATGCCTTTCGAAGAAGCCCAAAAAACATATGGAAAGCTTTGTAGCCTGTTTCTCCTTGTCATCAGTGTCTAGACAACTTTGACCAGGCCCCAGAGAGGAAAACACAACACTGGCTTTGAACTCGTTGTAAAAAGTATTCCCAAAAGGCTTTAAGACAAAGCAAAGATGGTCTAAAACAAACAACCCTTGTAACAAACACTCCAAAATACAGTTTTTAAAGAAATAGTCTAAATGCTACTTATTCATCAAAGTTAAAGAGTTGTAATTTAATACAATGTTTTAAAAATTGCATATTTGGTCCTTCAGATCATCCATACAAACCAACTTTCAGATTTTGATGTAGCTACCATTAGGAGGTGCAGTTTCTCATACCGTGCTAGACCCATTGAATATGTATGAAAACCGTAAACAGGTGAAAAAGTATAAGCCACAGCTTTGCACCATTCAGTCCATTGAGTTATGAACTCCTTAGTGGTGCTCTCACAAGCCTGTCCAAAGACAACAAATACTCACTTAATCTGTGCAAAGTCTCATTAGCTGAAAAGAAGAAAAGAAAATCCAAACGCTGCAAGGAGCTCAACGTTTCATTGTCAAAATTGTTTAAGTATGGAAAGTCTTTAGGTGGAAATTACATTTAATTGCATTTACACCTTCCACTAATGTGAGCTATTAGACACAAAGTACAGTAATAAAAACAGGAAAGCCAGTGTGATGCCTAGAATAAGTGAGATTAAGAGAAATGAGGTGTACAGCAAAAATGCCAGGGTTAATTTAAAATGAAACTGTATAGCACTGAGGATATTTATATAGATCAAGTATGTAATATATTAGTTTCTACTCTGTCTCAATGAAACATACCTCATCTTTGTCAACATCCTCATCCACTTCAAACACATGGACAGCCAGTTTGTCAGGCCTGGATACTTTGCTGCAAAAGATATGACATACATTCTTATTAACTCCTATTAACAGGAATCTGAAGTGACAACATTAGAACCTGATACATTAAATAAAAACACTGATGAGGGTAATATCACCAAACGATGTTGCAGCACACAGTACGTTCTAACGTTGCAACAAAGCTTGTTTGCATGATCTGTTTGTGAGAAGTGTGTCTTAAAATTTACAAAAAAAATAAAACAAGTGCCAGGTTGGTATTATGCGTATGAAAGGATTTATCCTCACAGCTTCTTGTTTTTATTTCCTGAAATTTAGAGGTGTGAAAACAAGCCAAGGTCACTGTCAGACTGTTTTATTGTGCCTTCATATTGTAATATTGTTCAGGGAAAAGGCTTGTGTTGATGAGACATCCCGGCAATGACTGTGTTTTCACGAACAGGCCATAGTTGGGAATTATTCAGCAGCACAAAATATAAAAAGAAACACATTTTTGTTTGTTCGGCCATGTTTGCTCGTTAAAACACAAAGAAAGTTGCCCACTAAGTGTTACTTCTCGAGCTGCCCACATTTGTCTGTCACAAGAAGGTCTTAGCACACTAACATGTTACTTTTGTACAGAGCTTAACCACATACTTACACTGGGAGCTGTCGAAAGTCAGCAGAATAGTCCTCATACTTGTAGTTGACAACATGCCAGTCAGATTTGTAGGTCTTAATGCACTGACAAAGACAATAGAAAAAAATATCAAGAGATGTCAACAGAACACACAGCTTTCAACTTTTATGTACATGGTGCTAAGTTTGTTATTTGTTATTCTACTTTTATGAATTATATCTAAGTTTCTGTATTTCTGGATGTTTTCTGTTCATTGTTAAAACCAGTGACAGGAGAAGCTCAGTGGTATCTATTCTGCAGAAGAACGTGCCCTTCACAAAAAGTGAAACAAAAAGCCATCTGATCAGGAGACTGATCGGAAACAGTGAGGCTCCTGGTGAGAGGAGCTCTGCAGCTGTCTGACACCGGACGGATGTCATTGTATGACTTCTTACAAGACTACTCACAACAGCGACCCTTGACCTCGAGAGGGTACAAGGCTAGGAAACAGTCATAAAACATGTCTTTGAATTTTTCACCTCAATCACAGTCAACCACTGAGATTGAAAATACTACAGTTTTTTTGGAGTAGGATTACATAAAAAGTGCCTGCTTTGTACAAAAGATTTTGAGTATGAAGTTTTCTCTAATTCATGTTCTTTATATGAATTTAACAGCTTTCATTATACTATATAAATTATCGTATTTGCTTGTTTCAGCACTTGTCCAATAAAATTGTGGTGA
Source organism: Neodontobutis hainanensis (assembly GCA_024349245.1). Taxonomy (NCBI): domain Eukaryota; kingdom Metazoa; phylum Chordata; class Actinopteri; order Gobiiformes; family Odontobutidae; genus Neodontobutis; species Neodontobutis hainanensis. Next base: position 1,843,895 of record JALDNG010000048.1, read on the forward strand.
CAGCAGTGTAAAAAAGATACAATTGTTTCCCTTCTAGACTGCAAGAGATTTTTCACTTTGACACACCATACCTCTTGGACAAACAGACTCTGAGCTTCTCTCCCAGCGTTTTCAGGCACTGTTGAAAAAACTGTTCTCCCTTGCCGCCTCAGAATGGAGACCTGTGGACAAAACAGATCACAATTTTAACAAAGGTTGGTTTTGGGTTTCCATTGCCATTTACAGTCTAAAGTCTAAGCCAACTACAGAACATGTCAACCGTAAAAATTAAACAAACAGTGATAGACCTTTTACCAGTATCCCACAGCTGGACGTAGATGCTTTCTCAAATATTATTTTTTCTCTGTTCTTAAGAAAGTGCTAGTGTTTTAGTGTGTTTGAGAGGGCTGGTTGATTTTTCCACATTTCTGAGCTGAAGGAGCCACGGACACACCCCACCTTTGGCTTTCTGCCAATGCTCTCCCTTTGTCTGACTAATCAGCATCTTTGCCTCCTAACCACATCTTTCTACAATGACCAATTGGTTATTCTGCACTGGGGCCAACAGAAACACCACAGGAGTTGAAAACTGAAAAATCCTTATCGCAAAAAAGTGGTTGTATAGCAACAACATTATATTTAATAAACAGTTGAGACAAAGAAAAATGGACCAATCAAAGCATTAAATCACAGTGTGAAAGCAGTTGGACCAGTGCGAATGGAAGCTAATGCAGAATTGTATTCCTTTATATATAAGTATATGTGACCATACAAAATCTCCAAAGTAAAAAATATTGAACACAAATATTAAGTGACAGCAGTTCAGCTGGTTTCATTAAAAGCAAATGGGTGAATTGTGGCTTTGTGTGAGTCAAATGCTCATCAGCTGTATGACTCTAGGGGGTTTAGACAATACGTTGCTTATATTGTTCATGACATTTTTATGAAACAGTAGTGACTGTGGTTAAAATATCCCCTGGTACCGTCTGTAACAGAATTGACCACAACATACTGGAGGAAAAACAGATGATATAATGCTAAACACTGCATTATTCAAAAGGCTTTTGCAAATTCCAGGACCTACATTGTGAACCTGGAATCTTCCTTTCCTCTTAGCTAGTTAGGTTTCCTGTGAGGAAGGTGCTAATCTGCACGATCCAGGCCTCAGAAATAAACAGTGATGGTAAGAGGGAGCCAACAAGTAAAGAGCAAAAGGAAGCCTTTAAATTAGACTACAGGTCAACACCAGAGACCAGAACATATGGTCAAGACTGAGCAGCCTATGCCTAGTAAACTCTAGCACAGAAACCTCTACAGGGGCAGGCATCTAAGTTATTAAGCCCCTTTTTCATTGGCCAAACAAACTGACCTTTCTCTGGCATTAACATACTTAATATCCTGTGGTACCTAAAATGGGCATGCTGTTGATGATAGTTTTGCTGTTGCTCTACTGTGCCCTAAAACAAGGAAAATGGTTTTCCTAAATACATTCCACTGAATGAAAGCAACATGATGTCAACCAGCTATTAAAAAACAATCAAGTGATATAAACATAGCCTCACGTGCCTCTTTTCTTTTTATCTCTATTTTATAAAAAAAAAAGAAATCTATATTTAAAGGCAATGCCTGACTTTGTGAGGGTCTGATAAGGATAAATGTTGTGTGTTTTCTGTTTGAGCCAGAAGCATTGCAATTCTTTTGCTTTATCTTGCCCTGCACAATTTACTTTGACTCTGAACGCTGACGGCATTGAATGGTTCTACATTTCCACTAAAAGCACCTGACACATACAGTAATTGTCCTTGACACAGGAGGGCAGGGAGGCTAAAACAGATGTTGGGTTCAGTCACTGAGGCTCTGCGTGTTATTCTCAGTCAGAATCACCTGTCGGCCTCTGACAACCGTGTGTCGGGGAGCTGGTATGTGACGTCCATGGCAGCAGGCTAAAAGGGAGTCCCACACAAAAACACAAAGTCAAGGCCGCCCCGCTGTCACTACTTTATAAAAAGTGAGACTTTGTAACCACTGTTCACTATTGAATACACTTTTACTCCATCCCACAGTTGTTCTAAATCTCCTTTACACAGGAATCTAACTAATCCTTTTCATCAATACATACAGTATATCATACATATAAAACATACCATAAACTTTACTATAAGTGCTCAGCAAAGAAATATTAGTTTTGCGAAAGGAATGCAGCTGTTTATTTGAAACATTTGCCTGTAAAAAAAAATTGGCTGAAGAGAGCTGTAAACCAAACGGTAACAAAATGTAAAAGGTGTGACTGTACCCTTATATATTTTAATAAAGTTCTGTTTAGACAGTGCCAAAAGGAGCAGTCAAATATTGCAGGTCATATAATTAGTTTAACCTACTTTATCATGTTTAGTAAAATTTTATATTTTGTCATAACTGTTAAATACTATAAAAGCTACTGTAGTTGGCAAGATGCAGGTTCTATACAATTAACATATTAGAGTTTAATAACAGAGGCCTCATTGAATGGATTGGATCAGAAGATATGATTGCAGTAAGATTGTGGGACAGTGAGGTTAGGGTCATTTCTGAGGACAAAGTGTACATCTCATTGTTGATGTTGCAGAAATCTTTCATAAAAACCCAACTTCCTGCAGTGCAAGCATCAGGCCAGGTTTCCATTTTACAGTTTCCATTCCGGGCATGGACCGTGAGCGGGAGCTTTGCACTGTACAATGTGGCTGCAGATAACGCATGCGCTGTCATAACATATGAGACAGATGGCCCCTGACCCATCTCTGGCTTACTCATTAAAGGATAGACACAAAAATCAAGCCACACCTTGTGCCCACAACACCGGAAACGCATGGGTTAAAAGATAGGCCTCTAAAAAAACTAATTAAAAACAACAAAGCAAACATGCAAATGGAAGGACAAGTGACGATATCAACACCATAACAATACACAGACAGATGCTCTCTAGGGTCAAATACAACTCGCAAAGCGTATTTTCAGGAGTGTTGTTCAAATGCTCACACAAAACAAGAGCCACTTCACGAACAGGGGTTAAACTCACTTCAAAGTCCTCCAAAGGGAACTGCAGCATGTCTCTGAGGACATCACTGAGGATTTGGGTCTTCCTCTGCACCAGCACATTTTCATAGTCCAGGGGCTCAATCACCTTCGGCTTTACCTGGGGAAACACAAAATGAAAAGTTTTTGTAGTGAGTTTACAAGACTCTTTTTTCCACTTTTTTAACTAAAATATACATTAAAAATAGATATGTTTATCTCATTACATACAACTATAACACTGACTCAAAAGGGAGTGGGAAGAAGCTAAACTTATTCAAAACCTAAGGCGCTACACTGCATATAAACGACTAGTCAAACGTTTGGACACACATCTCAACTCTCCATATACTGTATATATATTGCTCTATTTGCCTAGAGCAGATGCGTCCATTTAACTATGAAATCACAGAGCCTGCTCAGTAATCAAAACTTAATTTCACAAGTGCTTCACGTCTGTGCAGCCTCATCAGTGGTTTAAGCTTACTCCTGAAGTGCAGAAGTGCACATATTGGAAAGTGATTAAGGATTTATGGCACATGGTAACATACCGTCTAAAAGTCCTGACCATTTCTGTATAGTTGCAGGCTTATGTCGTGCAGAAATACTGACTGTATTAAGTGAAAGCAGGCTTTTCAGCACATCCAGCTGATGGGAAGGGGCATTAATCTAACAGTGCTTATATATGTGCAAAATGACCAGTGACACATCGTCAGTACATAAAGCCGAGTGACAGAATTACTCAGAAGTTGCGTCTACATCTTGGAGTGAGTTCACTAGCATGATGTCAGCGTTCGAGTCATGGATACTGATCAGCTTTAACACATGTTTCCAGCAACCTTGTTAATAACAGTAACATAGAAAACACAGGCAGTGGAACCTTGTTTCAAGGACAAGGAGGAGTAAAGATGGTGCCGCCGTGTCTGCCCGCCGAAGCAGGCTGTGACACTATCAGTCATCGTTAAAGTGAGCAACAGTTTGTTCTCAGCTTTATCTGAACGTAGCATACACTGTGTTGCTGTCAAAACCATTCACATTTCGATATTTTGTTCAAACGCAGGTCAGGAGGTCAAGATTTTACGAACAAAACCGGAAAGTCAGCGAGGATTAAGATAAGAGGTGCGGGCGTCTGTGTCTCGCCTAAGCTGCACAATATCTCTTCATCTCAAAATAAATGACATGGCAGACACTCAACAAAGAAAATTACAGATAGCTGTCTCTGCACGGCGACAGTTTTAAGCAATGTTCAGGAAGTGAAGAAGACATACAGTACCTATAGGTGGGTAATGACAAAAAGGGGCACGCCTAAATTGATTTTAATATAACAAATTGCACTGTTGACTCACTTATCACTTTTTCAGTTAATTATATTTGTCATTAAATGTTTCTAGCATATACCCCTCAGAACATTTATTGACCCATGTTAATCTACAGTAAAATACGCACAAGTTAATACGTTTATACTAAGTTTAAATCTATATCTGTTCACCTAAAATGTAAAGTTCTCCATCTAAAGTTGTCCTGTTATTTGAAATGGACAATAGCCATGTTACTTAAGACATATAATTGATACCACTCCATCGTTACAATAGTACAATGAAACCTGCTTTGTAGTTTCCGGAAGAGGATTCGGGCCACTTAGAAAAAAAATATACTTTTTTTGAGGGTGTGACTTCTGAATTCTGAGATTAAAGTCATAATTCAGAAATTGTATTCAGAAATTTTCTTTTGAGGTGTTGCTGGCACGGCAACAGTCTCCTGGCCTGTTCACTGGCAGCGGGAAACCATTACTGTAGCGGCTTGGACTAAACACCAACATATGCGTTCCAATACCTAATATTATTGGAAGTTTACTGTCACACTTAAGTTATGTAGTTTAATGGATGTGGAGGCAGTTGTTGACTTGGATGTATTTTAATGACACAGGTTCAATTCCCAATCTCGGCTCCCATTGAAGGGCTGTCCCATCACCATGGCAAAGATAAACAGCGCAGGTCCATTAGGGACTGTTAAAAATGTTTTTTGAAACCTAAAATTAGCAAACCAAATGAATACAAGATGCACAGATGCTCTTAATTGTAGAAAGTAAAAAGAAGTCTGAAATGTACTTGATTCTTGAAATGCATTTTATCAATTGTATAATTTTATTATTAAGAAAAAAACCTGTATATTTATACATCTATAATTTGTGGCAGAGCTAAGGGGAAGAGTGTCCATTAAAATACATCCAATTCAGACTGTCTCCACTTCCATTAAACTACAGAGTCCACGTGCTCTGCTGCTAAAGATATACTTGAGTGTAACATAAATGGATAAACGTGCAATCATATTTGATATTGGAACGCGTAGGTTGGTGTTTAATCTATGTCATTATTAATAACAGCTATGACCCCACAGCTCTCCCCACTCCACAGACGTTTCCTTTTCTAAGACAAACCTCTAAAATAAGCTGCTACAGTGAACAGGCCCGCCGACCGTCACCGTGGCAGCAACATCTCAAGAGAACGTTTGTGAGAGCGTATCAAAAATATATTTTCTGAAACCTAGACTGAGCAAAACAAACAAATGCAATGTTACAACCTCACTAATAAGCGTTTAAATGCATTTATATAGTTTATTGTATTTTAATATCACAAAGTCTGTCTTTACAGGCACCCATAATTCAGACTTAAATCTAAAAATTCTGACTTCCACACTTCCCACAGTGGGACTAATCCTCTTCAGTTCAACTATAGCTGAACAAATATTAAACAAGCAGCAAGTCTAACATTTGTAAACTTAAACAAACAGACAATCCCTGAACTAATCATCAAACACAGGCATATAAATCACTTCTAGTCCTTCTGTAGAGTGAAGCAGCAGCTGTTAACGTGCAGCTCCCACTCCTCCCGTCACTGCGCTCGCTCACAGCACTAAACAATGGTGCTGTGTTGTACCTATACCAACTGATAACATAAAACCCTTTGCTGCACACTTTGTTGCAGAGTCTTTGGAAACACAAGTGCAACAGTGGAGTAGAGAATAGACGTGGCAACTTTTGAACCTAACTTTTTTACAAGTCTGCTGTGCTAAATTTATATGAACTAGTGGAAAATACAGGGTGCATCAATCCAGGTATTTTAACGCAAAGTCCAACATTTCTTACTGCTAACATGGCACTTTTAGAGTTTAATGAAAGGGAGGCACTCACATGACACCTGCTTTAACTGTTTATAACTGTGATAAACATTTACTGTAGAATGCACTACCTGTAAGAAGCACAATCCTTACAAACTATGTACATATTTAAAAGTCTCAAAAACATTTGAAGGGCTTACCACCACCTGTGGGACTGCCTCGACCTCAGCTTCAGCTACAGGCAAGGTCTTATACTGCTGCGGACTCTCAATGACCAGCTCCTTCTTTGAAGCTTTATTAGCTCTTCCTTGCATTGTCAACACTTGTGATTAGATATTCCCAGTGTATATCCAAAATAAAAAGAGACAGCCAGCATGTCAGCAGAAAAAAAAACAATCCTTTGGGCCGGGTGAAGTTTTAAAAAGTTTGAAAAGATTCTCCACTCACAGACTTGACAACCTTTCCTCAAAGCTCTTTCTGAAAGCAGTGGACGCAAACCTAGAATGACTATTATGGTCCCTCCCACACTCAGCTGTGCTGCCCGGGGGTGTTTGACACACACTCGCTCACACACACACACAGGAGTGGAGTCATCTTACATCGCTCTGGTCCACCTGCAAAGTGACACAGGGCTGACGGAGACAAACTAAATATTCTAATTCCGTGAGTATTACAGTCTAGTCATGGGAACGTCATCCACGACTCGTGTGGGACAGCTAAAAAAAGCCTCAATAGCTCCAAATGCATCAGTAAAGATGTGGAGAGCAAGGGGACACTTTTATACCAGGATATGGTTAGTGGTCATGTTTTGGTTTCCCTTTTTAATAAATGATAACAAATGATCTTCAGATTGAAATAGTCGAGAGACATGAACAAATCTCATTTGCTGAATACAGTTCAAATATTTCTGAAGACAAAGGAGGAGTCATCCACCTCCATAATATTGTCCCATTGTGCTACGTGACTGTAGTTGCACATTTCTGAGGTCCAAGGGATTGATATTGGGCCGTGCTCCTGCCTCTTGTTGACGCAACTGCTTGAGGGGCATTCCAATGTGTCACAGTCCCAGACGACCCACCTTAGGAGTGGGCCTGACCTGAAGATTCCTGAGAGGGCTACAGCAGGGGAGGATGTTATCCTTTCACGCCTGCATCTAGTCTCAGGCCAAAGAAGAGGGGGCTCCTGGTCAGTTTCCCAGCTGCTCCCCACACTGACACATGCCTCAGCGGGCCCCACACAGGGAGGTGTCACATGGGAGACACACTATCCCGTCTATAAAATGCTTGCTGAAACAAAAAGGTCAACGAAGATTACATTTAATGGAGAAAGAATAGGCCAGAACCTCATAATATATATATATATATTGACTGACTTTTTTTGAACACAAGCTACAAACTTAATGTGACTTCTTTTTTAACTTCACCTTAACTTTTGTCAACCTTTTTTCCTATTTGGTCTGCTCGCTAAGGGACAAGAATCAACATGTATTATGACTATTGTTAGAAGGCATGTTGATTCAGACGGTGTGTGAAAATCTTATTTGAGCACATTATCTACAGAAAGTAGAACATTATCTACAGAAAGTACAGGTGCAGAAAAAAGTCTGATCTCGTAACCAACTCTAATTTTGCTCTCAGGTGGAAGTAACTCGGTGAGACAAAATGCAGACTAATGTCTTCCTTTACAAACGGCTTTAAAAAGGGTCCAATATTATTTACATACTCCAATAACCTTTGATAGTCCAGTGACTTTACAATAAAAATTATGGAAATTGCTTCATCTTTAGTTTAAGTATTTCTTGCCAAAAATCAACTAAAAGCCACAGAAGTTGAACACAAGTTGAGTAATGATGCATTGATAATTGGCTCAAAAATGGCTTATTTTTCTACACAAATCAGTAAAAACATTCTAATTGTAAATATAAATGTAGTATTTTAGAGGCTAAAATATAATTCAGTAAATGGTTTGTTAAGGATTTTTTTTAAGTTTCATTTCTGACACTTCAGAATTCAAGAACACACAGTCCTATAAACAAAGCCCTTTACTTACTTAGTCCTTTTGTGGTTGTTATTGTATGCTTTTTTTTTTTTTTTAACATATTGCATTTTGTTCATATAAAGCAAAGGCAGACTTGTGCTGGGGTGAGGTGGGAGGGGGGCATTTTTGCAAACATCAGTACACAGTCAAACTATTGCATGCATAGCCACAGGAACGTATTTTGAGTAGGAGGTGTTGAAAAAAGTGCGTCATGCTGTTTGTTTGTGCCTTGCCTCAAAAATTACAAACACTACAACCAAATGTCACAAGCAGGACAGAAGCGCCTTTCTCACATTAAAAGCACGAGACTTACCAGCAAATAAAACCCAGATCCACTTAAATGAAAAGCACAGTAACACCACAGCTTCACAACTAAACAATAAGAAAGAAACACAACATCTATCGCTAAGTATTTGCGTTCCATATTTTACCCACAGGGGTTTGTACACAAAGAACCACAGCTAAACTTTTATGAACATGGACATGCTGTACCTCATTTGAAAGCTTTGATTTTCCACAATTCAGTTTCTAATTTTACGAACCAAAAGAGCACCTAAGCATAATTACTTGAAACTTGCCAGCACCATGAACACATTTAGCAACAGTGACTCCTTTAAGCGATCTTAAAGTTATATTATAAATCCAATCCAGTCCAAAGGGGTCACTGGAGTTGTTCTCTCGATGAAATCAAACATAACCCAGGCATTTTGGCCTTACCAGGGCTCTAGACTAACATTTTGAACTGGTTGCACTGGTGCACCTAACTTTTTTTTTTTTTTAGGTGCACTCACATTTTTGACTCCACGCATTTAACTCTGGTTGTGTCCAAATCAACTCAATAATCACTATAGTGGACTATATAGTGATTACGCCATTTTGTAGTGGTGTCCAAATTAGGGAGTAGTGGAAGTGCAAGATATGTGTTCAGCTGTATCCAAATCTTTTATTTAGTTTTGTCATTACTTGTCATTTTATTTTTTGTAATCTCCCTGGTATTATTCTATTGTATTTAGCAGATTTAGTTCCATTTATGTACGTGCTTGTACTGCCCATATCTTTTTTAAAAAAAACAAAACAAAAAAAAACAAAGACATTTGGACAAGACTACAAAATGGCGTAATCACTATATAGTGAGCTTAGTGTGCTGATTCAGACATAGCCTAGGAGCTCAAGGTCATCCCACAATTTATTGTGTATCCACTGAACCTTTCCGTAAACGTTGATCTCCATGTGATGAGTTTGTGATGAGTTTATGATGAGTTTAAAGTCAACCATTACACTCTTCTATAAATAACCAGGACTTGAATTACAGCTATTGGAAATGTTACTGTGTGAGTCTTCTCTGTATTGAATAGGCCGCATGCACACTGTTGTGAGGGGTTCAGTGTGTGTTGTAAAACATTTAATGATAATCTTTAGTGTTGTAAAGAGCTCTTTATTCAAAACAGACAAACATTACTGGTGTGGAGTTCACATTATTTCTCTAAATGCCCTGTTTCCTCATTAAACGTAGCACTCGGCAGAGAATAAAGTATGCTTGTTAAGAGTCCAATTTTGGGATTTGTGTAGTTTTTATAAAGCTGCTGTGCATCAACGTGACTTCCTTCGTGATTCCGCTGAGAGGTTAGTGGAGTCGGATTGTGGGAACACCACATCTCATGGGGATTTTACAAAAGGTTATAAAAGAGTGGTTATGTACAGGAATTAGGAGCCATCTTATAACCAGATTTAGATTTATTATTTTTTAATTGAACAGCTGGTTGCACAGGTGCAACCTCAAATTTTATTTAGTTGCACCTTTTATAAATTAGGTTGCATGCGCGACCACATTGGTTGCACTCTACTGCCTTGTTTACACTTCTGTACAGTTTGGGAAGCCTAAAGAGAAGGAAATAAACCAGTCATTCAATTTCTTCCACTTAGTCCCGGACTGAAATAAAACTAATTAAATAAAAATGTGTACATGAAAGGGATATAATGACTCAGATCTATTTATTGCAATTATTTTTATTTTATTGCATTACTGTACTGCATTCTATTAAAGTTATAGTCGTCATTTGAAGTAGTTACATATTTCAGCAGCCAGGGGTGGCACTGCCCCCCCCCCCCTCGCCACCTGGCAAAATTCACCCATGAGATCAAGCTTGGAAATTTTACGCATTCAAAATAAAAATGATGTATTAGCCACGGGCTCAATGTGATGTTTACAACAATTATTCCATTATAGTATTAATAAAAACTACTATGTGTGCGCCTTTTGGTGACGTAATGATGGTTTGATGTAATCAGTGGACTTTCGCAGCTTGAACATAGCAAAACAGGGTGTAGCTCGGAATGTAACAAAAACACAGGACCACCCCACTGTACCCCTCCTAAATTACAGCCCAACACACACAGCAGTGAGCAGCCTGTTCTCTCGTTAGGACCCAAACATGGACTTAATAATGTCCTGTCTCCATCCTCAGTTCATATTAATGTGGTTAAAAAGTACAACACAAACAGCACAACATAACAGGATGCAATCATAAAACTGACAGTCACCTGAGCCAACTGAATTTACAGCATAATATTGTGATGTTTAGAAACTGTCAAGACAGTCAAATTGATCAGTGGATGCCTTAAATCAATAGTATTCCATATAAATCATACTTGCACTGAATGTATGGAAAATCTGTGTGTGCCAGATTGTCTTTTAAGTGTAAGCGCCTGAGGGCTGGAGATAATATTCCATGTATCGGTCAGCACACACTGTGGCATCTGAAACTCTCTCTCGACTTTGAGACGGCTGCAACATCTCAAAAGTAGGAAGGAAAGAAGAAAGTAACCATCAAGAGAAACAGTTCTGTACAAGGAAGGTACAGTATGCACCCATTACACTGGAAATCCATTTGACCAATCAAAGGAAGGCAGAGGTCTGATTGTCTTTCTTTATGAATTTGAATTTGAAGGATTTTAGCCATTTGTGTGTTTTATATATTTTTAAAGGTTTGCATGGTGGTTGTATTAATAATGCAGGCTGTATTCTTTATGCCTAAAATAAGTCACTTGTAACAAAGATTCATAAGACTAAGCTTCACTGAAAACACAAGAATCAAAGGTTTTAGCATTGAACTGACTGTAGGCCACTTTCATCTTCATCCAAGCTGTTATCAGCCACTTTCACTTTCTTTCCGTACAAAAACATTTTGGTGATAAACTCCAGTACTTCTTTGCTGCTGTCACATTATTACTTCCAGCATTTCACACAAATCCAGGAAGGAACAGATCCCTTATTAAAGCAAAGGTTAGAAATACAAACACGAATACTGGATGGTTTTCCTCAACAAACACAACCTGCTTCAATCAAGAGGTATTAAAAGGGCAAAGATTATGGTGTGTGCCTTTTCATAACCTGCACTAATGGCTTCAAAAAGTGCAAATACTGTGAATTCAGAATGCATTATTGTGTGTTACTTCTCATATACTTAACTGTGATAAAAAAAAAATGATCAAATACAAACTTTAACTGTTGATTTGAGACTGTAAATGTTAACTGAGGATTAGTGGACACAGTCCGGAAAATAAGACCATTCCCGAGCCAAGAGAGGCAACCATGCCCTTGACCTAATTCCCCGCTTTTAACTGCACGGGTCACTGCTGTGGATCTGATGAGAAACACACAGTAAACACAAGCACGAAGGGCAAGACAAGCTGGTACGAAGCCCTGCCAAGTCCGCTGCTTTACAGATGAAGAGCTGTGATTGATTTCGAGCAGACACAGAGCTCACTGTGCCCCCCCCTCCTCATCCCATAACCCCAGCTGGCTCGACACACAGGCTTTAACTCATTGCATTGCTAAGCGAGAGGGAAGATCTGCCTGGCAGCTCTCCTACTGCCCTACATTTTATACAGTTAACCGCCGTTAAGAGTACTGACATCAGGGGCATGAGGAGGCTTAATACTGTTGCTTTAATTTTTGCGTCCGCACTAAAACCTTCACAAAAACTTTTTCTTGGAAGAGGGAAAATATGTACTCATTTAACACATTCAGCATTTAAATGATGTATGATGATCCAAATTTGAATTATTGATTATGCTCAGGAACTGTGTTTAATAGCTACCAAAGATGGGATGCACTATTAATTAAGTTAAAATAGATTAAATTAAATGAAAACAATGTTGACAAAATTGACTTTTGATGAGTTAATAAAAAGCTAAATAACCCAATTTACAATTTCGCATTCAAGGGGGCTTCAAATTCACAAAGAAAGTTTGTGTCAAAGTATGTGTATTTATTTGTCCATCCGGAATAGATCAGGGAAATATAAGTTCTATACTGCATCTGCACAAACACAGACCTTGAGTGCTCGTGGAGCTGGTAGGACTCGCGACTCCCTCCGACTGAGCGCCCTCTCAGCCTCAGACTGACCGATGGGCTCGCCTGCTCCCTTACAGATATAACCGCTACAGTTCCTCTCCAACACCGTGCGCAGTCCATCGATCACTACGGTGCTGGTGGTGCAACCCATCTCTCCTGCTCCAAACAGGCATCAGTCAGTCAGGAGAGTCCTGGTTCGCCCTTGGTCCCTCCACTGTCCATGATCCACAGCTTCTGTCCCACAGCTAAAGCATCCAGAGAGGGCTGGGAGACTAAGAGCCTAAGTCCGGTCTGTGCTGCTAGAATTACCTCAGTCAGCACGCGAGACACAGTGAGTGAGTGAGGTTGAGCGCAGAACGAGGGATGGGGGATGAAAGATGCTGTGAGAGTCTGCTGTGGATATAACATCGCTCAACTCTGAGCATCTGTCTCTCTTACTTAGGCTCACTGCTGCTTCTTTTTTCCTCTTCTGCGTATCATTCATATGCAGAATTGAATTTTTTTCCCCACATTTAAATAATTTGCTTAACCTAAACATTAAAATTTTAATGTTACTCTAAATTTTGAGACTTTTGGGGGCAGCATAATTGGCTTACACTCAATGTAAGTGTTCTATCCTAAGGGAGAGTGTGATGCTCAGGCAAACTGCAATATGGATGAATGCTTATTTAGTTCAACTGAGAATCAAGAGCCACTGGCAGAAATATGAAGCTGTTTCCACTCAACAGAATCACATTGATAAGAATGGACTGGGGTCATCCTCAAAAAAGGCTACACTGGGAAACACCTAACAATAATCCTATGAACTCAGAAAGCCTTTATGATGATTGTTTTTCTTCTTTTCAACAAAATATTAACAGCTGCTTTAACTAAATTAAAGGTTAAACAGGCTTTTTAAATGCCATGCAGTTGTCAAATCCTGTTTTTTTCTGATAAATACAACTCAAGACTATACAAAAAGAAAGACAGCAGATAAGCAGAAAGGAAGTGAATTGTAAAGTTGTAAAAATCCCTTTGCTGTCTCAGAGAATTCCAGGTATAATTTCAACCTTTAGTTTTCCACGCTCCATTTAAGCCAACCTGTGTTTAAGTAATTAACGCAATTTGCCACACTATGTTTGATGTCTACTCACTGCCAAAATTTCACTTTCTGGATACAAGGGGAGGAAAAACTGGATTTATTTTGTGTTCATTTATGTGTCCTTGTCCTTTCTCTTCCTGGAGCTGTGGGTCACACATTTGTAGACCTCACGAAAAAAGAAAAAAAGAAAAATGAGTCATGCCCACCATAGCAACACACGCTACTACTGGCAGCAGCTGTGCTTACTCGCATGACACAAATACACACTGCGTGTCTAAGCCTCTTTGAAAATAGAGATATGCATTATGCACAAGAAAGAATATTTGCATTAAAGCCAAAAAGACAGATGACTCATATGAAAAAGGCTCTCTCTTATATTATGGTGGTGCACAAAGCCATAAACGATTCAAACATTCCTGCTTGCTGTTGTGTTAATATTTCAGTGAAGCTTGACATACTGAACTACATTCTGCAAGCACTGGGGCAGTAGAGAGAAAACAGCTGAGCCCTAAAATGGAGGGATTCGAGAAGAGGAAGATAAAAGACGTGTGATGATGTAGCCCATTGATCTGTGTGAAATACAACTTTGGTTTAACCATTTTCCTTGCTGCTCTGATCCAGTCTCTGTCGTTGCTGCAAAGAGGGATTTTAGGGCTTAGTATGTGTAATAACTAGATGCAATCTGGTAAAACTTGTAAAACTGCAAAGTCACAAATCCCACATCTGAAGCTTTTTTGGTAGGAAGTGACACAAATTATTATTTTATAATAATCCCCTTTCCCAGAAAACCCTGTGACATATTTTCATCTGCTCTCATTTGTTACTAATAAAACGTTACCAAGACGAAAAAGCAAAACAATGCACAAAGGCCTAAACAAGACAAATGTTTAGTGTGACAGCTGTGGGTTGTACATGTAGTGTGGAAATCTGTACTTCTCACTAGAATCTATCTGATAACACACACAGAGGCAGGATACATATGGTTTGTAACACAGGCATGGAGGGTGTCATTTAAACATGTGCGGTATCCCAGGATTCGGAAAAATGATAGCCTACTCTGTAAATGCAGTGCCCAAAAGCTGTCAAAGTGCTCCAAGTAACCAACTAACATTAACATGAAAACAACTGGGGGCAACTTAACACTACTAAGGTTGTTTAAAAAAGGATTTTGATTTAATTGCCTATTTTGCAAGACTTGTTCTAATGTGTATGACATCAGATAAGGGGTTCTGCAACCCAAATATGCAAAATCTACCAGTTACAGCCAAAAAAAACTGTTAGGCCATTCTTGAAGTTTCCGCTGTCAAACTCTGGGTTGGAGTTCTGAGGGTCTGGGCATAACAGCATGGCCTATGTGTGCTGCAGCTGCAGAGAAAGATAAGACAAACTCCATATGTGGAGCTACATGGAATACTTCTGCTATTGTTACAGTGAGGCGTCACGTTGTGCTGTGGGAGTGCTTGAATAGTGACCTCAGTGGATTTACAGCTGGCAGAAACACACAGTGTAAATGGAAGTATATTCCTACATTAGACGAAAAGGGGTGTGGTTTCAAAGCCTTATATACGTCATGATATATATAGTTACAGTATACAATTCATTTGATTTATTACAGTATAGGGATGTAACTATAGTAACAAATGAAAAAAAAAAAAAAAAAAAAAGTACAGTCCTAACATCTGCTGCCGAACTGGACCGCGGTAACCCTAAATACATCCACTTGTGCCACTACAGCAATTCAAGCTGTTAGCATAAAGTGGTGGGTGGAGACGAATTAAAAACTTCAAAGGGAGTACATGAGGAAGGATCAGTGTCAGTCTGAGAGTTTCCCATTTTGCACGAATGAATGGTGCTCACAAGGCCAAAAATGTCTCAGTGGAATGTACAAGAAGAGCTGGAGGAAGAAGTTCAAGAGGAACTGCACCTCTGTAGGACAAAGTTCAAGACCACATTGTGTTTTTAAGGTTTAGACTCTACCATACCGTCTTTACCATTTTAATGACAATGACATCACTGCCAGCCAGCAGAAAACAAAACATTTAAAAAAGTCAAAGAAGGAAGTGGCTGTTTCCTGCTGATGTGTGTGGGTAAACCTTGTCAAAACAAAAGCCACCAAACCAATCAGAACTCCTCTTGGGTTTTGTTGATACCTTTCCATATTCAACAACAAGAGTAACCCTTGGAGAGACTTGTACAAGAGCGCTGTTTACATAAAAGAAGTCTTGTCAGGATTGGGCAACACTGCAAAATGTCAGAGGCCAGCAACAATATGTCTAGAACATGGGTGCCTAAACCTTTTCCCTTGGAAGACCAAAACGGAAATGGATTAGTGGACCATTAGTAGCATTTTTACAGTACCAAAATGTCAGTATTATGTACCAATTCCAGTGATAATCCACTGGAATTGGTACCAATTTCTATCTAAACCAAAGCAAAACTCAAAAACATGCTATTTGAAAAACAAACAAAAACAAAATGTATAAAAACTAATACAATCTTTATATTTATTACCTATTTAAAATTGAATTTCAAGTTTACCAACAAATAAAAGAATTTTAAGAAATTAAAAAAAAATTGAAAAAGTAAAGTAATGAATGGTTACTAAATTATACAGGTGATAATAATATACTTTTATTCAATCCAAACTGTGTTCATATCTAATTTAAAAAAACTTTTAATCCTGCTAAAGGTATTAAATCTTGTCACATAAAGGGGGTAGCTCAAAGTAACTAGCACTAATACCCAGCGGAACTTCTCAGCTGCTCAAACGTCACTTACGCTGCTCTCCGTGCCGGACAGTTTAAAACAAAAAAAAGGAAAGCAAATTGTCTATTTACTCACAGACTCAGCTTCACCACAAACTACACTTTAGCTCACTGCAATCCACAAGCTACTTTCTGAACATTAGTAAAACAAGCCAAACAGCTGAACGTCACTTCACGCGTGATCCGTGCAACTCTGCGAGATCTCTGATTGCACACAGCACCTGCTGTGGTCTCTGCTTAGAGCAGTGAGTGGAGAGGCGCTTGACAAGGACATGTTATGCAATGTGCTCAATACCAGCGGCAATTTTAGCGTGGTAAAAAAAAAAATTTATGCTGAGGACCAACCGTGCACCTTTCGGATAGCGTGTCGTGAACCGGGTTGACCGGATGCTCGGTACCTTAATGTTTACCAAAGTATTGGGACATTTGACATCACTAAATGTGAGCACCATGGCTCCTCTTTAATGAAATAGGCCAAGTATGCTCGACCATTATTGCAGACTAATCAGGCCATTTCTGTTGTAAAACATGACAACCACTGGCAGGCCAAATCATACTCCTACGTGGGTCAGTATCGGCCCCTGGACCCTACTTTGGGCACCTCTGGTTTGTCATATCAGGAAGCTGAATGCCAAGTATCCATATCAACTGAACCTAAACCATCTGAACAGACTGCTGCACTGCTTCTTGTAAATATCAGCTGGACTTTTGTCAGTAAGATTCAGGGAAATTTGTGTTTGGCCTGGCACTGACACATGGGCTTTCCTGTCTCTTAGAATGGCACAAACCAAATACAACAGAGCCACATCCTCTTCCTCTTATTTATCCTTTCAGATGAAAATCACCCATTTTTCTGAGAAGTACCACATCCTCTGCATTGTAATGAGTCCACCAGAAACACAACAAAGACAATTTAAATTGATATTGCCCTCACAACGTCTTACCATAAAGTATGTCTCCTTTAAATGAAAATATGTATGTAAAATGCAGAAAGAAATTGGGATTTACCAATGTGTAACAATGCACGCAACCATCTCATGAGAAAACATATCCTGCCAGATAGATGCAACCTTCCAAAAATCTTAAGTACAAGATTAAGGGTGCATAGTTTGCAGCAGTGCAGTACTTTAGTGGATGCAGTGCCTGAAAAGCAACATCATTTATTTAGCATAAATCAACAATACAAGAATAGAATATTAACAATTGTGCATGATTTTGCCTGCATACCATAGATGAAACCATAGCTTTTTTTCCATTCTTAAAAAATAAATAACATTTTTGCAGTGATCCTTTACTTCAACATTTTGCCCACTGTATAATCACGTTATCCATGTGCTTGTATCTGCACTGGGCCCATTTAAAATTTTAATTGAAGTGTTTAATCAAGCCATACCTCTCCACAGCCTCTGCCTCAGTGCCAGCTTGGATGGTCTGAAGCAGAGCCAAACCCTGAGGGCCAGCAGTCACCCCTCAATCCTACCAACTGTGTTTGGCTTCACTAGACGCAACACGGTGTAATCTCATAAAAAATAAAAACTTGCTTACTTTGCTTCCCAAAACTGATTGTGCGGCACATTACAAGCTATTGCCCTGGTAAAGAAAATGCAGTCACTGAGACTTTTTGTTTGCTGAATAATGCATTGCTGCACAGAACAACACCCACAGGGACAAAATAAAACCTTAAAATGATTAAAGAAATAACATCAACAGTGCATCACAGTCTTTTAAATGTTATAACACAGTCAAGAAGGCTTCTACTGCCACCAAAAGGAGCACAAGTGTAGTGCACGATTTATGACATGCTATTAACTGGGCTACAAACTATTTTGGATAAAGAAATAAAACTCAGAATAGCTCCTGTATCCAAAGTGTCAATCCTTTGAGTCACTAGAGAGAAAAGGCACCTCATAGACACATCAGGCAACAGTTTCCCCTCCTTGCACTTGCACACAGCGTTAGTATAAAGCAGCTATTGTTCATCACATGCGTGTCACTTCCAGCAGCTCGGTGTGAAAACAATCATTGCCATCTCTCCACAGGAAGAAGAGGTGATTGTGGACTGTGCAGAGAGAGAAGGTTTGAGGAAGCATGTCAACAGCAGTAGAAACTAAATATATCATGATAATTTTTCCCCATAGAGTGTCATCTTTAGCAGAGCGCCAGTGGAGACTAAAGTGGTGACATTGGCCAACTGTTATCCAGGTGTGAAGCCGGTTTTAGAGGCAGAGCTGCAATTACAGTCAGGCTCCGACATGCAGCGTGGAAACTCCGAGGAGAGGGATCCATAAGACAAGCCTACACTGGCCTGAGAGGAGGCCAGCGAGCATAGGGTGAAGCTTTCTGATCCTGGGGTCTGACACCGCTATAAAGAATGGCTTTTTTCATTAAAATGTGTGAGTTTTGATATTATGAGTTGTTAAAATAAAGTTATATTAATGAAGAGCCTTGATGCATTTTAGACAAGCCATTAAATACTGTAACAGTGAGTTTTCAGTTTTAATATTTTATAATATTTACAAAAACAGTCTTTGGCAAGATAAGCTTATTGCTTATGGTATTCACTGAAATTTACACTAAAGGAAAGCCACAATCCAAGCTAGTGACCCTGAGCAGATTAAAAAGCAGCTTTAAACATTAGCTTCTTTTCCAAACATGTATAGTATGGACTGTTGGAGTAGTCATAGTGTAAAGGATGAGAAAAGGAATGATAAAAGTTAGTAGTCAAAAAATAATTTTCTGATTTGAACATGAACTGATGTTACAGAGGGAAAGTTGGGTTACTCTGAAGCAAAACGGCAAAACAGCATGAAACAGGATTTAAAGAAAGTGGACCTATCGAATACAACAGTCTTAGAAGATACGGACACAAGGAACTATAAGATTATGTGAAGTTACTCATAAGAGATTTTTGTTGCTGTAGTTATGACATGCAGATGTCATTCAGGGGGTCATGAGAGTTAACAAAGGGGAAAGGAAAGAGTTGGGAAACCTTTAAGGATCAGCTAATCTCAGCTGGCTCATTGTGTGTACTCAGTGGAAATCCTCTTAAGCCTGGTTGACAATGGAGGGAAACTCAGAACAGAGGAATTGAAGAGGGCATGTCCATGCACCTTCATTGCTAATGTGACACTGTTTTAGTGGATTGTATGGTGCCATGTGGTTCCCCAGGGAGGACACACCGCTTTTAGAAGGAACTGTCCCCGATGGATGCTAATAGATTACTTATCGTTTATCATTTTGTAAAATATGACTATCAACCCTAATCCTACTACTTAAACATTAACCAAGATATATTTTATTAATTTCACATTTATCTTTACAGTGTTCCTTAAGTAGATTTATTTATCAACAGCGGAAAAAAAACAAACAAGGCCTTTATCAATGCTGTTGTTATTTTAGAAAGCTTCACAGATAATTATCCTTCAAATGGTTATGAGAAGTCTAGGTAGGCCTTTTTCTTTTTTGTTGGTGGCACAAAACAAAAGAGGACACCCCTCTGTTAAGGACCCAACCCTTCCTGACAGAGGAAGCACATGCTAAGGGATATATTACTGTTTTTGGAAAGCTTGTACTTAGGCAATAATGGACTGCCACAAGTAAAAAGAGAAGTGTCAGGTACTCTGTAGACCAACATCATTATGTGATGCTGAGCCATAATGTATTGGTGGGATCAGGCTGATGCTACACGAGATTAACCGATAATCATCATCATAATTAAGTGTATTTAATATAAATAAAATATTAATCAATATGTTACAGTTCATACACTGTACAGCTTCTGAACCTGTGACAGAGTAGCACTGCACATGTGTATGCACAGGTTTGTTTAAATGTATAGCTGATAAATTAAGCTAAAATACACATCTAAAGGGAGCAACTAAATCTCCTGTAGCAGGAGATGCGTATAAAGGAGGCAGTACCATTGCTGAATAAAGGCAGAATTAATAGACTTTAAATTAATCAACAGTTGAGCTTATTAACAATAAAACCAAATTAAGACACTTTTAGTTGATTATTATCTAGGCTATTATCTATCTACTTCAGATTGTTTTGGAAGCGATGAACAGACACTGACAGGGATGGGTCTAAACAGAGCTGGAGCCTGTTCATGTAGTTTTTAGGGATCATGGTGTTGTTATCATTTCCTACAAAATTCTTGACTTCAGCTCCATAATAATGGTTGCTCTGTTGTAATCTGCATCTGTTTCTGTGCCCCTATCTAATCTCAGCCACTTCTCAAGCATCTGTTTTATGGTAACTTTGCAGCGCCAGGTGATGCTTAAAAAGAAGGCTGTCGCATCTTCATGGACAGGCAGAGGCAAGAGTTTTAAATTAAAAATAAATCAAGCAACAGCTTAATAATAAATAAATAAAACTATAGTCTGACTACAGTTTGCAGCTACTTATTTAACTATCAGTTAAAGGAAATGTCCAAAATGTGCCTCCCTACAAGACACTGTGTTTACAAAAGACTGTCTAGTGTCCATTACAAACACGTGAGAACAAGTGCTGACAGTAGACACACAGTACAAGTCTGACTCCTAACGCTAAGTCTCTGAAAACAAACCGAGCAAACGAACTGAGCAGTTAAAGCAAAGGCATCTGGACTAAGTTTTTAAGGTGAAGATGTTTAGTTTCTTATTTAAAGTTCGCTAAAAGCTCAGCTCTCTTAGCAGTCGATCTTGGAACTGAAAAAGTCTCGTGGGAAAAGGGACTTTTCTTCACCTTGAAAACCTAGTCCAGCCTTTGCTTTAACTTTTGAATTCAAGATGGCCTGGATGACTGAGAACCTGCATACAAACTGAGCAGTGTGGATTTTGCTATATGCACTGATTTTAACTAACTTTGACTAAATATTACATTCATTAGAATGGTTACATGACTAACTAATGCTGAACACGCTCACCATTCTCTTTTATGTCATTTTTCTAAATGCCTCTGATATACCAGCAGAATGGAAGACCAAAGTTAATGCAAGTTTAACGAGTTTTTGATTTTTTTGTCCGGGTGAGGAACACACAGTACACTTGCTCTGATGGACATAATCTTGCCTAAACACTGACTGCCAGGCATCAAGATGAGATAAGCATGGTACTAAGAAAAGCATTCTTAATATCAAAGATTAAATTGATCAACATATTTACAGTACAAAACCATTCCTTCTTAATGTAGACTCTTTGTTATTGGTGACATTTGTTAAGTATTATACAGTTTGAAATCATGAAAGGGTTGAGTAAAGCTGCTCCTTATGGGGTCACCACAGCCAATTGTTTGCATATTTAGTTTCTCACAGGTTTTTGTACGTTGGGTGCCCTTCCTGACACTCGCACAAAGGTTACCCCTTGTGGCTGGGTGTTTATTGTTCCCCATCAGGAATTGAAAATCACTCTACCAGGTGTAGGAGGAGCTAGGTAAATCAAAAGGTAAGGAGGCAAAAACCTACCCCAAAGCTGCCAATTCCTTTGGCCTGTCCTGTGTAAACTACACCCCTCCCCTCTCTGGCCTACAGTGTGAGGAATCCTAGCTATGTAGGCTGCATAGTGGAAAGTCATTAGCGTTGATCCCCTCAGGCTATGTCAGGTCCCATCCTCATACACCATGCAGCGCAGCAAGCCCAGAGACCCACAGCCGCTTTCAACATATTTAATAAAGCAGACAGCAAGCACCGTGGGAAGGTGGGCAATATCATGAGGAAGAGTAACATTTAGACACAGCAGCAACTATCCAGGATCCATTAAGCAGCACAATCAGAACGTTTTGGGGAATTCCCACTGCTAGAGTTTCACTTTTATCTATAGAGGCTGATAACAGGCAGACTGAGAGAAGGAATGTCCCTAAAATCTCTGAGCAGCATGTGCCTTACAACTCTTACTTTAACTTACAAGAAAACATTCCAAATTAAAAGGTTTCTAATCCATCTCTGTGTGTAGTACCACATCTGACCTGCATAGTAAGTGAGAATAAGAGGTCAATGACAAGAAGCAGCCAATGTCAGGAAGGCCAGTCTGCTTTACACCAGACTAAACCCGAGGGAGAGAGATGAAGCTAAAATTAGATTAACCTAATAAGTCACTTGTTTAGCATTTCATTCTCATCTAGTTTAGGGTTTAACAACTAGCTGTGTTAACTATCACAATGTCTGCAATGTCATATCTCAGATTAATGACATGAATTTGTGTTCAAAGCAACTGGGTATGGCATACATCAAAGAACTGTCACTGCCTTTTAATATAAGAGTTAGCTATTCATTCACAATTAGTTTAACTGGCAAAGGTTCAAAAATGGAGAAAAAAAATAATGACAAGGTTGGGCATGTATATTACATAGTGTACCCTTCAATCCCTTGGTAGCTGTCTCGCCACAATTACAAGATAACTCTCATTTACGGTGCAGGATGATGAGGTAACATTACATTTATGGACAAATGAGGAAAGGCTAGGAGAGTACCGCAAGGCATTAAAAGGAAGAGTATCAGTCCTTAGCCTACTTCTACTAGTCAATGAAGTCACAGAGAATGTGTCTGTGCAAAGTTCAGTCAGGGGTATAGGGCTTTTCAGGTCTTAATCCGATGAGCTAAATCTGGGGCCAGTGCATATGTGCAGCTTGACCAGTTTCACCTCATGACTAATACTCTGGTTGGCCAGCTACAAAACTAATGAATGAGTGAGTGTAGACAGACTACTTTTCTAACGGCTACTTTTCTAATTCATTAACTCTTCTGGACTAGGGAATGTAAAGATGTGTTTTTGGGGGCTGCTGTTAGAAGCAAATTAAGGCTAATGAAGCTTTTCTTGTATACTCATTTAATAAACTTAAATGTTTAGGCCAAGTTATTGCAAAGGGCAGACTACAAGCAACAACTTGTTCCAGCCAATAGCGTTAAAAGGTAATAGCAAACATTATGGTTCGATGATGTCTTTGAAGGTTCTCAGTCATCCAGCTCATCTTGAAGAAAAGGTTAAAGCAAAGGCATTTGGATTAGGTGAAGACGTTTCGATTTCATTTTGATGATGTTTGTCTCGCTGTTATCAGTTTACCGAGGAAGACAAACCGGATTAACCACATAAAAACCAGGAGGAAATTAAAAAATAACAAGGTTCAAAGTCAGTGCGTTCTCTACTGCACTTAGGCGTGTGCCTCTTGTCTTAAAAATAGCAACCTTAATGGCCTAGTGGATGGAGGCAATGTAATATTTCACTTGATTGCTGAGCCGCTGATGATAATGTGCTCTGCAGCAGAACACAGGTCAATAGAAAGACAAGAAAGACTTTCATAATAGCCTCCACCAAGGGGCTCTACTTTTCCACTGTTTCTCCATCTGTGTGGATAAAAGAACAGCAAAATTAAATAAACCATCTGAGTCAGCGAGAGCATGCCAACCTCCATCAAAATAAACATGACCCTAGCAACAACCTCTGACAGTCCAACAGTTCTGGACAGTAGAAAAACAACTGTAGAGTGAAAACAGCTTGAAGTCTCTGTTGATACCAAATGGAGCTGTAAAATGGCTAGTTCAATCCTGCTGGATTAGTGGGATGTACATGGTCCTAGGTAGTGAGTTTGAAGTGGTACCATACACTTCCAAAAAGGAAATCCCCCACTGGCCAGGCTCTTCAGGTGGCCTTTTGTGTTATGGGAACCTCTCTTGTGCACATCTGCTAAATCAGGGGAGGAAAGAGTGGATGGTTTAATAGTGACCCTGCTCAAAACGGCACAGGCCATATACAGCCACAGGAAACCTGCCATATCTAGGAACAACAGGCTTCTGGTTTCCCACTAGCCTTGGGTACTTCCTACTCACATGGGCACAAGGAAAAACTCTCAGTAACTAATGAGTACAATGATATTCTTATTTAGGAGAAAACATAATTGCAATCATCAACCCATTAAAGAACCTTAACTTTTTGTTTTCTTATAATCAGACTGATGTTTTTAAGTGTTTACTTTGACTCTTCTGAGGAGCAGGAAGTTTAGCAGTCGAAACATGTCAAAGTACACACTTTAAAACGCCGATCTGATTAAGAAAACAAAAAGTTAACTTTGATGGAATATTTTTGGAGCATTAAAGAACCTTTCTGTTAAAGTCAATAACTTGTACTGCTATACAATGACAATAAATAATTCATTAAAATATTTAAGGTTTGTGGGATGTAACCTATAAACCAATTGGTATTGTGATAAATCTAAATCTTTGTTATATCTAATGTACAAAATGGTAAAATAAAGTTAAATATCAGATTGTAGGTAATACTGATTGTAGGTAGGACATATAGTTCAAGCTACTGACAGCTAGTCAATGTCTTCATACAACATAATCACCCAATACACGCTAAATGTGGCTTCATAGCAGCCAGGTTTCATGAGCTAAATCACAGTCTATTGCATGTTTTATAATTATCTATTGTAACCACTACTGTATGCTTATGTTTGCTCTTCTGTTACTGATTTTTGAGTCTATCACTGTGTTTAATAGTTATCCACAGAGAAGCTTTGACCATTGGTACACCACAAAGCAACTGGATGTGCTTAACTATCATTAATTGAGGAAAGATATCCCAAGTACAATCAATATTCTTCCTTGATATTAGTAATTAATCAGTTAATATGTCCTGAAACTGATTCTCTCTGTCTGTCCACCCAGTTATTTGAGTCAGCCTTGCTGCTGCCCTATCCAGTGATATGGATTTACCAGGTCAGGGCTAAATAAAGCTTTTCAATTTGTGAATTAGTATTCTGCATTGTCTTGCCTTACATGTGCTCATGGAAACTTAAGTGGCAAATCTGGTTTAGAGTACAGCCTGAACTGCCAAGAAACAAGCCTAGACCCACACACACACACCTATTTTTGTGTTTATTCTCTCTTTCCTTAAAACTCTATTTTAAAAAAATCTTTGTATATGGACTATTGTCTTTTAAAGAAAATCTCAAATAGTCTTCTAATGGGCGCCCATAAGGGGCCTCATGTATTATTGACTGGTTTGGACATCTCATGCTCTCCAACCCCGGGCTTGTTCTTGTAGAGAAGCGTTTACCCTCACTGTACACGGGCACCTTATGTGGCCTCTCAGCTTTTGCTCTAATGCCAGTGGGCCATACATTCAAACAGAGTGTAGCGCAAACACAAGCTGCTTAAGTCCCACATCACACTTGTCACCGCTTTGACCAGGTCCGCATACGGGACAGTGCGATCTAATAAAGTGCTGTTTCAATTTGACTTTGAGAATAGTTATCATGTTAGTAATATCTCCTGCTAAACTGAAAGTGTATCTTAAACACTGGAATGAGTCACAAATCTGGCTTTGATAATGCTGCACATAGAACAATGCTGTAAACATTTTGTACTTTTTATAAATATTATCTTTATTGTATCAATGATAGGAACAGTTAACCTCAATAAAATATGCTTTAAAAATAATCTGGTCAGGTGATAAAATATATGGTTTATGCAAATATCACTTAAAGGAAATGAGTCACTTTTCACACAATGAGAGAATAAATAACACGTGTGTCTGTAACTGCAGAAACTAATAAATGTTTATGACGATAACTGTGGATGCAATACGTATTTAACAGTTAATAGCCTGCCAAAAAACATAAGCACAAATTGTCCACACTGTCAATATTTTGATGTTTAATTCAATACAGATACAGGATACTCACTTTCCCTTGTGGTTATAGTGACTCAGCTGTCTTTGTCTAATAG
The DNA here is from genome assembly GCA_024349245.1 of Neodontobutis hainanensis. Taxonomy (NCBI): domain Eukaryota; kingdom Metazoa; phylum Chordata; class Actinopteri; order Gobiiformes; family Odontobutidae; genus Neodontobutis; species Neodontobutis hainanensis. The sequence goes on from JALDNG010000048.1 coordinate 1,869,985, forward strand.
CATCACTCCCCAATAATGACACACATCTGCTCTACAGCTCCCCGGGGTCAGGCACATTGCAGGACTGCCCCACCATTATGGGACAGGCGGTTAGGACTATTGATTATACTTACACAACAGCCCCTAGCTGCTTCATACTTAAGTCTAACTAAACATTTCCAACTGCCATTGATTTGTGATGCCCCATAGCTCAATACTTGATAACTTGAAAAAAAAAAAATCACAACGGGGTCATGAACAGGAATGACTGTGAAGTTCTTAATGATGATCTCTGCTGTGGCCTATAGTCCACTTGGGGCAGTAGGCTGCAGTGAGCTTCTGACCTCGTTTTCTTCATAAAATCCATGTTTACATTTTTTTTCACTGCAATTTACAAGTCCCTTTGGCCCACTCTCCCACTGGGGAAGTGAATATCTTTGTAAATGTTTAGATGTTCTGGATGGAGCAATGACTTAGCTCAGCCCATCTCTGCTTTTGGCCCGACTTAACCTATTCCCTTCCAAAGATCCCAGCCTTATGAAGGTCTATGCACAGTCTGTAAAGCCCTTAGAGGTAACTGTTGTTGTGATATTGGGCTATAGAAATGTAGGTAGAAAATAGGTAAATTGCTTGGCAATATTGAATTGTGGTATTGATATTGTGATTCAATAAATCACAAAAAGTCAATAATGATGATAGAGACACGTTTTTAGTGTTTATATTTTGCAATTTATACTTGCACTTACACAATTAATCATTTGTACGACTGTCAGACCCAAACTATCTTAACTATGATTTGTTTATACAGGCAGGCCTCAACCAACCATTGCAGCATTATCAAATATGTTGTAATAAATATCAATCATCGTAGAAAGGGATTGACTTTCTGCTTTTTCACTACAACAATAAACAAAGGCTCTGCTCAGTGGGCTTTCGTGAACATGCACAAATTGTCAGGAGACACAAAAAGGCCACATGCCCTTGACCAAAAAACAGAGTTTAGGAGTTTCTGCCTTGACACTTGTATGTTATAATTTATTGGGATAGCAGTATTTTACTGCAAGTGCAAACATTTAAGTGGGAGCCAAAACAGATAACAATCAACCACAATATGGTCTTTATGTCTCTGAAACAGATCTCTCTATTCCGCTATTTACATGTTTTATGGAGGAATTAATTACAAGTCACATGGATACGGTTTTTTGTCTACAGTTGCATTCTTAGCCCACTGACAGGCTCCAGAGAACACTAGAAGTCCACAACATGACTATACATTAACTTCTACAGCTCACATATTTGTTTTGTGTTTATGCCACTCACACAGCAACAGTCTGAATGAAGCATGTTAATTTCCCAATGTGCATACTTCTATCTCCTTCACCTCTCCTCCCTCGGGCATCTCTGGCAGAACACCAGAGTGAAAATGAATAAATAATATGAAGGTGTGGTTGGATGTCTGGGATCCTGACTCAGGATTCCATTTCCCTGACAGAGAGCCTGGACGGTGTCTGTTTCAGTTACCTAGCAACTTCTTCCAGGAAAGCAGGAACAATTAGACGGACAACACCAAACACCACACACACTCGGACAAGACAAAAGGACCGACTCTTTTTCACTGTATCGCTGTAGAAAAGGGATACCTAGCAGGTACTGCAGCCTTTATTGTCCAAATGTTCACTCAAATTCATCATTATTATGTCACTGTCACTGGACACTCTAAGAGATTCAAGCTGGAAACTCAAGTTCAAAGCTTTTTCTTGTAAGAAGCTATTATGTCATGTCAGTGTATCCCCATGAAAACCCAAGCCCTCATTGACATAAAGGTACAAAACACCCTTTTCTCCTCCTATGGGAAATAAAATATTTAACAATAGAAAAAAAAAAAAAACATTTTGTCAGACTACCAAATGAGAGGCTGTCAGTGGACACTTTACTGGAAACTATTTGGGGCAAAAAGTATAAAGTCGTACAGCATATATGGAAATTCCCATATTGGACTTCTGTTATTTCTTAGTTTGGAGGTTTGAAGCTATTCAATGATGTCAGTTCAGTGACAGTCATTCTACAAACACAACACTTGGCAGACTGTGATGGTCATGTGCACTGGATGCTGAAGCAAACACACCCCCAGTACACAGGTACACAGGAGTAATGAAATACACTAACCTATGAGAAGCAGAAACATACACTATATACTAATATATTGGTGCAATAAAGTGATTATAGCAAAACTTATTTTTAAGGTTGCTTTAATACCAAATCTGAACCACCTAAAGGGCACTGTTAGAAGTTTAAACCCCAAGTAAAACCCTGACTAGACCTAAATTATAAACGAGGTTCAACTGTGCAAACCCCTGAGCCAGAGAATACACTAAATCTGACCTGCATTTTGACCCTATCGTGCTCACATCTACCCCCTCCCTTCCAGTTTAGAACAAACTCTACTTCTTCTCTCCCTCTCAGATTTAGCTAAAGTTACCTACAACACAAAGGTGAAGCACACGCGCCTCCATGTCCATGGTATACAATAGATAGGGTAAAGCCAAGTTTAGTGGGGTGTGTACTTACAACGAGCACGGACGTCCTCACCACCTCAGACACACTTTGCCTGAGTTCTGCCGCGGTGCCAGGTTTTCCCAGACCACGCGTAAATCTCCGGGTCTCGGGATGATGCGCGGGAGTTGCCATCCCTTCGTGACACTTTGCATGAATAGCAGTCCAGTCTTTAAGTTTTAATATCAACCAAACGAATCACTGCTTTATCCGTTTCTTCCTCGAGCCCCTCCTCTTACACTAGTTGGGAGCAGGCTCATGTTGTTGACGTACTCGCGCCTCTTGGTCTCATACTTTTCAAAACTCGTTATTGGTCACATTTTTGTGGAGTTCTGTCTTCTTCCATTTAAATGTACTACTATAGCACAATAGCAAGCTGAGTTGTGTCTCTGTGTCGTGTACAGCGCCAGACAGGAGGTGTATAATCCGGTTGAGAGCACGCATTGCACTCCGCCCCTCACCGGGTTAAAGCCCAACCCACTGGATCCACGGAGACTCCTGGTCCTATTGCTGGGACTGGACTTTGAACTGTAGGTTTACAAAATATGAGTAGGCTACCGGATTCATTACTTCAATAGCCTTTAGCAACACATATTAATAAATTAGATATAAATTTATTTTATTTATAAAAAATAACAGTAAGGATATACCAGTGCACACATAGCAAGTTACAAAGCATTTCTAATTGACTCTATCCCAAAATCTCTTTATAGTAGCGTCCCCGTTATAATAAACATGTAAAATGTTGTAGAAGGAATCTCATAAATAATTTTTTCTTCCATGGTTGGTTTGTATGCTGTCTTTAATAAAATTAGATAAGAGTCAGAAATGCGTGCAGTAAAAAAGTGGAACTTAAACTTAATACTGATTATACAAAATCTGCAGTGATGGAGTCATGTTTACAGGTCAGTGTGGACAGGCTGAAATAAACTTTGGATCAATGCCGCCATCTGTAGGTCACAAATAAAAACACAGCAAGATGCAATGAAGCAGCTTAATAACATTAATGGCGACAGATTGGAACTAAAAGTTTCCATTTCATTTCACACATAATCTTTAAGGATTTTGAGAACAATTACCTTAATAATGCAATGATTATGAAATCACATCTTCTCTTATGGTTAAATTATGACTTAATTTAGAAAGAGAACTGAAGGATTATACAAGAAAGTTCCAATAAATATTAATATTTACTTCACAGGAAATTACATTTGAGACATCTAGAGTTGTCAAAATAATACTTTCATAGACCTTTAAGTATTGTGCACTCAGCTTTGTCAAAAATATCCCAAATATTATATATTGTTTGTATAATAATGCTTAAATATATTAAATCGTTTGCATTCAGTTTATTCCCATAATAATAATAATAATGCATAAACCGGATTGTCAACTGTTACACGAGAGAAATAAAAAATAGAAGTTAACACAATAAAAATAAATAAAAATAGAAGTTAACACAATAAACTTAGCATACTTAGCATTAGCGAATATTACTCAGCTTCAAGTAAAAAAAAACCTTGTGAATTGGTCTTTCTAAAACAGTCTTAGTTCTATGTGTCCCTTTGCTGTCTTGAGTAGAGTCACTAAGAAGAAGCTTGAATTTTCTGACCCTCCCGTCAGCTCCTGGGGTGGCTTCTACAACTCTGGCGAGTTTCCACTCTTTCCTCAGAACACAGTCATCTTGTAGTAGAACAATGTTAATTATCTTGGCATTTCTTCTGGTCTTATTCCACTTACTTCTCTGTTGCAGGTTTAAAAGATATTCCTTTCTCCATCTGGTCCAAAATATATTTGTCAAATACTGCACTCTGTTCCATCTATTTTGCAGATCTTGTATTTCTAACTCTCTTTTCAGGAAGCTTGCGGTTCTGGCAGCAACTACTTTGGCTGAGAGCTCCAATCTTGGGATGGTTGTCACTTTTGTGGGGGCAACTCTGGCTTTTCCCATTATAAGGGTGCACTGCACATCTTCTGACTTAGACACAGTTTTGAGATATGAGCACACGCTGTAGCCTGACGCACTAGCATCAGAAAAACTGTGCAACTCATACTGCTGGACTTGTTTGAACATCGATGGAACCTAACAACGTGGTATCTTTATTTTGGAGAGGTTCTGGAGGTCTCTGAGCCAGACTTCCCATTGTGATTTGAGGTCTTGTGGAAGCGGCTCGTCCCAATCCAGCTTTTCCTGACACATTATTTGAAGGATTCTTTTGCCAAACAGATTCAAGTGGGTTGAATATGGACGCCACTGTGGAGAGCACTCCTCTCCTTGTGAAGGGATTGTTCTTGATAACCATTCTGAAGTAAAACGTGTCAGATGCTATGCACCACTGGACTCCTAAGGCCCATTCTATCTTTGGTTCTCCTAAAGTCAGGTCCAGATCAGTAGCTCCTGCTGCACATTCTTCTTTAGGGATTGTGGCAAGGACTTCTTTGCTGTTAATGATAAACTTGTGCAGGCGTAGCTTTCCTGTGTCACAAAGTTCTCTGGCTTCTCTTACAAGCCGAATAGCTTCTTGCTCTGAGGAGGCTGCTCCAAACAAGTGAACTTTCATACGAAATACTGATGGTGACTGTTCCATGTTGCCATCCTCCCACCATAGGAAACGGAGGTAATCTTGGTCTTGTGGAGCAACATGAAATTGGTGGAACATGCGCTCGACGTCACACATGATAGCCACATGTCCTTTCCTGAAATGGGACAGAACTCCTACTAGGGTGTTAGTGAGGTCCGGTCCTGTCAGAAGATGCTTGTTCAGTGATGTATCTTGACATTTTGCTGAGCCATCAAAAACGACTCGGATCTTATTTGGCTTCTGAGGATGATATATGCCATGGTGAGAGATATACCAGGCTGTTTTTTTGTTTATCTCATCCTCTGGCACTTTCTCAGCATTGCCTCTTGTTATTATATCTTGCAAGAATGCCACGTAGTCTTTGTAGTAGCGCTCATCCTTTCTTAAACGTCTTTCCAGGCACTTAAGCCCGTGTTCTGCACAAAGTTTGTTGTTGGGCAAGTCAGGTCTTTTTTCTTTAAAGGGTAATGGCATTTCAAAATGGCTGTCCTCTTTCTGCTTTATGCCTTCCTTTACTTTAGACAAAAACATAAAGTCTTCTTGTGACATTGATTCTTCTTCAAAGGTCCTTTCAACTGGACATGACATTAATATTGAAGAGTTTGTAGGTGGTAGCCATTTTATGTTGCTGTTTGAAACGGTAACTTAATTGTGTTTTCATATACAGTGATATGATATTTTTAATAATAATCTGACGTTTGTATGTTTGTCTCATGCCAATAACAGCATAAAGACGGTGTTTAGATTGAACGAGGCCTATGTTTCTGTTCGACGTATTCTCTAGTGTCGCAAAATAAAGTGTGTAAAGTATATCCATTTAACGTGTGCGGTGCGGGATAAGTTTAGATGAGACTGTACATTTATTTATTGATACTTGTATAGATGGAGAGTAGATCACTTACTGTCAGCGTGATTGCGCATGCACATTAATGTAATTGGAAAGACTATCATGCAGTGTATGGATGCACTGTACGTGCACCTGCTCGGTGCGCATGCTCAATGTCAGCTTCTCGTTAGTTCTCATCAATTCTTTTCGCAGTCCAGTCCAGTAAACTGTTGGAGCTACTAAACTAGTAGAGGAAAATACACTTAAGGATTTCTACAAAGTCCATTTCGAGCACCTTGATTATCTCTGCTGGTGTAATCACTTCTTTAACTTTTTTTCTGTTCACAAAGAGGACTTCAGCTTAAATCTCTTGAGATGACTGAACAGTTGGCAATACTTGTTTCACTATAACAAAATGGCTTACTCCAATGTCATCTTCATAGTTGCTTTCAGAGTGACTATAGCTCCATGATGCTCCAACCTAGCAAAGACTTTTGTGCAAAAGGTTGGTCTCTTTTACCACTGACCACCTTCTAGAGGGAGTAGAGCTTAAGTTACAGTTATATTCTATGAGAAGTCCAACTTCACAATCAAGTTTGGGAGCCATTTCCTTTGATAAATGCTTCAGATGAAACCAGTTCTCTGCCGTCTTGCTTGTGGGAATATGAGATCCGTTGGCAGTAATATAGTCTCTGGTGTAGGTTGTTGGCAACTTGATTCTTGTTTCTGAGTTTATGCCTCGCACTTGTAGGTCCTTTAACTTGTTGCTGGAAACAATCTTTGTTTTGGATGTTATTGTGGAAATCTTGAGCTTTACTGGTTCAGAAATGGTGTTGAGTGACTCAGCTGTGTCTTTTAAGATGAAAGTGGTGTTGCTTTGAGTGTCAAGCAGGGCATACACCAGCTTCTCTTTCTCCGGGTTGTCTATAGTGGATACATAGACTGGAATGACTGAGGAGGTACAACCTTGTGCCTTTTGTTGTACAACTCTGTTCGATGTGACATGGTTGGACTCTGGTCCTTGTGGATTGGACACATTTACTATTTCTTGACTACTCTGTGGATGTTCTTGATTTATTTTTGGGGTTTGTTCTTTGTCTCTTTTTTCTCTGTCTTGATGCAGACATGTTGGGTGTGCTTTTTGGCATTTATCACATGCACTATTGGAAGTACAATTCTTGGAATTCTTGGCCAGACTTAAGACAGCCAAAGCACAGCCTTTCAGACTGAACAAACTTAACTCTCTCCTCTACTGTTTTTTTCCATTATCTTTCTACATTTGTGAAGTGCATGACCTGGTTTCTTACAAAAGAGACATTACATACTTGTCTTTTCATTGGTGCTTGTGCTTAAGTGTTTTGGCATTAGGTGTGTGGCTTCTTCTTACCTTGTCTTTAATGAAATGTTTGTGATCTGTGTCAGATGGCTTTATTGCTTGCAATGAGGTAATAGGATTGCAGGCAATTCTTGCTTCCTTGTTTAGAAATTTGACAAAATGGCTGAAGTCAGGAAACATTTTGTGTTCATCTTGGAACTCTGTCACTGTCCTATTCCAGCGTGCACTTAGCCAATCTGGTAGCTTTGCTGCAATTCTCATATTTTCAGTACAGTCATTCAGAACTTGTAAACCTTGTACATAGGGCATTGCTGACTCAACACTGCTTAAGAAGACTGCAAACTCACGTAGATCTTCACTGTCTTTGGTGGTGATTTTTGGCCACAGTTGTATCTTGTCACAATATGACTTGCCTATTACAAAGGGATTTCCAAATCTATCTTCAAGTATTTCCCAGGCTCCAAGATATGCTGAGTCTGTTCCAACTAAAAAGTGACCATCAATATCTTTTTTTGTTGAACCTCCAACATACTTTCTCAAAAAGAATAGCTTTTCTTGTGTTGGCAGATTTTTACGGTCAACTAATGTCTGAAAGGACAGCTTCCACTCATTATACTGTAAAAACTGCAGGCTCTGGAATTGGAATTCTGTTAGCAGTTATAGTTTCAGCAAGTGTTTTCACCAGATCAATAGAGGCTTCTTGTTCCTTAGAGGGAGCTGCGGATTCAGTCACAGACGCTTGAAAAGGAGCGTGCTAGCTTGTAGGAGCTACAACTTCAGATGGAAAGAATGGTTTAGAATAAACATTTGGAAAACTTAATGGTAAGACGGAACTGTCTTTCTTAATTTTGTGCTGCATTATGCTATTGCATCTCCTTTAGTAGTTCTACTTTTCTCTTTTCCTCCAACTTTGTTTTTATTGTTGTGCTCTCCGATAGGAATTGTGCTCTTTTCCTTGCATCCTCTACTTCAAGTTCTCTGATTTCTTCCTCACGTTGATGTTGTGTTTTCATTATTTTAATGACTTCTTCTGAGGATGCTACCTCAGCTGCAGCTTCTTGCCTTTGTTGTATTGTGCCTAAAGATGACCGCTTAGACACATTAGACATGGCCTTTGATTTGCATGTTGTCCCCGAAGAGACACTGCTAGCACTGCTTTCAAACACTGACTCCGAATCTGGCCAGGGGATAGCTTCTGGATTGCCATCTTATTCTAGAAGACACTGTGCCTTAGCTTTGGCAGCATGACTAATAGCGCAGCACACATCACATCTTTTATTTACCTTTTATAAATCTTCTGAAACAGTTTATATGGTACTTCCAAAAAAAAAGATCAAAATCTTTTATTAACTCACTTAACTTAGCTTCTTGTAGAGATTTACCCTTTTCAGTGAGTGTAAGTATCTTCTGGATGTGTGTTACAGTTGATACTAAGGACTGTTGAGTAGCTTTGTTTGTGTGCTCCACATCTTCATCATCATGAGCATCAAGCTCTGCACTGTCTTCAGTTGACTGTACTGTGCCCTAATCTTCACCTGCCATTTTCACTGTAAATTGCAGCTTTTCATTTTCTTGAGCAGAATATGAATTGACTTATTTGTTCTTTACGCTTGTTATCTGTTGGCTCCATCAAGCCAGGACCTTCAATGTTCACTGGGGCGGTTTGCAGCCAAGTGTGAAGCGGCTGGGATGAGGATCAGCACCTCCAAGTCTGAGACCATGGTTCTCAGTCGGAAAAGGGTGGCTTGCCCCCTTCAGGTTGGTGGAGAGCTACTGCCTCAAGTGGAGGAGTTTAAGTATCTCGGGGTCTTGTTCACGAGTGAGAGAAGGAAGGAGCGTGAGATCGACAGACGGATCGGTGCAGCTTCTGCAGTAATGTAAAGGAGACCTCGGGGAAGACCTAGGACACACTGGAGGGACTATGTCTCTCGGCTGGCCTGGGAACGCCTCGGAATCCCCCCGGAAGAGCTGGAGGAAATGTCTGGGGAGAGGGAAATCTGGGCTTCTCTGCTTAGACTGCTGCCCCCGCGACCCGGCCCCAGATAAGCGGTAGAAGATGGATGGATGGTTCTTTACGCTTGTTATCTGTTGGATTTTAAATTATAGTTTACAATTGCTTGTACTACTTCAAAGACAAAGAACTTTGTTTGCTTAGTTTTCACTTGCTAACTTTATCTTGACTTGTGTAATGATTTACTGGAGCACGTGTTACTTCCCTTGCACGTGCTGCGTGTTGCTAGTACCTAGTAGCTTCGGTCCCGACCGTCTCCTTGCCTTCTTTAGAGCAGCGTAGTGTTCTACTATGCCGGATTGTCCACTGTTCTACTTCGTGTGTGCTCCGCCCACCTACGGGCTTCGCAATTGGTTACCTCTCTGGCGCCAGCCAGCCCTCTGAGAAAGATCAAAGCACCCACCGCGCCAATCATGCCAGCGTACTGGCACAGCCTCAGGGGCTATATAAACCCCCTAGCCCAACACTCTCCCTTCTTCTCTCTCAGCACCTCTGAGATCACTAAGAGCATTAACTAGAAGAATGGACTGTGCCCGAGATTTGTCACCTACCGGTGTCGGGCACCACCGCTCCTGCCGTTCCTGCTGCGCCCGGCTGCTGCCCGAGGATGGCCACGACCTGTGTTTTACCTGCCTCGGATGGCGTCACCAGCTGGAGCGGTCAACTTGCCCGCCTGCCTCGGCCTCCCAGAGGAGACCGAGCGTCGGGCTGCGTTTATGGGGCCAGTCTCTCCTACCCCACTCGACCCGCCGCTGGGACCCATTGCAGTGTCCCCGGCCGCAACCCCACCTCAGTCTGGTTGGGCAGTGGGAAGTGAGGACGGAGAGAGCCGTGGCGAGGACGCTGGCTCTTCCTGCATTGGTTATGCCGGCCCTGATCCTCAGTCGGCCCATCGGTACCCGTTAGACGATCTTCCGCAGCTGTTCGCTTCCGCTGCGGAGCGTATGGGGACACCGCTCCCGCCCCAGCCGCTTGAGACGGCTCCGGCGGACTTCACACTGGGACTAGCATCACAGGCCCGCTCTCGACCACGTGTGGCGACTCTCTGCCCTCTGATGACGCCCATAGCCCATTATGCCCAGCGAGAGTGGCAGAGCCCGCTCTCGGCAAGGGGCCCCGCCCGGGGATATCTGGGCTATTGCAACGTGGAGGGCTGGAACGATATCTCCGGCGTCCCATCCATTGAAGACGGCGTGAGAATGTGCCTGCTCCCATCATCTACTCCCTGGCCGAGCGGTAAGCCGGCTTTACCATCTGAGAGGGACAGGTTGACGGCGTCGTTAATTGATCGTTGCTATGCCAACGCCGCTCAGGTAGTGGCGTTAGCTAGCAATATGGCCTTTCTAGCGGGCTCCTTGGACAGACTCACGCACGAGCGGTCTGCACTCACGCCCGAGGAAATAGACGAGGTTCAGTGGATGGGGGCCGCACCATGAGCACGGCACAACTCGGCGCAAGACACCTGTGGCTCGGCTTGTGGGGACCCGCTCCCTTCCACCACGCCTCGCAGGCGGATTGTGCTTGGCTTAGGTGGGTCCGGCGTACTTACCGCAGTATCGGCGCCTTTCATTCCCCCAAGGGAGGGGCGTAAGAGGCGCTCTCCTGCGCTCGCTGGTAACTCTAATGCGGCGGGTAAACGGCCCAGGTTTCACTCTGCAACCGCCAGGGGCGGTGTGCAGATAGTGGGGGCCTTGGGCTCGCCCCCTCCTTTATCTAGGCAGCGCCAAGTTTTGGCCTACGAGAGCAGGGATGTCGACTGTGGCCTGCTACCCCTGGCTACACAGGCAGCTACTAGGGGTGCCCCACCTGGAGGAGTGGGGCAGCCCCTTCAGGGGGGGCCCCGTCCTCCCCGATGTACTCAGGACCTAGGGGGTTCTAGCTCAGTCAGCAACCTACCCCCAGCCACTCACACAACCCCAGCAGGGCCCCCTCCTGAGATGGTAGGGCAGCCCTTTCGGGGGGGGCCCCCTGCATCCCGAACCTCTAGTGGGGTTTGGGACGGCGGCGGGCCAATGCTTCCTCCTGTTCAGGGCATGGTGCGTCCCCTATCGCACTTCCTCGAGGCGTGGACACGCCTTCTCGGCCCTCTATCGCCCTGGCTGGACAGGACATTGAGGAGGGGCTACGCCCTGCAGTTTGCTCGCCTACCCCCTCCCTTCTGCGGTGTCCTTCGCACACAGCTCACAACTCAGGCAGCACACAAGGCCCTCCAGGAGGAGGTCCTTTCTCTCCTACAGCGTGGTGCAGTTTCGGAGCTGGACCAAAGGGAGGTGGAGACAGGGTTTTACTCCCCCTATTTCTTGGTACCGAAAAGAAACGGGGGAGTGAGGCCGATCCTGGACCTGCGCATTCTGAACCAGTATGTGGCCACCAGGAGGTTTCGCATGTTAACTATCAAGCACCTCCTGGAGAATGTCCGCCCGGGGGATTGGATGACCTCAATCGACCTGACGGATGCCTATTTTCATGTCTCCATCCTACCGAGGCACAGAAAATTCCTCAGGTTTGCCATCGGAGATCGGTGTTTTCAGTTCAATCGCCTCCCGTTTGGCTACTCCCTCGCCCCACGCACTTTCTCGAAATGCGTGGAGGCAGCACTGGAGCCGCTGCGTCAGGGTCTCAGGATCCTAACTTACATAGACGACTGGCTCATCCTTGCTCCTCACGCCAGAGGTCATGGAGCAGACGGACAGAGTGCTGCGTCACATCTTGGAGCTGGGGTTCGTTGTGAACCAGGCCAAGAGCTCATTGTTGCCAGCCCAACAGGTGACGTACCTGGGACTGGAATTGGATACAGAGACCATGCGTGCACGCTCTCCATGGGGAGACAGGTGGCGCTCAGGAGTTTGGCCCAGAAGCTGGTGGTGGCCCAATCGGCCCCGTCTTGTCTGGTCCGGTCACTACTGGGCATGATGGCAGCAGCTCACCCGGTGGTACGCATGGGGCTCCTTCATATGAGACGGCTCCAACGCTGGTTTGCTCGGCTCCGATTGCATCCCAGGCGGGACAGACAGACACGGGTCTCACTGTCCCCGGGGGCTCGACAGGATCTGGAATTCTGGCTCACCCGAATCGACTCCAACTGGGAGTGCGCATGGGATGCATCCCACACTATGTCGAGGTGTTCACGGACGCTTCACTCACCGGATGGGGCGGGACCTTGGGCCGGCTCGCAGTGGGCGGGGCCTGGGAGTCAACGCTATCTCATATCAACGTACTGGAGATGGTAGCGGTGCAACGAGTGCTTCTGCACTTTGCTCCAAGCCTGAAACGAGCATGTTATGGTCAGGTCGGACAACACGACAGTTGTGGCCTACCTAAACAGGCAGGGAGAGACCAGGTCACCCCTCCTGCATCGGAGATCAGCAGAGATTCTAATGTGGGCAGACACACACCTGGCCTCCCTAAAGGCGCGGCATGTGCCCGGGACACTCAATGCAGGGGCAGACAGGATGTCCCGGGGTGGCCCTCTACGCGACGAATGGGGCCTGGCGCCCAAGGTCGCACAACAGATCTGGCGCCAGTTCGGTCGGCCTGTGGCCGACCTGTTCGCCAGTGCAGAGAACGCACAGTGCCTACTCTGGTTCTCGCTCAGGTCATCAGACGACCCACCGCTAGGGGTGGACGCGCTGGCTCAGGAGTCGTGGCCCAGAGGCCTCCTCTATGCCTTCCCGCCACCACGCCTCTTGGCCCCTCTGCTTCACAGGGTGAGGTCGCAGGGCCTTCACATCCTGGTGGTGGCGCCGGACAGCCCGGGTGCCATATGGTACCCGGACCTAGTGCAGTTGGCAGTGACGGAACCGTGGCCCTCCCGACCAACCAGACACACTGCTGCAGGCCCGGGGCTCCCTGCAGTCCCGGCCATTTCTTCCCGCAGACTCCTAGTCTGGAGGTTGAAAGGGGAGACTTATGAGTATAGGACTTCCCCGGCAGTGGTGTCCACCATCCAGTGTGCTAGGGCACCTTCCACAGCCAGGGCATACGGCAACCGCTGGCACCTCTTTGCCACTTGGTGTGGTGACAGGAGGTTGGACCCCTGCAGTTGTTCAGTCAATGTAGTCCTGGAATTCCTACAAGGACTTCTGGATAGTGGTCGTGCCGCATCAACTCTGGCAGTGTTTGCGGCAGCCATCACGACGGGCCATGAGGATTCGGACGCTTCTCGGCTCGTAGTCACCCTTTGGTTAAGCGATTTCTTCGAGGTGCACGCAGGGTAAGGCCCCCCTCTAGGCAGGTGGTGCCCCCCTGGGACCTTCAGACAGTATTGGATGGCCTGTCTGGACCTCCTTTCGAGCCTTTGGAGCGGGCAGAAATCCGGCTGCTCTCCTTCAAGACTGCCCTTCTGTTGGCGTTATCCTCAGCCAAAAGGGCTGGGGACCTGTGCGCCTTGTCAGTTCATCCTTCGTGCATGTCGCTCAGTGGGGATGGAAACCTGGTTCATCTTTGGCCCAACCCAGCCTTTCAGCCAAAGGTTATCACCTCGTCCTTCCGGTCCAGGGTGATCAGGATTAGAGCTCTCTGCCCCACCTCTGAGGGGTCGACAGCAGATGCGCGGTTACTCATGCTGTGTCCGGTCAGGGCTTTGCGCTGCTATGTAGAGCGCACAGCGGGCTTTCGGGCATCAGACCGTTTATTTGTGTGCTTCGGGGCCAGAGGGCGGGGGACCCCATTGTCGGCCCAGCGCTTGGCACATTGGATTTGTGGGGGTATTGGGGCGGCATACGTGGCTCAAGGCCGCCTCCCCAGCTTTGGTCAGGGCACACTCTACCCGAGGGGTTGCCACGTCGGTGGCCCTGTGCAGGGGTGTCTCCGTAGAGGATATATGCTTGGCGGCATCTTGGTCCTCTGTGTCCACTTTTGTGCAGTCCTATCTCATGGACGTGTCTGCGTGCACTGTCACTCATTCAGTGTTGAATGGAGGCCGGAACCCCCATTCAACACAACACGTTTCGACTGTCTAATACCGGATGTGTGTGGCCCATGTGCTCTTGGGAGAGGCGGTCACGGGCTTGGCGGGCAGGAGGGACGCTCTTGGGAGAGGTAGTCTATCCCCCAACCATAGACACTAGGTCTTTGAGTTTATACACGGTGCCAGGATGCTCTTGGGAGAGGCAGTCCTGGGCAGGACTTGGTAAAAAAAAAAAAAAGACAGGTCGGTGTCAGATGCTCTTGGGAGAGGCGGTCTAGACACCAAGGTCTGGGGTGGGGCGTGCTTGGCTGCTCTTGGGAGAGGTGGGCCTGCATTGCTCCTTAGGATGTTTGTTTACGCGCCAATCGTTGTGAACTTGTCCAGCTGGGAGTACATTGATCTCCTACGGCCTTCGCCTCGGCAGGTAACCAATAGCGAAGCCCGTAGGTGGGCGGAGCACACACGAAGTAGAAATTATAGTTACCTGATGTAACTACAGTTCTACGAGTGTGTGCGTAGCCCACCTACTTTCAGGCCCAGCTGAACTGTTCCCTCATTTGAGCTGGTTCGAAGAAGGGAGAGTGTTGGGCTAGGGGGTTTATATAGCCCCTGAGGCTGTGCCAGTACGCTGGCATGATTGGCGCGGTGGGTGCTTTGATCTTTCTCAGAGGGCTGGCTGGCGCCAGAGAGGTAACCAATAGCGAAGCCCGTAGGTGGGCTACGCACACACTCGTAGAACTGTAGTTACATCAGGTAACTATAATTTTTTGTACATTTTACTGATGTTTACTGTATTCTTGCACTTAAATCTTCATAGTTTACACCGTAGAACTAGCAAACAAAATATAACATAAGCATATTTCATATGCAAATAAACACAAAATTACAGATTTACACATTAAACATTTACATTCCACATTGGTCTGCCAGTAAACAAACCGATGAACTGAAACTTGTACTTTACTATATTACGTTCTTTAATTGCGTGTGTCCGACGTAACTTTAGCTTTTTTGCTTTAACCGGAAAAACAGGAAGTAGTTCTCGTGACCTTAAAGTACAAAGAAACTAAGAAACTAAATAATTTTAATATTTGTTCAAAATTAACTATTATGACTCTTATGGCCTTGTACATGTAAAATAAATAAATAGGAAAATAAATCTAAATTTACAAAAACGATATGAGCCAAATATACATTCTCACATGTATCTTAAGTACACTGGCTCCATCTAGCGGTGAAATAAGTGAACAACATTTCGTCAACAGTTACAATGCATATGATCAGTCAGTGGTGTGTTGCTATAATCAGTGTTGGGAGTAACGCATTACAAAAGTAATGCATTACAATAATATATTACTTTTTCCTGTAACGCAGTAGTGTAAGGCATTACAAATAATTTTTTAGTAATATTTTACTCGTTAAATATTTTACATTTTCAGCAAAGCTTCCGTTACAAAAAAAAAATAAAAACTTTTGCCGCAAGATTTCATTAATCTCCCTCTTGTTGGTGTAACTTTGTTATTGCGTGACATAGTCCAGTGAAGCGGGTTTTGCAGGAGTGGCGCGAGGCATAATTTCTGCCCCTGCTGTGCTCGCGAGTCGCGCATGCCAGTGGAAAAGCGGCTAATGAAGATGGCAGAAGACGACTGTACATTCACAAGGTGGACGTATGCTCCACCTCGTGAATGTTAGTCTTTTTTAGAGGCAAAGGCCTAAGGCAGGGGTAGGCGGACGCGGTCCGGAACCGAACCCCGAAACTTTGATCTGGACCGCAAGACATTATTCATAATTACAAGCGCATTGTGTAAAACATATTTTTGAACCGGCACTTCTAGGACAGCTAGGTCAACACGCGCGGGTCCTCAGGTTACTATGGTTACGGACAGAGCAGCGGCAAATTTAACATGTTTAGCGTAGCCTGATAATGCACTAGAAACGACTAAAATCTAAAAGTTGTGCCTTGGCAAAACATAACGAAGATTCACTGACGTTATGGACGGAGAGGGAACGTTTATTTTAGTGTATTCATCTCCTAAGCTCCG
Source organism: Neodontobutis hainanensis (assembly GCA_024349245.1). Taxonomy (NCBI): domain Eukaryota; kingdom Metazoa; phylum Chordata; class Actinopteri; order Gobiiformes; family Odontobutidae; genus Neodontobutis; species Neodontobutis hainanensis. The sequence goes on from JALDNG010000048.1 coordinate 1,886,223, forward strand.
TGTCAGAGTCAAAGCTGAACAACAGCCCTTTATCCTCCAGTCCAGGCTGCTTTGATAATCAGAATGAATCCAGAACTGAACCAGGACTGGACAGGTTTCATGTCAGGATTAAAAAGACTCAGAGGGAAGTGAGGACGTCTAATAATGTGGTGAGTTGTACATTTGTCTGTCATCTTCTCTATTGTGTTGTAAGTGAGTTACTTGACTCGTTTGTCGCATATTAGTAATAGTAGTAATAGTAGTAATAGCTCACGCTATTCGTTCATTTGAACCCAACACATGTTCATTTGGGAGATTAAAAACAGAAAAGGTGTGAAAGAAGGGTTTGGAGATGAGTGACACAGGTTGAGTCTTCCTTAAGTTGTGTCAGTTTCTGCGAATCCTAAATGCTATTACAGCATTTAGGATTAATTACGGGTAATTAATGTTACACCACACGGGGAAACAAAGGATAAAATACAGAATACAGTGGACATTCATCTCCATATTGTTTAAGAGGCTGTAGGTGTGGAATAAATGAGACTTTACTTTAAAGAATTATATTCAAACCCATGTCCTTTTATTTAAATTTTCCGGACCCCTCACTTGAGGAAAGTTAACTAAGCGGACCTCTGCTGATTTTAATTGAAGACCCTGGCCTAAGGTTTTTTCTGTGTTATCTTACTAAGCAGTTAGGTTATGTTTAGCCTGTGGACTAAAATGACTGAGGCTAAGGGGTTGGTCCTCCAAGTGCACTTTATACTTGAGAAAGAACAGCCTAAGCTATGTTCATCATGTGCACTTTGTGCATGACAGTTTTGTGTTGTGAACCTCTTGAATTCAAAGAGAATAAAGTAAAACAAATGTGCATCTTGTCATGGCATTAGAGTTTACTTATGTTGTGTCTAATATTAATAGACCCAAGCTATTCACAGATATTGCCAGATAATAATTTTACCTCTACCATACTTTTAACAGACTTTAATCATTTGTGATTTTGTCTGTCATCCTTTCTTGTCTTGAGCCTTCACTTTGCCAATTATATGCTTTAATGTTAGTAGCCTGGATACCCCACAGTCACTATGGAACATCAAATTGTCTTCTACTGGATGTAAAATGCTATGTATTACATTTTGTCATTTTAGAATTTTAAGTTCTACCTTGTAGTTATTTTCGTGAAAGTAACTTAAAAGTAATACAGGAGTAATGTAATGTATTACAATTCTGAGACAGTAATATTGTAATGTAAAGTATTACATTTAAATAACAGTAATAAGTAATCTATAATATATTACAGTTTGGAAGTAACTTGCACAACACTGTTTATGGGTTAATATTATAATTTATAAGAAAAATCAATAATAAAAGTATGATCCCATATTATTCTTGTTATTCATCTATTATTATTCTACAAATGCACCAAAAGTCTATCTCAAAAGCTTAGGGTCAGTCTTTTGTTGTAAATGCCATTCGGTTACCTGAGGATGGATAAGCAAACGCCCATCCATATCATACAGTGATCCTTATCTACCACATATTGGTGTAAGGTTATAAACAGACACAGACTCCCCCTCACTGTGGACACGTTTTTGACATGTTTTGCTTTTTTAAGGGCTTTGATGCCCCAGTGTCCAGTGTGAATGGGTAGATAGAGTTGATAGAGTCTCCTCTCAGGGACCTTAAGTTTACCGATCTAGAGTCCACATTCCAGCTGAGCCAGATGAGCACGGCCACACTAATATGCAATTTTTTTGACATCTAATAAAAAAAATCCCTAATTAATTTTTCGGAATTCTGTAGATTTGATAAACACAACATTTACAGTATATATATATATATATATATATATTTTTTTTTATTGTTTTTTTTTTCTCTTGATAGAGAGAGTTAGACACAGAGGGGGTAGGAGTTAGACAGAGGGGGTAGGGGTTAGACAGAGAGGAGTTAGACGGTTTAAGAGGAGTGGTTAAAGAGTCTCTGGAACCACCAGGTACCAGACGAGCGCAGTTGGCGCTCTTTCTCTTTGTCCTGCAGCATCAGTCTGTGCTCTTCCTCTTTCATTTGGTGCTCTTCCTCTTTGTTCTGCAGCTGGAGTTTGAACTGTTCTTCTTTGTCCCGCAACTGGAGTCTGAACTGCTCTTCTTTGTCCCGCAGCTGGAGTCTCAACTGCTTTTTATTGTCCATCAGCTGGAGTTTGAACTGGTCGTCTTTGTCCATCAGCTGGAGTTTGAACTGGTCGTCTTTGTCCTTCAGCTGGAGTTTGAACTGGTGCTCTTTGTTTTGCAGCTGGACTCTGAATTGGTCCTCTTTGTCCCACAGCTGGAGTCTGAACTGCTCTTCATTGTCCATCAGCTGGAGCTTGAACTGGTCGTCTTTGTCCTTCAGCTGGAGTTTGAACTGCTCTTCGTTGTCCATCAGCTGGAGTTTGAACTGGTCGTCTTGCTGGACTCTGAACTGGTCTACTTTGTCCCACAGCTGGAGTCTGAACTGCTCCTCGTTGTCCAGCAGCTGGAGTCTGAACTGCTCTTCTTTGTTCTGCAGCTGGAGTCTGAACTGCTTTTTATTGTCCATCAGCTGGAGTTTGAACTGGTCGTCTTTTTCCTTCAGCTGGAGTCTGAACTGGTGCTCTTTGTTTTGCAGCTGGACTCTGAATTGGTCCTCTTTGTCCCACAGCTGGAGTCTGAACTGCTCTTCATTGTCCATCAGCTGGAGTTTGAACTGGTCGTCTTTGTCCTTCAGCTGGAGTTTGAACTGCTCTTCGTTGTCCATCAGCTGGAGTTTGAACTGGTCGTCTTTGTCCTTCAGCTGGAGTTTGAACTGCTCTTCGTTGTCCATCAGCTGGAGTTTGAACTGGTCGTCTTTGTCCATCAGCTGGAGTTTGAACTGGTCGTCTTTGTTTTGCAGCTGGACTCTGAACTGGTCTACTTTGTCCCACAGCTGGAGTCTGAACTGCTCTTCATTGTCCAGCAGCTGGAGTCTGAACTGCTCTTCTTTGTCCCGCAGCTGGAGTCTGAACTGCTCTTCTTTGTCCCGCAGCTGGAGTCTGAACTGCTCTTCTTTGTCCCGCAGCTGGAGTCTGAACTGCTTTTTATTGTCCATCAGCTGGAGTTTGAACTGGTCGTCTTTGTCCTTCAGCTGGAGTTTGAACTGGTGCTCTTTGTTTTGCAGCTGGACTCTGAATTGGTCCTCTTTGTCCCACAGCTGGAGTCTGAACTGCTCTTCATTGTCCATCAGCTGGAGTTTGAACTGGTCGTCTTTGTCCTTCAGCTGGAGTTTGAACTGCTCTTCGTTGTCCATCAGCTGGAGTTTGAACTGGTCGTCTTGCTGGACTCTGAACTGGTCTACTTTGTCCCACAGCTGGAGTCTGAACTGCTCCTCGTTGTCCAGCAGCTGGAGTTTGAACTGGTCCCCTTTGTCCTCCATCAGCAGTTGATGCGTCTGCCGCTCCTTCTCCAGTTGGGACTTGACCTTTGCAAGCTCCTTCTGAAGGTTCTCCTCTCTGTCTTTTGCCGCCAGTGCTTGGGTTCCCATCTCCAGCTTCAGAAATACCAAGTTCATACCACGTTCCTCTTCAGCTGCCTGCCTCAGGCGGTTTTCAGTGCTAACCTCCGATTTCAGCTGGTCAACCAAACTTTGGAGGTCCTTCTTTTCCTCCTCTTCTTTCATCAGCTTCTCCTGGAGCTCGGTGATAAGGCTTTTCTGTAGCTGTAGCTCATTTTGTGCCAACAGAGTGGCTGCCTCCATGTCTTTAGGCTGGACTCTAAGGTTTTTTGTCTCCTCAGAATCAACAGCTTCTAGTGTTGTGAAGTCGATGTGAATGTTTTCATAAAACATCCTGTCGTCTTCTTCCGTGTATTCGTCCCAGGGCTTCATTTTGTGATTGGTTTGAGCTGCTCAGTTTCGTGTGTCTGTCTCAGTCAACAGTTGAAAAGTTCTGGTAAAAACTCTGTGACTGGCTTCACAAGGTTCAAGGTTCTATATGACATCACACCTTCTAGAATTGAGATGTTCCCATGGTTATATTTCTGTGTGTATTTTTGAATGGATTTATGTTGTTAATACTGTTACTATTGCTAATAATATGTCAAGATCTCCTGCCAAGACAAAATAAATTGTGTAATGACTTGTCTTATGACTTATATATTATACTCCTATTATAATATAATATTATACGCATATGTGTGCTCTATTGTTGATTGTGGTGAAGGGTAGCATTGAGTTGCTAAAATGGCTGAAGAAGAGAGTCTCAGAGGCCAAGTCAAATCAAAAGGTGGCTTTTATTTACAGTGTACCCCACCTTCTATACAAACATCCGCAGCAACCCTTGCATTCTCTCCCCACAAACAGACCCCCTCCATGAGACACACACCTGCTTCTTATACTAGGCCAATTGGATTGGCCTATCCCACTTAGCTGGAATCCTCAAACCAATATATAATCCACTCCCCAACATCCTAAACATTACAATCACTGTACCAACATTAAACAAATAAAGACATTGTCAAGACACAATTAATTTTATAACAGGTAACCCAGGAATATAAGATCTTCCTCAAGAAACCCCCTCTCCACTTAGTAGCTTCTGATGATGTCATAAGTGACATCATCAGCTCCAGGCATGGCCAGGAAGTATTTGGGCCATCCCTTCTCTCCATTTCCAGACCCTGTATGGACCAGATCAACATACTGAAACTCCCACTAACACAAAATAAACTGTATAACTAACTACTACTTATGTGTGGTTTAATTAACTATAATGCATGAATTGTTTAATTGAAATAAATTAATGAACTACTAAGGCTAACACAAACAAAACCCGGGATATGTGAGTGCAGTCTACCAGTAGCCCTTGAGATTGTATAGTATGTGGAAATTTAAATGTATGATGTGTGCAATCAATTTAAGGGACGAGTAGAGGCTAGCAGCTCACTTCGTCACCTCCCCCTTACAAAAGTCACTGCTCATAGGAGCGAGACAGAAAATCAGCCACCACATTTTTAGGTCCAGGCCGGTACGAATCCTGAAACAAAAGGGCTGCAAAGACAAATACCATCGGGTTATTCTTGCATTACTGTCCCTCATTTTATTCATCCACTGTAACGCACGATGGTCCGATTCCAGAATGAACTCCTCTCCCATCAGATAATATTTCAATGTGTCCAGAGCCCATTTTACGGCTAAGGCCTCCTTCTCCACAGTCGAATACCTTGTTTCCCTAGGAAAAAGCTTACGGCTTATGTACTGCACTGGTCTTTGGTCTTCTCCTTCACCCTGTAGCAGCTCACAGCTCCCAGACCTACTCCAGATGCATCCGTCTGCACAATAAAAGGACGTGAGAAATCTGGACATTGCAGCACAGGTTCATTACACAAACAGTCTTTCAGATCATTAAATGCAGCTTCACAGATTGGATTCCATTTTATTTTGTTAGGGCTAGATTTCCGAGTCAAATCACTGAGAACAGCTGATCTAGTAGAAAAATTGGGGATAAAACGGCGATACCAGCCGGCTAAACCAAGGAAGGATCTAACCTTCCGCTTGGTTGTTGGAGGTGGATAAGCCAAAAGTGCTGCAATTTTACTCACTTGAGGGCGGATAACACCACCCCCGATAATGTAACCCAAATACTCCACCTCAGTCTTTGCCACATGGCACTTCCGGGCATTCATCACCAGACCAGCTTTGTGAATTCTGTTGAAAACATCATTCAAGTGTTTAACATGGTCCTCCCAGCTTTCACTAAACACCACAATGTCATCAATGTAGGCTGCAGTGTAACCGTCCGCTCCTCGCAGAACCTCGTCCACTAGTCGCTGGAACGTAGCGGGCGCTCCGTGGAGTCCAAAGGCATGGTCCTGAAACAATACAGCCCACTGGGAACTCTGAAGGCTGTTAAATCTTTACTCGTTTCAGATAATGGGACCTGCCAATAGCCTTTACATAAATCAAGAGTAGTGAGAAATTTAGCATTACCCAAACGCTCAATCAACTCCTCTACTCTAGGCATTGGATAAGCATCAAAACCAGATACGGCATTCAACTTTGAAAAATTAATACAAAATCTCTGCCTTGGGTCATTCTTCTTTGGAACTAAAACAACAGGACTGCACCACTCACTTTTTGATGGCTCGATGACTCCCATAGCCAGCATGTCCTCAACCTCCTGCTTCACAGCAGGCAACAGCTTAGCTGGAATCCTGGAGGTTACATCTCTGATGGGTTGCTGGTTCGGGTCCCGCAGCCGGATATCATGTTGAATGAGATCCGTGCAGCCGGGTTTAGAGCTGAACAAAGCTGGATCCATTATGTGTTGTAGCGCCTCCTGGCGGTCTGAAGACAGATGACCGAGGTCTGGAATTGACCGCTCCTCCTTAGATGAAGGGAAATACAGTTCCTGGCATTCCTCCTCTTCAGCCACAGCCCGAGCCCATAGCTGCATTGAAGACGCTCTGTCGTTCCATTCCTTCAGAAGGTTGATATGAAAGATCTGATGTTTTTTCCGCTTGTCTGGCATGTAGATTTCATAAGTAACTGGGCCCATTTTCCTGGTAATTTCAAAAGGACCCTGCCACTTGGTCAATAGTGCACTGTCCGAGGTGGGCAGTAAAAGCAACACTTTTTGTCCCTCTTGGAAAGAGCGTCTGCGTGCGGCTTTGTCGTAGTTCAACTTTTGTTTGTTCTGGGCCTGACCCAAGTGACTATTTGCCAACTGCTGAAACTGTTCTAATTTGTCTCTCATCTTTAAAACATAGGACAAAACACTACATGGTCCTTCAGGGTTAGGAGCCTCCCAAGCTTCCTTAAGCACATCTAGAGGACCACCACATGACCATAGAGTAGCTGGAAAGGAAAAACCCGTAGAGGCCTGTGGCACCTCCCTATAAGCAAATAGCAAAAGGGAAGCCATTGGTCCCAGTCAGCCCCCGAGTCCTCAACAAACTTTCTTAACATGGACTTTAATGTCTTATTAAAGCGCTCCACCAGTCCGTCCGTTTGTGGGTGATAGGGAGTAGTTTTGACCCCTTTAATCCCCAATAGTTTGTACACCTCTCTGAGCAGTTTAGAGGTAAAGTTTGTCCCTTGATCTGTTATTATTTCCCTGGGAATGCCCACTCTGGAAAACGTCTGAATGAGGCAATTTGCAATCTGACGAGCCTTAATTTTCCGGAGAGGAAAAGCTTCAGGATATTTAGTGGCATAGTCACAAATCACCAAAATATATTTGTGACCCGCACTGCTTTTCTCAAGTGGTCCCACAATATCCATCGCAATTCGCGAGAAAGGAATGTCTATAATTGGCATTGAAATAAGAGGCACCCGATCCGACCTCTTACTAGGAGCAGTTAATTGGCACTGAGAACAGGATTTACAATACTGGATTGTGTCAGAAAATTGTAATGGCCAGAAAAACGGGGTGCCATTCTAGAAAATGTCTTAAAATGGCCCAAATGTCCTGCCCATGGTACCGAATGAGCCAGATTTAACACTGTTGGCCTTAAGCCCTTTGGAACTACCAACTGATCCCCAACTTTGCTGCATCTGTACAGCTGTTTATCTTTAACAATAAACACTTCTCTCACTCTATCTGTGACTTGCGTGTCACTTGGAACACATTTAGCAAATAAGGGAGCCAACGAGGGTCCTCAGACTGCAGTTTAGCTAGATCACCGGGAATGAATGTTAGTTCTTCAGAGAGTGGGGCTGGAACGGACTCAACCATTTTTGTACCCTTTACTTTTTCGCGCCTCTTCTGACCTTTACTCTTCTTTGAACCTTTCCTCCCACTCTCACTTTCTGGCACCTCACAATTTACAAAAGGCAAATCCCATTCATACTCGGACTCAGCCCCGCCCTCTGCTTGTGACTGGACCTGGTTAAAATGGCCATACTCTCCACTGGCAGATTATTGTCTTTATCAGTGCACTGAGCGATTAGCTCGTAGAATAGGCAAGTCCCACCCCAATATCACCTGATAGGGAAGTTTGGACATCACCCCACAGCGAGTAAAAATTGCTGACCTTCAACTTGGATGTTAACATTAGCAACAGGATAGTCCACATTGTCCCCATGAACACACCACACTTTCACCTTCCCCAAAAGTGACATCTCTGGGCAGACAGTCTTCTCTAATGAGGGTGCGGCTACTCCCCGAGTCTAAAAGGGCAACATGTGGTTTGTTATCAATGATAACACAGATAGTTCTTTCTTCATCAATAATTGGTGGTACCCCTTCTAAGACACCTTTAGGTTGCGGGCCAAACACAGGTAGGTTTTGCTGACCTGCTGCTCTGGGCACTCTGCTCTAATGTGACCAGTCCGACCACATGAGTGACATATTACCGGGCCTTTGTGCTTTAAATCTCTGAACCTAAGGCCAGTGTCATTTGTGAATTGAGGTCTAGGGACTTTATTATGGTACCCACGCCCACCCCAGGTTTACTCACTGAAGGAGGAGTTGAAATAGTCTTAAAGGAGCCAGAGCCTTTAAAGGGCCGCCGTGCTGACAAAAAAACTACTGCCAACTCTGCAGCTTCTCTTGATGTTACTGGGTTGCGCTCCTTAATCCAGGTGCGTAGGTCTGTGTTTAACACTCGCAAAAATTGCTCCAGTACAATAGCATCGCCGATCTGCTCCCTTGATTTCTCCCGCGGCATCATCCACTTGTCATATAGATCCCTCAGCCGAGATTGCAGCCCTGGGCGTCTCCTCATCCTTCACGCCTGTGGACCGGAACCGCATCCTGTAGGTCTCTGCACTTATTTCAAACTTCTCCAGCACTGCCCTCTTTACTTTGTCATAATCTATTGTTTCATTGATGTCCATAGCCACATATGCAGCTCTTGCCTTGCCATTTAAGAGTGGGGCCAAGTGCAAAGCCCACTCGTCACGTGGCCACTGGCAGGCTGTGGCAATCCTCTCAAATGTCGTCAAATAATGTTCAATATCTTCATCTTCATGATATGGCTGCATTTTGGACCTTTCCGCTGTGAAATCTCACCATACTGGCGCTGCGAGCAGGCGACAGAGAGCCCTCTGCAGGAGCTGCTACTGCACCTTCCATCACATACTGATGGTCCGACTGCTCCGCTTTCACTTCCTGTTGAAGCTGGTTCACCTGGCGCTCCATGGACTGCCACCGGTTCTCCTGCTGCAACCTGTCCTGCTCCCATTTAGCATCATGCTCATTCTGCTTCCTCACGACGCCCCGTAGCAGGTTTGCTATCTCTGCCAGGTTAGGAGTGAGCTCTGTGGATGGCTCTGCCACAGCTCCCTCCTGGACCTCTTCTTCCATTCCTTCCTCTGCTACCTCCCTCACTTGGAACTTAGGGCCTCGTTTTGGACCCATTCTCCTTCACTGGGATCCCACTTCTGGCACCATTTGTGGTGAAGGGTAGCATTGAGTTGCTAAAATGGCTGAAGAAGAGAGTCTCAGAGGCCAAGTCAAATCAAAAAGGTGGCTTTTATTTACAGTGTAACCCACCTTCTATACAAACATCCGCAGCAACCCTTGCATTCTCTCCCCACAAACAGACCCCCTCCATGAGACACACACCTGCTTCTTATACTAGGCCAATTGGATTGGCCTATCCCACTTAGCTGGAATCCTCAAACCAATATATACTCCACTCCCCAACATCCTAAACATTACAATCACTGTACCAACATTAAACAAATAAAGACATTGTCAAGACACAATTAATTTTATAACAGGTAACCCAGGAATATAAGATCTTCCTCAAGAAACCCCTCTCCACTTAGTAGCTTCTGATGATGTCATAAGTGACATCATCAGCTCCAGGCATGGCCAGGAAGTATTTGGGCCATCCCTTCTCTCCATTTCCAGACCCTGTATGGACCAGATCAACATACTGAAACTCCCACTAACACAAAATAAACTGTATAACTAACTACTACTTATGTGTGGTTTAATTAACTATAATGCATGAATTGTTTAATTGAAATAAATTAATGAACTACTAAGGCTAACACAAACAAAACCCGGGATATGTGAGTGCAGTCTACCAGTAGCCCTTGAGATTGTATAGTATGTGGAAATTTAAATGTATGATGTGTGCAATCAATTTAAGGGACGAGTAGAGGCTAGCAGCTCACTTCGTCACATTGATATTGTGAGAAGACAAGAAGGTTTACATCTTTAATGCAATGGCCTTTAGACTATCTGCACTTCGTCCCTAAAATAGCCAACATTTTATTTGTTTCACTAATGAAACAATGTAAAAAAAAAAACATTAACAAATATACAGTATATTAACACATATGAAAGCAGGGCCTTTTGATCCCTTAGTTGTATTAAACAGTAGCACAGTGGTATAAACAGCACATTACACATTCAATTGAACGTCTGTAAACAGACCCTTCAAGCATGACAAAATATAGTTTTAATTTAAATTGATATACTTGATTAACTTTTGACACTGCTGATCTTTTACTATACTTTTAACTTTCTCTACATGTTTGACAGACAGAAACAAACAACCAGTTGTTGTCAGGCAGAGTTGAACTTGGTCTGAGCAAGTTCAGAAAACTTCTAGAGCTTGTTATGTAAGGTTGTTTAAGGAATACTTCCAAAAAATGGAAAAACATGGTTGGTATCTGCTTGAAGGAAGGTTACTTGCTTTTTTATGTTATGGCAGCAATTGGACTTTACAGTGTTAGTGCAGTGTTTCTCTGTGGAGAGTACTTTTTAGAGCTGGAGTTCTGTCCTTAAAGGTAAATAGTTTTGTAGGATTTTAAACAAGTGTTGCACATGCTCCCTGTTATGTTTCCCTATGTTTTATGTGCTAATCTAATGTACTAAAGTAAAAAAGGACATGACGACATAATCTGATATCAAAAGGTCCTCCACATGCATATAGAGGTTTTTGATGAAAATGATGAAATAGACGAGGAGGATAAGCAGATATAGCCATCACAAATAGGGCTTCTTTATGGACTTTGTGGAGTTAAGTAAGTATAGACCACATGAAGGATTCAGAGCACCAAAATGCCAGATCAGTTGGGCAAGATGAGTAGAAAATGGATCATGCAGATAGAAGCTTAGTAAAGCATTGCAGGAACACCTGGAGAACACATACAATTAGGCTGCGAGTGTATTTAGCATGTCTTAAAGGTGAACAGCAGCTGAAATAATGTTTTGACCACATGGCTTTTTATTAGGACTGAGGAGTATGAATTGCAGGGAAAGAAAAAGAGAAAGCATCAACACAAGAAGTGTGGGAAAATTAAAGTCAAAATAAAATGCTGAAAATCTGAGTATTACAGCAGTGATGACATCATGCTGTGTGAGGGTTTTAGTTGCAAAGATGGATTGGTAATTGGTTTGGCTTGCTAGGTGTGCTCGAGTAATTTGAGCATCAAAGAGAAGCCATAGCTGGAGCATAGATCAACTATAGATTTCCTAGAGCGAATATATGGTTAACTTGTGCAAATTGAGTGTGAAGGTCTGTATGTTTGTTCATTTCATGGTGTGTGTGTGACCATGACCTTTGTTATGCAAGTAGGGGTTTTAGACTTGCTGAGGTTCCTGACATCATTATTGCTTTATTACCTGCATGAACTGTTAGGAACTGCAGTTCCCATGAACATGTATACACTCTGTTGATGCATCTAAACTACAATACATACAAGTTTTTCCTACACTTTGTACGACAGCATTAATATTTGCCAAGGATTAACAAATAATAGACATGGTTTTATTTTTTTATGTCAAAGATAGATGAGTTAGACCTATATTGGTTTAAGTGGTTTAATTCAGATAACAACAGCTGTTAATTACCTAAAACATTGACCCTTTATATAATTCTTGTTCCCTATCAAAAGCTACACTCGATGCCGTAGCATACGCTATGGGGAAACATTCTTTGTGTGACCGGTTGTGAAGCACGTGTGTCAAACACGCCAAGAATTGGCTTATAATACCTCTGTTGGTGACGCAGCTCATCAGCGGCAGCTGTGTGATTGCGCGCACCTGAACAGAGGGTATAAGAACGCATGACGCGGAAGCATCTTCAGGTTTCTTTGTCTTCAGATCGCATTGTGTGAAGTGTGAGCAAACCTACTCTCTGTGCCAGTACGAAATAAAGAGGATTGAATAAGATAATCCCTTTCTAAAGCAAAGCAAAGCAGTACATTTAAATTAAATAAAGTATCATGGCTGGATTCAGGAAGAAATGTGTTCCTCCGTGCCAGAGGCACATTTCTGACGATGATCAGCATGAGTTTTGTTTTGAGTGTATGGGGGAAGAACACGCGGCCATGGGACTTTCTGGGGAGTGTGAGCACTGTGATCTTTTGCCTGCTAAGGTCCTACGTGCCCGGCTCGCTTTCTTTAAAGAGGAGCGAGCCGCCTCCCCACTCCGGTCGTGGGGTTCGCGTGTTGATCTGGATGATGCGCTCTCACCAGATGAGGCAGACACCGTCTCTGTGCTCAGGCGGGCGCGCTCCGGCGCTTCCCGTGAGCACGTCGATGAAGCCTCATCCCTGGCTTCTGGGGGAGCCGCAGCCTCGGAGCGCTCTACCCGCTCTGATGCTGCATTTGAGGAGCTGCTCGAGGTGGTTACAAGAGCAGTGGCGCGGCTGAATATTGAGTGGCCTCAGGAGCAGGGCCCCCCTAAACACTCAAAACTGGAAGACAGGTTTCTGTCAGGTGGCCAGGAGAGGGACCACAGCGGCGGTCTCTCCTTTTCGGGACCTCCATGAGGAGCTGGCACGCTCATGGAATAAGCCTTATTCGTCCCGTGTTTTTGTGCCTTCGACGTCGATTTATTCCACTATCGTGGGCGCACAGGTGCGGGGCTATGGGTCGATGCCCCAGGTGGAAGAGACGCTATGGTTATCTCTCCCGGGACATCATCCTCCCTGAGAAAACCTACACTCCCCAACAAGCCATGCCGGTTCACATCATCACTGGTGGGGAAGGCTTTCCAGGCGGCAGGTCAGGCTGGTGCAGCACTGCACACCATGGCGGTTTTGCAGGCATACCAGGCTGAGCTGCTCAAAGATTTGAGCACAAGGGGTACTGTGGACGAGGACGCGTTTTCTGAGCTAAGCCGTGCCACAGACCTCTCTCTCCATGCAACTAAGCAGACGGCCCGCGCTATTGGCCGTTCCATGTCTGCTTTGGTTGCGACTGAAAGACATCTGTGGCTTAACCTCACAGGCATCAGAGAGAAGGACCGCACCTTCCTCCTGGATGCACCCATCTCGCCTTCCAGTCTTTTTGGCACGGTAGACTCCGTCGCCACTAAGACTCCGTCGCCACTAAGTTCCGCGAGGCAAAACGCTACGAGGAGGCGTTTGTGAGGTTCCTTCCTCGCCGTGCTCAGCAGCCGGGACCATCGGCCACCCAGTCCCGGCCAGGTCCAGCCCCTTCAAGAGAAAAGCGGGCTGCCCAGAAGGAGAGTGTGGCGAATCGTGCCCCCCCTCGTAAGGACTGGGGAGCGGATTCTCGCACTGCTCAAAAGAGAATGGACCTGCGGAATATTATCACCGCCAAGAAGCAGAGGTCCTGAAATTGGCGCGCCCATGGCCACGGGGGTGTACTCCCACCGGGTGGGGCACAACAAAATCCAACAGAGTCTAAAGACTCCATGTTGGCAACCCCAGGAGCCCGCTGTTTTTTTCTCCGCCGCCACTGGCGTTTCGGGGAGCAACAGTCTCCAGCGCAATGATAAGTGTCCGGACGTCGCCGGCCTTGGTTCAGGACGGCGGGTGTCTTACATCCCCCCCAAAAAACGGCGCGGCAAAACTACTGCCCCTTGCGGAGAAACTGGCAGCATGGATGCTACTGCCAAATATCTCCCGTGGGTAATAAGGACTGTGGCCAAAGGCTACAGAATTCAGTTCGCCCATCGTCCTCCGCGTTTCAACGGCGTGGTCACCACATCCGTGAAACCGGAACGAGCCCATGTATTGACACAGGAACTGCAGGTTCTGCTGGACAAACGGGCCATAGAACGTGTTCCCCCACCAGACAGACAAACCGGGTTTTACAGCCGGTATTTTCTAGTTCCGAGAAAAGATGGGGACTGCGCCCGATTTTAGACCTCCGCGGGTTAAACCGCTACCTCAAAGCATTGAGATTCAAAATGCTCACAATAAAAATGATTGTGTCCCAGATCCGATTAGGCGACTGGTTTATCACCATCGATCTGAAGGACGCATATTTTCACATAAAAATCCTGCCACAGCACAGAAAGTTCCTGAGGTTCGCTTTCGGGGGCGAAGCGTACCAGTATCGGGTTCTTCCGTTCGGCCTGGCCTTGTCACCCCGTACATATACAAAATGCATGGATGCAGCCTTGGCTCCCTTGCGACTCCAGGGCATCCGCATTTTGAATTACATAGACGACTGGCTGATATTAGCTCAGTCTCAGGAGCTAGTGCTTCGACATCGGGATGTCGCCCTAGCTCATCTCAACTCTCTAGGCTTGAGACTCAACGCCGAGAAGAGCGTTCTCGGCCGCCCAGAGGACAACATATCTAGGGGTTGTTTGGGACTCAACCAAGATGCAGGCACATCTGTCTCCTGCACGTGTCAGGTCCATTCTAACTACCCTGAAAGCTATTAGGCTAGTCCAGGAAGTGACTGTGCACTTCTTTCAAAGAATATTGGGTCTCATGGCATCTGCATCCACGGTAATTCCTTTGGGCCTTCTGCACATGAGACCATTTCAGCTGTGGCTCAGAGCCAGGGGGTTTCATCCAAGGGCCAACCCCCTGAAGCATATAAGGGTTACGCGGAGGGCTTGTACCCTAGCTATGTGGTTCAGACCCCAGTTTCTCACTTTGGGTCCCACCCTAGGTCCATGTTGTCATCGCATGATGCTAACGACAGATGCATCCCTCACGGGCTGGGGCGCGGTCTTAGATGGCCGTCCAGCTCAAGGGATATGGAGAGGCCATCTTCTCACATGGCACATCAATTGCCTCGAGATGAAGGCTGTATTTCTGGCCCTGAAATACTTCCTCCAGCAGCTAAGGGGCTACCATGTCCTAGTACAAGTAGACAGCACAGCGGTGGTCTCTTACATAAATCGTCAGGGCGGACTGCGGTCGTGCCGCTTGAACAAGCTAGCGCAGCAGGTGCTGCTTTGGGCTCAGGACAAGTTCCTGTCCCTCAGGCCGATTTATATCCCCGGGCGCATGAATGTGGGAGCAGATTTATTGTCCAGACAAGCGGTAACACAAGGGGAGTGGAAACTCCACCCAGAGGTAGTGAGCCAAATTTGGGAAAGATTTTACGAAGCAGAGGTGGACCTCTTTGCTTCACAGCAGAAGGCACAATGTCCTCTCTACTTCTCTCTGACTCCTCCAGCTCCCCTGGGTCTGGACGCAATGGCCCATGTGTGGCCCAGACTCCGCCTTTATGCATTTCCCCCGGTGGCTCTTCTCCCGGGAGTCCTGGCGAAGGTCCGTCAACGGGGGTTGCGCCTCTTACTAGTAGCGCCCCGTTGGCCGACCAGAGTGTGGTTCTCAGGCCTAATATCTCTCCTCGACGGCTCGCCATGGCGATTCCGACCAGGAGGGATCTCCTCTCTCAGGCACAGGGGACAGTGTTTCATCCCGGCCCGAGCTCTGGAATCTTACGCCTGGCCCCTGAGGGGACCAATTAAGAGACGTCGGGCTCCCAGCCCCTGTTGTAGAGACTATTTTGAGTGCTAGGTCTCCTCTACTAGGAGAACATATGCCTGCAAATGGCGTGTCTTTGATGCCTGGTGTGCTACACACCATACAGACCCAGTCCACTGCCAGATTGTTTCAGTGTTGGAGTTTCTGCAGGACAAACTGTCCTCGGGCACTAATCCTAGCACACTCAGGGTTTTTGTGGCCGCCATTTCGCTTGCCACGCCCTGATTGACGGGTCTCGATAGGAGACACCCTCTGGTTGCCCGCTTCATTCGAGGGCCAAGCGGTTGAGACCACACACTAGAGCTAGAGTTCCTTCCTGGGACCTAGCTATAGTACTGGAGGGCTTAGTAAGCACTCCTTTTGAACCACTAGAGTCAGCGCCTGTCAGGTTTCTGACTCTAAAGATGGTTCTTCTGGCGGCCATTACCACTCTCAAGAGGGTTGGAGATTTGCAGGCTCTGTCAGTTTCGCCCTCCTGCCTAGACTTTGCCCCTGGGCTAGTCAAAGCCATTTTGCATCCTCACCCTAACTATCTTCCAAAAGTTCCATTCTCGACCATAAATCCGGTCATTCTTGAAGCCTTCTGTCCTCCGCCATTTACAACACCGAGCAGGAGAGACTTCACTTACTGTGTCCAGTACGTGCCCTCCAGACCTATGTCCACCGCACTAGCCAGTGGCGTAAGTCCGAACAGCTATTTATATGCTACGGGGCTGCAAGCTGGGGGTGGCAGCTACCAGACAGACTATATCACGTTGGGTGAGGATGCCATTGCCCTGGCCTATGAGGTGCGCTGGTCAAACTTCGCCCATAGGTGTAAGGGCTCATTCTAATAGAGGTGTTGCAGCTTCAACAGCTTTAGCAAAAGGTGCCCCTCTGCAGCAAGTTTGTGATGCGGCAGGCTGGTCCTCCCCGCACACATTCATTAGATTCTATAGCTTGGATGTTCATGCTACTCCGGGCTCGCATGTCCTTGAGTCATCATCCCAAAATTGTTTTTGAGACCTCTTTTGTGTTGTGCACACTTCACAACCCGGGGGGTTTTGAGAGAGAGAGCAGGCAGGTGCATTGTGGTTGTGTTCATCTATAAGCTACGGCAGCATAGTAATATCGGTTTGGCTGGTCAAGTGGGAAATACTGTGTTTGATTGGATATGAACACTTGCGCCTCAGAGTACAAGTGTCCGTGGCGAGTACTTCTTTTCCTTTGTACCGGTAATGCACATATCTTTGCTTTGTCTACGAACAGGGGCAGAAACATCAGCTTTACCAATATAATGGAATCACTGAGTCACACACTGCAGAATTATTGTGTCCCATCTTCTGCTAAAAGAGCAAACAAAACTTGGGTTTACTGTAGCATTGCGGTGGATTTTTCAGTTGTATTGCTTTTGAAGTAGTACACATTTGTTTGTAAGTGTGCCTGTTAAAGATTGTAGCAATGGATAGTAGCAAATAACTAAAAAATAAAAGTGGACAATGTTATACATAATAGTTGGGTGTGTGTAGTTTGGGTTTTTGGGCGTATGTTCTCTTGTCTGTAAACAAACCTAGTGGAAACAGATGCAATGGTAATTTTACTTGGGTGAAAACTGATTTGTGTTTGACTATATACAGCCTTATTTTACACAGTGCACCAATAATGCTCTATTTTTTTGTCATTGTTGTATATAAACATTTTTACAAAATTTATGGATTTGTGAGTAAACTGAATTTATATGTAGTGGAGACTGTCCACATTGAGAAATAAATGGCATTGGAAAGCATCCCATTATTTCTGAGCATGATTACAGAAGTATTAGGCATATTTGTATTTAATATTTTGAGTGGCTACGCAATTTAGGCGCAACCCCTACCTTCATGGACTAATATATTGTCTTTTATGTTTTTAGAAAGAGTTGTATATTGTAGTCTTCTCGAGGCAGGTTAGTTATGGTTATGAAGAGTACCTTGTATGTAGTATTTATGTGTCAGACTGAAAACATGAGTCCTAGTTTTAATTTGGTATGTGTCAAATTCCACTGTTTTATGTTTTAACATTTTGAATATAACATTTTACATTATTTATGGGCAGTGTTGGGAGTAACGCATTACAAAAGTAATGCATTACAATAATATATTACTTTTTCCTGTAACGCAGTAGTGTAAGGCATTACAAATAATTTTTTAGTAATATTTTACGCGGTACATTTTCAGCAAAGCTTCTGTCACGGTCGGCCCTGGGGGCCCTGGTTCGTTCTGATCACCAAACTAGGTACCACAAAGAATGCGAGGGGACGAGCTTAGAATAAAACAACAGTTTATTAAAACAAAGTAAAAAAGAGTCCAAGTTAAATCCAATAAAAAGGCCTGGATAAATAAGTTAAAAAGGGGAAAGGCTATAACTAATAAAAGAAAGAGTCACAAAGTAGTGGGTTGTCGGCAGTCTGTAGAAGGAGATGGCAGGGATTATTCCTGGTCTCCAGCCGTCCTTCTGAGCCCGGTAAGTCTGTCCTTCAATGCCCTCCCGGCGGTCCTGCTTTCCTCGAATTCCCAGTCCTTCCTTCACTGCTTTAATTGGCTAAAACACAAATACAACATCTGGTTCAACCGACGCTCTAAAAACACAGATAAAACCCACAGCACACAGCGTTATTCGGGACACGTCCCTTTACTTATCGTTTATGAGCGTTGTACACGGTCTCTCCCAGGATCTGTCGCCCGGAGTTCCGTCTCCCTCTCTCTCCTCCGCTTCTTCTGCCGTTTCTCTCCCTTTTCAGCAGTCCATCGATTCCCGCCGGAGTTCCTCGACCGTACCAGTCCCTGGCTCTCTTTCTGGTCGCTGGTCACCCCAGGCCTCCTCGCCGCCCTCGCTTCCCGACCTACCAGTCACGCCTCCGGGTCCCCTGGCCTCGGGTCTCTCTCGGAATCCTCCCGACGCTGCTTCCATCCGACTCCGCCATCGCCCACCTGCCCTCTCCATTACCGGCGCAGTCCTCGTCCGTCCCAGTCCTCGTCTTGGCTCTCCGGTCTCAGGGGCTCCAGGCTTCCTTTTCAGCCCTCCGCTCGCCCGACCGGTCGCCTAGGCTCTCCGGTCTCAGGGGTCCAGGCTTCTTCCTCAGCCCTCCGCACTCGCCCGACCGGTTGCCGCCTCTTGGGTCCACTGGCTCAGGTCACGGCGGTCCTCGGCTTCCTTCCGACTCCGTCATCGTCCACCTGCCCTCTCCACTACCGGCGCAGTCCTCGTCCGTCCCAGTCCTCGTCTTGGCTCTCCGGTCTCAGGGGCTCCAGGCTTCCTTTTCAGCCCTCCGCACTTTCGCCCGACCGGTCGCCTAGGCTCTCGGTCTCAGGGGTCCAGGCTTCTTCCTCAGCCCTCCGCACTCGCCCGACCGGTTGCCGTCTCTTGGGTCCACTGGGCTCAGGTCACGAGCGGTCCTCCCGGCTTCCTTCTTCCCTGCCCGGCGTCCGCCAGGGCCCATCTCTCCTCGTCCGGCGGTCTTTCCCCGTCCGCTCTGTCGTGTCCCTCTTCCTCTCTGTCCTGTGTGTCTGCGCTCTTGTGTCTGTCTGTGTGTCCCCTTTTAAACTAAACAATGAAAATCCTCATTGGTCCCTGTGATTCCCCAGGTGTGCCGGCGCTCCTCGTCGATGATTAGCCCAACGTCACCTGTCTTAAAGGGCCACACACCCTCGCCGAAACACAGGGAATTTGGGGACACCGCGACACTTCCGTTACAAAAAAAAATAAAAACTTTTGCCGCAAGATTTCATTAATCTCCCTCTTGTTGGTGTAACTTTGTTATTGCGTGACATAGTCCAGTGAAGCGGGTTTTGCAGGAGTGGCGCGAGGCATAATTTCTGCCCCTGCTGTGCTCGCGAGTCGCGCATGCCAGTGGAAAAGCGGCTAATGAAGATGGCAGAAGACGACTGTACATTCACAAGGTGGACGTATGCTCCACCTCGTGAATGTTAGTCTTTTTTAGAGGCAAAGGCCTAAGGCAGGGAGTAGGCGGACCGCGGTCCGAACCGAACCCCGAGAAACTTTGATCTGGACCGCAAGACATTATTCATAATTACAAGCGCATTGTGTAAAACATATTTTTGAACCGGCACTTCTAGGACAGCTAGGTCAACACGCGCGGTCCTCAGGTTACTATGGTTACGGACAGAGCAGCGGCAAATTTAACATGTTTAGCGTAGCCTGATAATGCACTAGAAACGACTAAAATCTAAAAGTTGTGCCTTGGCAAAACATAACGAAGATTCACTGACGTTATGGACGGAGAGGGAACGTTTATTTTAGTGTATTCATCTCCTAAGCTCCGTGTCAGAGTCAAAGCTGAACAACAGCCCTTTATCCTCCAGTCCAGGCTGCTTTGATAATCAGAATGAATCCAGAACTGAACCAGGACTGGACAGGTTTCATGTCAGGATTAAAAAGACTCAGAGGGAAGTGAGGACGTCTAATAATGTGGTGAGTTGTACATTTGTCTGTCATCTTCTCTATTGTGTTGTAAGTGAGTTACTTGACTCGTTTGTCGCATATTAGTAATAGTAGTAATAGTAGTAATAGCTCACGCTATTCGCGTTCATTTGAACCCAACACATGTTCATTTGGGAGATTAAAAACAGAAAAGGTGTGAAAGAAGGGTTTGGAGATGAGTGACACAGGTTGAGTCTTCCTTAAGTTGTGTCAGTTTCTGTGCGAATCCTAAATGCTATTACAGCATTTAGGATTAATTACGGGGTAATTAATGTTACACCACACGGGGGAAACAAAGGATAAAATACAGAATACAGTGGACATTCATCTCCATATTGTTTAAGAGGCTGTAGGTGTGGAATAAATGAGACTTTACTTTAAAGAATTATATTCAAACCCATGTCCTTTTATTTAAATTTTCCGGACCCCTCACTTGAGGAAAGTTAACTAAGCGGACCTCTGCTGATTTTAATTGAAGACCCCTGGCCTAAGGGTTTTTTTTCTGTGTTATCTTACTAAGCAGTTAGGTTATGTTTAGCCTGTGGACTAAAATGACTGAGGCTAAGGGGTTGGTCCTCCAATTGCACTTTATACTTGAGAAAGAACAGCCTAAGCTATGTTCATCATGTGCACTTTGTGCATGACAGTTTTGTGTTGTGAACCTCTTGAATTCAAAGAGAATAAAGTAAAACAAATGTGCATCTTGTCATGGCATTAGAGTTTACTTATGTTGTGTCTAATATTAATAGACCCAAGCTATTCACAGATATTGCCAGATAATAATTTTACCTCTACCATACTTTTAACAGACTTTAATCATTTGTGATTTTGTCTGTCATCCTTTCTTGTCTTGAGCCTTCACTTTGCCAATTATATGCTTTAATGTTAGTAGCCTGGATACCCCACAGTCACTATGGAACATCAAATTGTCTTCTACTGGATGTAAAATGCTATGTATTACATTTTGTCATTTTAGAATTTTAAGTTCTACCTTGTAGTTATTTTCGTGAAAGTAACTTAAAAGTAATACAGGAGTAATGTAATGTATTACAATTCTGAGACAGTAATATTGTAATGTAAAGTATTACATTTAAATAACAGTAATAAGTAATCTATAATATATTACAGTTTGGAAGTAACTTGCACAACACTGTTTATGGGTTAATATTATAATTTATAAGAAAAATCAATAATAAAAAGTATGATCCCATATTATTCTTGTTATTCATCTATTATTATTCTACAAATGCACCAAAAGTCTATCTCAAAAGCTTAGGGTCAGTCTTTTGTTGTAAATGCCATTCGGTTACCTGAGGATGGATAAGCAAACGCCCATCCATATCATACAGTGATCCTTATCTACCACATATTGGTGTAAGGTTATAAACAGACACAGACTCCCCTCACTGTGGACACGTTTTTGACATGTTTTGCTTTTTTAAGGGCTTTGATGCCCCAGTGTCCAGTGTGAATGGGTAGATAGAGTTGATAGAGTCTCCTCTCAGGGACCTTAAGTTTACTGATCTAGAGTCCACATTCCAGCTGAGCCAGATGAGCACGGCCACACTAATATGCAATTTTTTTGACATCTAATAAAAAAAATCCCTAATTAATTTTTCGGAATTCTGTAGATTTGATAAACACAACATTTACAGTATATATATATATATATATATTTTTTTTTATTGTTTTTTTTTTCTCTTGATAGAGAGAGTTAGACACAGAGGGGGTAGGAGTTAGACAGAGGGGGTAGGAGTTAGACAGAGGGGGTAGGGGTTAGACAGAGAGGAGTTAGACGGTTTAAGAGGAGTGGTTAAAGAGTCTCTGGAACCACCAGGTACCAGACGAGCGCAGTTGGCGCTCTTTCTCTTTGTCCTGCAGCATCAGTCTGTGCTCTTCCTCTTTCATTTGGTGCTCTTCCTCTTTGTTCTGCAGCTGGAGTTTGAACTGGTCTTTGTCCTTCAGCTGGAGTTTGAACTGGTGCTCTTTGTTTTGCAGCTGGACTCTGAATTGGTCCTCTTTGTCCACAGCTGGAGTTTGAACTGGTCTCTTGTCCATCAGCTGGAGTTTGAACTGGTCGTCTTTGTCCTTCAGCTGGAGTTTGAACTGGTGCTCTTTGTTTTGCAGCTGGACTCTGAATTGGTCCTCTTTGTCCCACAGCTGGAGTCTGAACTGCTCTTCATTGTCCATCAGCTGGAGCTTGAACTGGTCGTCTTTGTCCTTCAGCTGGAGTTTGAACTGCTCTTCGTTGTCCATCAGCTGGAGTTTGAACTGGTCGTCTTGCTGGACTCTGAACTGGTCTACTTTGTCCCACAGCTGGAGTCTGAACTGCTCCTCGTTGTCCAGCAGCTGGAGTCTGAACTGCTCTTCTTTGTTCTGCAGCTGGAGTCTGAACTGCTTTTTATTGTCCATCAGCTGGAGTTTGAACTGGTCGTCTTTTTCCTTCAGCTGGAGTCTGAACTGGTGCTCTTTGTTTTGCAGCTGGACTCTGAATTGGTCCTCTTTGTCCCACAGCTGGAGTCTGAACTGCTCTTCATTGTCCATCAGCTGGAGTTTGAACTGGTCTTTGTCCTTCAGCTGGAGTTTGAACTGCTCTTCGTTGTCCATCAGCTGGAGTTTGAACTGGTCGTCTTTGTCCTTCAGCTGGAGTTTGAACTGCTCTTCGTTGTCCATCAGCTGGAGTTTGAACTGGTCGTCTTTGTCCATCAGCTGGAGTTTGAACTGGTCGTCTTTGTTTTGCAGCTGGACTCTGAACTGGTCTACTTTGTCCCACAGCTGGAGTCTGAACTGCTCTTCATTGTCCAGCAGCTGGAGTCTGAACTGCTCTTCTTTGTCCCGCAGCTGGAGTCTGAACTGCTCTTCTTTGTCCCGCAGCTGGAGTCTGAACTGCTCTTCTTTGTCCCGCAGCTGGAGTCTGAACTGCTTTTTATTGTCCATCAGCTGGAGTTTGAACTGGTCGTCTTTGTCCTTCAGCTGGAGTTTGAACTGGTGCTCTTTGTTTTGCAGCTGGACTCTGAATTGGTCCTCTTTGTCCCACAGCTGGAGTCTGAACTGCTCTTCATTGTCCATCAGCTGGAGTTTGAACTGGTCGTCTTTGTCCTTCAGCTGGAGTTTGAACTGCTCTTCGTTGTCCATCAGCTGGAGTTTGAACTGGTCGTCTTGCTGGACTCTGAACTGGTCTACTTTGTCCCACAGCTGGAGTCTGAACTGCTCCTCGTTGTCCAGCAGCTGGAGTTTGAACTGGTCCCCTTTGTCCTCCATCAGCAGTTGATGCGTCTGCCGCTCCTTCTCCAGTTGGGACTTGACCTTTGCAAGCTCCTTCTGAAGGTTCTCCTCTCTGTCTTTTGCCGCCAGTGCTTGGGTTCCCATCTCCAGCTTCAGAAATACCAAGTTCATACCACGTTCCTCTTCAGCTGCCTGCCTCAGGCGGTTTTCAGTGCTAACCTCCGATTTCAGCTGGTCAACCAAACTTTGGAGGTCCTTCTTTTCCTCCTCTTCTTTCATCAGCTTCTCCTGGAGCTCGGTGATAAGGCTTTTCTGTAGCTGTAGCTCATTTTGTGCCAACAGAGTGGCTGCCTCCATGTCTTTAGGCTGGACTCTAAGGTTTTTTGTCTCCTCAGAATCAACAGCTTCTAGTGTTGTGAAGTCGATGTGAATGTTTTCATAAAACATCCTGTCGTCTTCTTCCGTGTATTCGCCCCAGGGCTTCATTTTGTGATTGGTTTGAGCTGCTCAGTTTCGTGTGTCTGTCTCAGTCAACAGTTGAAAAGTTCTGGTAAAAACTCTGTGACTGGCTTCACAAGGTTCAAGGTTCTATATGACATCACACCTTCTAGAATTGAGATGTTCCCATGGTTATATTTCTGTGTGTATTTTTGAATGGATTTATGTTGTTAATACTGTTACTATTGCTAATAATATGTCAAGATCTCCTGCCAAGACAAAATAAATTGTGTAATGACTTGTCTTATGACTTATATATTATACTCCTATTATAATATAATACTATACGCATATGTGTGCTCTATTGTTGATTGTGGTGAAGGGTAGCATTGAGTTGCTAAAATGGCTGAAGAAGAGAGTCTCAGAGGCCAAGTCAAATCAAAAGGTGGCTTTTATTTACAGTGTACCCCACCTTCTATACAAACATCCGCAGCAACCCTTGCATTCTCTCCCCACAAACAGACCCCCTCCATGAGACACACACCTGCTTCTTATACTAGGCCAATTGGATTGGCCTATCCCACTTAGCTGGAATCCTCAAACCAATATATACTCCACTCCCCAACATCCTAAACATTACAATCACTGTACCAACATTAAACAAATAAAGACATTGTCAAGACACAATTAATTTTATAACAGGTAACCCAGGAATATGATGATGTCATAAGTGACATCATCAGCTCCAGGCATGGCCAGGAAGTATTTGGGCCATCCCTTCTCTCCATTTCCAGACCCTGTATGGACCAGATCAACATACTGAAACTCCCACTAACACAAAATAAACTGTATAACTAACTACTACTTATGTGTGGTTTAATTAACTATAATGCATGAATTGTTTAATTGAAATAAATTAATGAACTACTAAGGCTAACACAAACAAAACCCGGGATATGTGAGTGCAGTCTACCAGTAGCCCTTGAGATTGTATAGTATGTGGAAATTTAAATGTATGATGTGTGCAATCAATTTAAGGGACGAGTAGAGGCTAGCAGCTCACTTCGTCACACTCCCCCCCCCTTACAAAAGTCACTGCTCATAGGAGCGAGACAGAAAATCAGCCACCACATTTTTAGGTCCAGGCCGGTAGCGAATCCTGAAACAAAAGGGCTGCAAAGACAAATACCATCGGGTTATTCTTGCATTACTGTCCCTCATTTTATTCATCCACTGTAACGCACGATGGTCCGATTCCAGAATGAACTCCTCTCCCATCAGATAATATTTCAATGTGTCCAGAGCCCATTTTACGGCTAAGGCCTCCTTCTCCACAGTCGAATACCTTGTTTCCCTAGGAAAAAGCTTACGGCTTATGTACTGCACTGGTCTTTGGTCTTCTCCTTCACCCTGTAGCAGCTCACAGCTCCCAGACCTACTCCAGATGCATCCGTCTGCACAATAAAAGGACGTGAGAAATCTGGACATTGCAGCACAGGTTCATTACACAAACAGTCTTTCAGATCATTAAATGCAGCTTCACAGATTGGATTCCATTTTATTTTGTTAGGGCTAGATTTCCGAGTCAAATCACTGAGAACAGCTGATCTAGTAGAAAAATTGGGGATAAAACGGCGATACCAGCCGGCTAAACCAAGGAAGGATCTAACCTTCCGCTTGGTTGTTGGAGGTGGATAAGCCAAAAGTGCTGCAATTTTACTCACTTGAGGGCGGATAACACCACCCCCGATAATGTAACCCAAATACTCCACCTCAGTCTTTGCCACATGGCACTTCCGGGCATTCATCACCAGACCAGCTTTGTGAATTCTGTTGAAAACATCATTCAAGTGTTTAACATGGTCCTCCCAGCTTTCACTAAACACCACAATGTCATCAATGTAGGCTGCAGTGTAACCGTCCGCTCCTCGCAGAACCTCGTCCACTAGTCGCTGGAACGTAGCGGGCGCTCCGTGGAGTCCAAAAGGCATGGTCCTGAAACAATACAGCCCACTGGGAACTCTGAAGGCTGTTAAATCTTTACTCGTTTCAGATAATGGGACCTGCCAATAGCCTTTACATAAATCAAGAGTAGTGAGAAATTTAGCATTACCCAAACGCTCAATCAACTCCTCTACTCTAGGCATTGGATAAGCATCAAAACCAGATACGGCATTCAACTTTGAAAAATTAATACAAAATCTCTGCCTTGGGTCATTCTTCGGTCTGAAGACAGATGACTGAGGTCTGGAATTGACCGCTCCTCCTTAGATGAAGGGAAATACAGTTCCTGGCATTCCTCCTCTTCAGCCACAGCCCGAGCCCATAGCTGCATTGAAGACGCTCTGTCGTTCCATTCCTTCAGAAGGTTGATATGAAAGATCTGATGTTTTTTCCGCTTGTCTGGCATGTAGATTTCATAAGTAACTGGGCCCATTTTCCTGGTAATTTCAAAAGGACCCTGCCACTTGGTCAATAGTGCACTGTCCGAGGTGGGCAGTAAAAGCAACACTTTTTGTCCCTCTTGGAAAGAGCGTCTGCGTGCGGCCTTGTCGTAGTTCAACTTTTGTTTGTTCTGGGCCTGACCCAAGTGACTATTTGCCAACTGCTGAAACTGTTCTAATTTGTCTCTCATCTTTAAAACATAGGACAAAACACTACATGGTCCTTCAGGGTTAGGAGCCTCCCAAGCTTCCTTAAGCACATCTAGAGGACCACGTACCACATGACCATAGAGTAGCTGGAAAGGGGAAAAACCCGTAGAGGCCTGTGGCACCTCCCTATAAGCAAATAGCAAAAGGGAAGCCATTGGTCCCAGTCAGCCCCGAGTCCTCAACAAACTTTCTTAACATGGACTTTAATGTCTTATTAAAGCGCTCCACCAGTCCGTCCGTTTGTGGGTGATAGGGAGTAGTTTTGACCCCTTTAATCCCCAATAGTTTGTACACCTCTCTGAGCAGTTTAGAGGTAAAGTTTGTCCCTTGATCTGTTATTATTTCCCTGGGAATGCCCACTCTGGAAAACGTCTGAATGAGGCAATTTGCAATATGACGAGCCTTAATTTTCCGGAGAGGATAAGCTTCAGGATATTTAGTGGCATAGTCACAAATCACCAAAATATATTTGTGACCCGCACTGCTTTTCTCAAGTGGTCCCACAATATCCATCGCAATTCGCGAGAAAGGAATGTCTATAATTGGCATTGAAATAAGAGGCACCCGATCCGACCTCTTACTAGGAGCAGTTAATTGGCACTGAGAACAGGATTTACAATACTGGACTGTGTCAGAAAATTGTAATGGCCAGAAAAAACGGGGTGCCATTCTAGAAAATGTCTTAAAATGGCCCAAATGTCCTGCCCATGGTACCGAATGAGCCAGATTTAACACTGTTGGCCTTAAGCCCTTTGGAACTACCAACTGATCCCCAACTTTGCTGCGTCTGTACAGCTGTTTATCTTTAACAATAAACACTTCTCTCACTCTATCTGTGACTTGCGTGTCACTTGGAACACATTTAGCAAATAAGGGAGCCAACGAGGGGTCCTCAGACTGCAGTTTAGCTAGATCACCGGGAATGAATGTTAGTTCTTCAGAGAGTGGGGCTGGAACGGACTCAACCATTTTTGTACCCTTTACTTTTTCGCGCCTCTTCTGACCTTTACTCTTCTTTGAACCTTTCCTCCCACTCTCACTTTCTGGCACCTCACAATTTACAAAAGGCAAATCCCATTCATACTCGGACTCAGCCCCCGCCCTCTGCTTGTGACTGGACCTGGTTAAAATGGCCATACTCTCCACTGGCAGATTATTGTCTTTATCAGTGCACTGAGCGATTAGCTCTCGTAGAATAGGCAAGTCCCACCCCAATATCACCTGATAGGGAAGTTTGGACATCACCCCCACAGCGAGTAAAAATTGCTGACCTTCAACTTGGATGTTAACATTAGCAACAGGATAGTCCACATTGTCCCCATGAACACACCACACTTTCACCTTCCCCCCAAAAGTGACATCTCTGGGCAGACAGTCTTCTCTAATGAGGGTGCGGCTACTCCCCGAGTCTAAAAGGGCAACATGTGGTTTGTTATCAATGATAACACAGATAGTTCTTTCTTCATCAATAATTGGTGGTACCCCTTCTAAGACACCTTTAGGTTGCGGGGCCAAACACAGGTAGGTTTTGCTGACCTGCTGCTCTGGGCACTCTGCTCTAATGTGACCAGTCCGACCACATGAGTGACATATTACCGGGCCTTTGTGCTTTAAATCTCTGAACCTAAGGCCAGTGTCATTTGTGAATTGAGGTCTAGGGACTTTATTATGGTACCCACGCCCACCCCCAGGTTTACTCACTGAAGGAGGAGTTGAAATAGTCTTAAAGGAGCCAGAGCCTTTAAAGGGCCGCCGTGCTGACAAAAACTACTGCCAACTCTGCAGCTTCTCTTGATGTTACTGGGTTGCGCTCCTTAATCCAGGTGCGTAGGTCTGTGTTTAACACTCGCAAAAATTGCTCCAGTACAATAGCATCGCCGATCTGCTCCCTTGATTTCTCCCGCGGCATCATCCACTTGTCATATAGATCCTCAGCCGAGATTGCAGCTCCTGGGCGTCTCCTCATCCTTCACGCCTGTGGACCGGAACCGCATCCTGTAGGTCTCTGCACTTATTTCAAACTTCTCCAGCACTGCCCTCTTTACTTTGTCATAATCTATTGTTTCATTGATGTCCATAGCCACATATGCAGCTCTTGCCTTGCCATTTAAGAGTGGGGCCAAGTGCAAAGCCCACTCGTCACGTGGCCACTGGCAGGCTGTGGCAATCCTCTCAAATGTCGTCAAATAATGTTCAATATCTTCATCTTCATGATATGGCTGCATTTTTGGACCTTTCCCGCTGTGAAATCTCACCATACTGGCGCTGCGAGCAGGCGACAGAGAGCCCTCTGCAGGAGCTGCTACTGCACCTTCCATCACATACTGATGGTCCGACTGCTCCGCTTTCACTTCCTGTTGAAGCTGGTTCACCTGGCGCTCCATGGACTGCCACCGGTTCTCCTGCTGCAACCTGTCCTGCTCCCATTTAGCATCATGCTCATTCTGCTTCCTCACGACGCCCCGTAGCAGGTTTGCTATCTCTGCCAGGTTAGGAGTGAGCTCTGTGGATGGCTCTGCCACAGCTCCCTCCTGGACCTCTTCTTCCATTCCTTCCTCTGCTACCTCCTCACTTGGAACATAGGGCCTCGTTTTGGACCCATTCTCCTTCACTGGGATCCCACTTCTGGCACCATTTGTGGTGAAGGGTAGCATTGAGTTGCTAAAATGGCTGAAGAAGAGAGTCTCAGAGGCCAAGTCAAATCAAAAAGGTGGCTTTTATTTACAGTGTAACCCACCTTCTATACAAACATCCGCAGCAACCCTTGCATTCTCTCCCCACAAACAGACCCCCTCCATGAGACACACACCTGCTTCTTATACTAGGCCAATTGGATTGGCCTATCCCACTTAGCTGGAATCCTCAAACCAATATATACTCCACTCCCCAACATCCTAAACATTACAATCACTGTACCAACATTAAACAAATAAAGACATTGTCAAGACACAATTAATTTTATAACAGGTAACCCAGGAATATAAGATCTTCCTCAAGAAACCCCCTCTCCACTTAGTAGCTTCTGATGATGTCATAAGTGACATCATCAGCTCCAGGCATGGCCAGGAAGTATTTGGGCCATCCCTTCTCTCCATTTCCAGACCCTGTATGGACCAGATCAACATACTGAAACTCCCACTAACACAAAATAAACTGTATAACTAACTACTACTTATGTGTGGTTTAATTAACTATAATGCATGAATTGTTTAATTGAAATAAATTAATGAACTACTAAGGCTAACACAAACAAAACCCGGGATATGTGAGTGCAGTCTACCAGTAGCCCTTGAGATTGTATAGTATGTGGAAATTTAAATGTATGATGTGTGCAATCAATTTAAGGGACGAGTAGAGGCTAGCAGCTCACTTCACATTGATATTGTGAGAAGACAAGAAGGTTTACATCTTTAATGCAATGGCCTTTAGACTATCTGCACTTCGTCCTAAAATAGCCAACATTTTATTTGTTTCACTAATGAAACAATGTAAAAAAAAAAAAACATTAACAAATATACAGTATATTAACACATATGAAAGCAGGGCCTTTTGATCCCTTAGTTGTATTAAACAGTAGCACAGTGGTATAAACAGCACATTACACATTCAATTGAACGCCTGTAAACAGACCCTTCAAGCATGACAAAATATAGTTTTAATTTAAATTGATATACTTGATTAACTTTTGACACTGCTGATCTTTTACTATACTTTTAACTTTCTCTACATGTTTGACAGACAGAAACAAACAACCAGTTGTTGTCAGGCAGAGTTGAACTTGGTCTGAGCAAGTTCAGAAAACTTCTAGAGCTTGTTATGTAAGGTTGTTTAAGGAATACTTCCAAAAATGGAAAAACATGGTTGGTATCTGCTTGAAGGAAGGTTACTTGCTTTTTATGTTATGGCAGCAATTGGACTTTACAGTGTTAGTGCAGTGTTTCTCTGTGGAGAGTACTTTTAGAGCTGGAGTTCTGTCCTTAAAGGTAAATAGTTTTGTAGGATTTTAAACAAGTGTTGCACATGCTCCTGTTATGTTTCCCTATGTTTTATGTGCTAATCTAATGTACTAAAGTAAAAAAGGACATGACGACATAATCTGATATCAAAAGGTCCTCCACATGCATATAGAGGTTTTTGATGAAAATGATGAAATAGACGAGGAGGATAAGCAGATATAGCCATCACAAATAGGGCTTCTTTATGGACTTTGTGGAGTTAAGTAAGTATAGACCACATGAAGGATTCAGAGCACCAAAATGCCAGATCAGTTGGGCAAGATGAGTAGAAAATGGATCATGCAGATAGAAGCTTAGTAAAGCATTGCAGGAACACCTGGAGAACACATACAATTAGGCTGCGAGTGTATTTAGCATGTCTTAAAGGTGAACAGCAGCTGAAATAATGTTTTGACCACATGGCTTTTTATTAGGACTGAGGAGTATGAATTGCAGGGAAAGAAAAAGAGAAAGCATCAACACAAGAAGTGTGGGAAAATTAAAGTCAAAATAAAATGCTGAAAATCTGAGTATTACAGCAGTGATGACATCATGCTGTGTGAGGGTTTTAGTTGCAAAGATGGATTGGTAATTGGTTTGGCTTGCTAGGTGTGCTCGAGTAATTTGAGCATCAAAGAGAAGCCATAGCTGGAGCATAGATCAACTATAGATTTCCTAGAGCGAATATATGGTTAACTTGTGCAAATTGAGTGTGAAGGTCTGTATGTTTGTTCATTTCATGGTGTGTGTGTGACCATGACCTTTGTTATGCAAGTAGGGTTTTAGACTTGCTGAGGTTCCTGACATCATTATTGCTTTATTACCTGCATGAACTGTTAGGAACTGCAGTTCCCATGAACATGTATACACTCTGTTGATGCATCTAAACTACAATACATACAAGTTTTTCCTACACTTTGTACGACAGCATTAATATTTGCCAAGGATTAACAAATAATAGACATGGTTTTATTTTTTTATGTCAAAGATAGATGAGTTAGACCTATATTGGTTTAAGTGGTTTAATTCAGATAACAACAGCTGTTAATTACCTAAAACATTGACCCTTTATATAATTCTTGTTCCCTATCAAAAGCTACACTCGATGCTGCGTAGCATACGCTATGGGGAAACATTCTTTGTGTGACCGGTTGTGAAGCACGTGTGTCAAACACGCCAAGAATTGGCTTATAATACCTCTGTTGGTGACGCAGCTCATCAGCGGCAGCTGTGTGATTGCGCGCACCTGAACAGAGGGTATAAGAACGCATGACGCGGAAGCATCTTCAGGTTTCTTTCTCTTCAGATCGCATTGTGTGAAGTGTGAGCAAACCTACTCTCTGTGCCAGTACGAAATAAAGAGGATTGAATAAGATAATCCCTTTCTAAAGCAAAGCAAAGCAGTACATTTAAATTAAATAAAGTATCATGGCTGGATTCAGGAAGAAATGTGTTCCTCCGTGCCAGAGGCACATTTCTGACGATGATCAGCATGAGTTTTGTTTTGAGTGTATGGGGGAAGAACACGCGGCCATGGGACTTTCTGGGGAGTGTGAGCACTGTGATCTTTTGCCTGCTAAGGTCCTACGTGCCCGGCTCGCTTTCTTTAAAGAGGAGCGAGCCGCCTCCCCACTCCGGTCGTGGGGTTCGCGTGTTGATCTGGATGATGCGCTCTCACCAGATGAGGCAGACACCGTCTCTGTGCTCAGGCGGGCGCGCTCCGGCGCTTCCCGTGAGCACGTCGATGAAGCCTCATCCCTGGCTTCTGGGGGAGCCGCAGCCTCGGAGCGCTCTACCCGCTCTGATGCTGCATTTGAGGAGCTGCTCGAGGTGGTTACAAGAGCAGTGGCGCGGCTGAATATTGAGTGGCCTCAGGAGCAGGGCCCCCCTAAACACTCAAAACTGGAAGACAGGTTTCTGTCAGGTGGCCAGGGAGAGGGACCACAGCGGCGGTCTCTCCCCTTTTTCGGGGACCTCCATGAGGAGCTGGCACGCTCATGGAATAAGCCTTATTCGTCCCGTGTTTTTGTGCCTTCGACGTCGATTTATTCCACTATCGTGGGCGCACAGGTGCGGGGCTATGGGTCGATGCCCCAGGTGGAAGAGACGCTTGCGGGTTATCTCTCCCCGGGACATCATCCTCCCTGAGAAAACCTACACTCCCCAACAAGCCATGCCGGTTCACATCATCACTGGTGGGGAAGGCTTTCCAGGCGGCAGGTCAGGCTGGTGCAGCACTGCACACCATGGCGGTTTTGCAGGCATACCAGGCTGAGCTGCTCAAAGATTTGAGCACAAGGGGTACTGTGGACGAGGACGCGTTTTCTGAGCTAAGCCGTGCCACAGACCTCTCTCTCCATGCAACTAAGCAGACGGCCCGCGCTATTGGCCGTTCCATGTCTGCTTTGGTTGCGACTGAAAGACATCTGTGGCTTAACCTCACAGGCATCAGAGAGAAGGACCGCACCTTCCTCCTGGATGCACCCATCTCGCCTTCCAGTCTTTTTGGCACGGTAGACTCCGTCGCCACTAAGACTCCGTCGCCACTAAGTTCCGCGAGGCAAAACGCTACGAGGAGGCGTTTGTGAGGTTCCTTCCTCGCCGTGCTCAGCAGCCGGGACCATCGGCCACCCAGTCCCGGCCAGGTCCAGCCCCTTCAAGAGAAAAGCGGGCTGCCCAGAAGGAGAGTGTGGCGAATCGTGCCCCCCCTCGTAAGGACTGGGGAGCGGATTCTCGCACTGCTCAAAAGAGAATGGACCTGCGGAATATTATCACCGCCAAGAAGCAGAGGTCCTGAAATTGGCGCGCCCATGGCCACGGGGGTGTACTCCCACCGGGTGGGGCACAACAAAATCCAACAGAGTCTAAAGACTCCATGTTGGCAACCCCAGGAGCCCGCTGTTTTTTTCTCCGCCGCCACTGGCGTTTCGGGGAGCAACAGTCTCCAGCGCAATGATAAGTGTCGGACGTCCGCCGCCTTGGTTCAGGACGGCGGGTGTCTTACATCCCCAAAAACGGCGCGGCAAAACTACTGCCCCTTGCGGAGAAACTGGCAGCATGGATGCTACTGCCAAATATCTCCCCGTGGGTAATAAGGACTGTGGCCAAAGGCTACAGAATTCAGTTCGCCCATCGTCCTCCGCGTTTCAACGGCGTGGTCACCACATCCGTGAAACCGGAACGAGCCCATGTATTGACACAGGAACTGCAGGTTCTGCTGGACAAACGGGCCATAGAACGTGTTCCCCCACCAGACAGACAAACCGGGTTTTACAGCGGTATTTTCTAGTTCCGAGAAAAGATGGGGACTGCGCCCGATTTTAGACCTCCGCGGGTTAAACCGCTACCTCAAAGCATTGAGATTCAAAATGCTCACAATAAAAATGATTGTGTCCCAGATCCGATTAGGCGACTGGTTTATCACCATCGATCTGAAGGACGCATATTTTCACATAAAAATCCTGCCACAGCACAGAAAGTTCCTGAGGTTCGCTTTCGGGGGCGAAGCGTACCAGTATCGGGTTCTTCCGTTCGGCCTGGCCTTGTCACCCGTACATATACAAAATGCATGGATGCAGCCTTGGCTCCTTGCGACTCCAGGGCATCCGCATTTTGAATTACATAGACGACTGGCTGATATTAGCTCAGTCTCAGGAGCTAGTGCTTCGACATCGGGATGTCGTCCTAGCTCATCTCAACTCTCTAGGCTTGAGACTCAACGCCGAGAAGAGCGTTCTCTCGGCCGCCCAGAGGACAACATATCTAGGGGTTGTTTGGGACTCAACCAAGATGCAGGCACATCTGTCTCCTGCACGTGTCAGGTCCATTCTAACTACCCTGAAAGCTATTAGGCTAGTCCAGGAAGTGACTGTGCACTTCTTTCAAAGAATATTGGGTCTCATGGCATCTGCATCCACGGTAATTCCTTTGGGCCTTCTGCACATGAGACCATTTCAGCTGTGGCTCAGAGCCAGGGGGTTTCATCCAAGGGCCAACCCCCTGAAGCATATAAGGGTTACGCGCCGAGGGCTTCGCACTAGCTATGTGGTTCAGACCCCAGTTTCTCACTTTGGGTCCCACCCTAGGTCCATGTTGTCGCCGCATGATGCTAACGACAGATGCATCCTCACGGGCTGGGCGCGGTCTTAGATGGCCGTCCAGCTCAAGGGATATGGAGAGGCCATCTTCTCACATGGCACATCAATTGCCTCGAGATGAAGGCTGTATTTCTGGCCCTGAAATACTTCCTCCAGCAGCTAAGGGGCTACCATGTCCTAGTACAAGTAGACAGCACAGCGGTGGTCTCTTACATAAATCGTCAGGGCGGACTGCGGTCGCCGCTTGAACAAGCTAGCGCAGCAGGTGCTGCTTTGGGCTCAGGACAAGTTCCTGTCCCTCAGGCCGATTTATATCCCCGGCGCATGAATGTGGGAGCAGATTTATTGTCCAGACAAGCGGTAACACAAGGAGTGGAAACTCCACCCAGAGGTAGTGAGCCAAATTTGGGAAAGATTTTACGAAGCAGAGGTGGACCTCTTTGCTTCACAGCAGAAGGCACAATGTCCTCTCTACTTCTCTCTGACTCCTCCAGCTCCCTGGGTCTGGACGCAATGGCCCATGTGTGGCCCAGACTCCGCCTTTATGCATTTCCCGGTGGCTCTTCTCCCGGGAGTCCTGGCGAAGGTCCGTCAACGGGGTTGCGCCTCTTACTAGTAGCGCCCGTTGGCCGACCAGAGTGTGGTTCTCAGGCCTAATATCTCTCCTCGACGGCTCGCCATGGCGATTCCGACCAGGAGGGATCTCCTCTCAGGAACAGGGGACAGTGTTTCATCCCCGGCCCGAGCTCTGGAATCTTTACGCCTGGCCCCTGAGGGGACCAATTAAGAGACGTCGGGCTCCCAGCCCCTGTTGTAGAGACTATTTTGAGTGCTAGGTCTCCTCTACTAGGAGAACATATGCCTGCAAATGGCGTGTCTTTGATGCCTGGTGTGCTACACACCATACAGACCCAGTCCACTGCCAGATTGTTTCAGTGTTGGAGTTTCTGCAGGACAAACTGTCCTCGGGCACTAATCCTAGCACACTCAGGGTTTTTGTGGCCGCCATTTCGGCTTGCCACGCCCTGATTGACGGGTCTCGATAGGAGACACCCTCTGGTTGCCCGCTTCATTCGAGGGCCAAGCGGTTGAGACCACACACTAGAGCTAGAGTTCCTTCCTGGGACCTAGCTATAGTACTGGAGGGCTTAGTAAGCACTCCTTTTGAACCACTAGAGTCAGCGCCTGTCAGGTTTCTGACTCTAAAGATGGTTCTTCTGGCGGCCATTACCACTCTCAAGAGGGTTGGAGATTTGCAGGCTCTGTCAGTTTCGCCCTCCTGCCTAGACTTTGCCCCTGGGCTAGTCAAAGCCATTTTGCATCCTCACCCTAACTATCTTCCAAAAGTTCCATTCTCGACCATAAATCCGGTCATTCTTGAAGCCTTCTGTCCTCCGCCATTTACAACACCGGAGCAGGAGAGACTTCACTTACTGTGTCCAGTACGTGCCCTCCAGACCTATGTCCACCGCACTAGCCAGTGGCGTAAGTCCGAACAGCTATTTATATGCTACGGGGGCTGCAAGCTGGGGGTGGCAGCTACCAGACAGACTATATCACGTTGGGTGAGGGATGCCATTGCCCTGGCCTATGAGGTGCGCTGGTCAAACTTCGCCCATAGGTGTAAGGGCTCATTCTAATAGAGGTGTTGCAGCTTCAACAGCTTTAGCAAAGGTGCCCCTCTGCAGCAAGTTTGTGATGCGGCAGGCTGGTCCTCCCCGCACACATTCATTAGATTCTATAGCTTGGATGTTCATGCTACTCCGGGCTCGCATGTCCTTGAGTCATCATCCCAAAATTGTTTTTGAGACCTCTTTTGTGTTGTGCACACTTCACAACCCGGGGGGTTTTGAGAGAGAGAGCAGGCAGGTGCATTGTGGTTGTGTTCATCTATAAGCTACGGCAGCATAGTATTATCGGTTTGGCTGGTCAAGTGGGAAATACTGTGTTTGATTGGATATGAACACTTGCTCCTCAGAGTACAAGTGTCCGTTAGTACTTCTTTTCCTTTGTACCGGTAATGCACATATCTTTGCTTTGTCTACGAACAGGGGCAGAAACATCAGCTTTACCAATATAATGGAATCACTGAGTCACACACTGCAGAATTATTGTGTCCCATCTTCTGCTAAAAGAGCAAACAAAACTTGGGTTTACTGTAGCATTGTGGATTTTTCAGTTGTATTGCTTTTGAAGTAGTACACATTTGTTTGTAAGTGTGCCTGTTAAAGATTGTAGCAATGGATAGTAGCAAATAACTAAAAAATAAAAGTGGACAATGTTATACATAATAGTTGGGTGTGTGTAGTTTGGGTTTTTTTGGGCGTATGTTCTCTTGTCTGTAAACAAACCTAGTGGAAACAGATGCAATGGTAATTTTACTTGGGTGAAAACTGATTTGTGTTTGACTATATACAGCCTTATTTTACACAGTGCACCAATAATGCTCTATTTTTTTTGTCATTGTTGTATATAAACATTTTTACAAAATTTATGGATTTGTGAGTAAACTGAATTTATATGTAGTGGAGACTGTCCACATTGAGAAATAAATGGCATTGGAAAGCATCCCATTATTTCTGAGCATGATTACAGAAGTATTAGGCATATTTGTATTTAATATTTTGAGTGGCTACAATTTAGGCGCAACCCCTACCTTCATGGACTAATATATTGTCTTTTATGTTTTTAGAAAGAGTTGTATATTGTAGTCTTCTCGAGGCAGGTTAGTTATGGTTATGAAGAGTACCTTGTATGTAGTATTTATGTGTCAGACTGAAAACATGAGTCCTAGTTTTAATTTGGTATGTGTCAAATTCCACTGTTTTATGTTTTAACATTTTGAATATAACATTTTACATTATTTATGGGCAGTGTTGGGAGTAACGCATTACAAAAGTAATGCATTACAATAATATATTACTTTTTCCTGTAACGCAGTAGTGTAAGGCATTACAAATAATTTTTTAGTAATATTTTACTCGGTACATTTTCAGCAAAGCTTCCGTTACAAAAAAAAAATAAAAACTTTTGCCGCAAGATTTCATTAATCTCCCTCTTGTTGGTGTAACTTTGTTATTGCGTGACATAGTCCAGTGAAGCGGGTTTTGCAGGAGTGGCGCGAGGCATAATTTCTGCCCCTGCTGTGCTCGCGAGTCGCGCATGCCAGTGGAAAAGCGGCTAATGAAGATGGCATAAGACGACTGTACATTCACAAGGTGGACGTATGCTCCACCTCGTGAATGTTAGTCTTTTTTAGAGGCAAAGGCCTAAGGCAGGGGTAGGCGGACCGCGGTCCGGAACCGAACCCCGAGAAACTTTGATCTGGACCGCAAGACATTATTCATAATTACAAGCGCATTGTGTAAAACATATTTTTGAACCGGCACTTCTAGGACAGCTAGGTCAACACGCGGGTCCTCAGGTTACTATGGTTACGGACAGAGCAGCGGCAAATTTAACATGTTTAGCGTAGCCTGATAATGCACTAGAAACGACTAAAATCTAAAAGTTGTGCCTTGGCAAAACATAACGAAGATTCACTGACGTTATGGACGGAGAGGGAACGTTTATTTTAGTGTATTCATCTCCTAAGCTCCGTGTCAGAGTCAAAGCTGAACAACAGCCCTTTATCCTCCAGTCCAGGCTGCTTTGATAATCAGAATGAATCCAGAACTGAACCAGGACTGGACAGGTTTCATGTCAGGATTAAAAAGACTCAGAGGGAAGTGAGGACGTCTAATAATGTGGTGAGTTGTACATTTGTCTGTCATCTTCTCTATTGTGTTGTAAGTGAGTTACTTGACTCGTTTGTCGCATATTAGTAATAGTAGTAATAGTAGTAATAGCTCACGCTATTCGCGTTCATTTGAACCCAACACATGTTCATTTGGGAGATTAAAAACAGAAAAGGTGTGAAAGAAGGGTTTGGAGATGAGTGACACAGGTTGAGTCTTCCTTAAGTTGTGTCAGTTTCTGTCACGAATCCTAAATGCTATTACAGCATTTAGGATTAATTACGGGTAATTAATGTTACACCACACGGGGAAACAAAGGATAAAATACAGAATACAGTGGACATTCATCTCCATATTGTTTAAGAGGCTGTAGGTGTGGAATAAATGAGACTTTACTTTAAAGAATTATATTCAAACCCATGTCCTTTTATTTAAATTTTCCGGACCCCTCACTTGAGGAAAGTTAACTAAGCGGACCTCTGCTGATTTTAATTGAAGACCCTGGCCTAAGGTTTTTTCTGTGTTATCTTACTAAGCAGTTAGGTTATGTTTAGCCTGTGGACTAAAATGACTGAGGCTAAGGGGTTGGTCCTCCAATTGCACTTTATACTTGAGAAAGAACAGCCTAAGCTATGTTCATCATGTGCACTTTGTGCATGACAGTTTTGT
This sequence comes from Neodontobutis hainanensis, assembly GCA_024349245.1. Lineage (NCBI taxonomy): Eukaryota > Metazoa > Chordata > Actinopteri > Gobiiformes > Odontobutidae > Neodontobutis > Neodontobutis hainanensis. The sequence goes on from JALDNG010000048.1 coordinate 1,925,126, forward strand.
GTTGTGAACCTCTTGAATTCAAAGAGAATAAAGTAAAACAAATGTGCATCTTGTCATGGCATTAGAGTTTACTTATGTTGTGTCTAATATTAATAGACCCAAGCTATTCACAGATATTGCCAGATAATAATTTTACCTCTACCATACTTTTAACAGACTTTAATCATTTGTGATTTTGTCTGTCATCCTTTCTTGTCTTGAGCCTTCACTTTGCCAATTATATGCTTTAATGTTAGTAGCCTGGATACCCCACAGTCACTATGGAACATCAAATTGTCTTCTACTGGATGTAAAATGCTCTGTATTACATTTTGTCATTTTAGAATTTTAAGTTCTACCTTGTAGTTATTTTCGTGAAAGTAACTTAAAAGTAATACAGGAGTAATGTAATGTATTACAATTCTGAGACAGTAATATTGTAATGTAAAGTATTACATTTAAATAACAGTAATAAGTAATCTATAATATATTACAGTTTGGAAGTAACTTGCACAACACTGTTTATGGGTTAATATTATAATTTATAAGAAAAATCAATAATAAAAAGTATGATCCCATATTATTCTTGTTATTCATCTATTATTATTCTACAAATGCACCAAAAGTCTATCTCAAAAGCTTAGGGTCAGTCTTTTGTTGTAAATGCCATTCCGGTTACCTGAGGATGGATAAGCAAACGCCCATCCATATCATACAGTGATCCTTATCTACCACATATTGGTGTAAGGTTATAAACAGACACAGACTCCCCCTCACTGTGGACACGTTTTTGACATGTTTTGCTTTTTTAAGGGCTTTGATGCCCCAGTGTCCAGTGTGAATGGGTAGATAGAGTTGATAGAGTCTCCTCTCAGGGACCTTAAGTTTACTGATCTAGAGTCCACATTCCAGCTGAGCCAGATGAGCACGGCCACACTAATATGCAATTTTTTGACATCTAATAAAAAAATCCTAATTAATTTTTCGAATTCTGTAGATTTGATAAACACAACATTTACAGTATATATATATATTTTTTTATTGTTTTTTTCTCTTGATAGAGAGAGTTAGACACAGAGGGGTAGGAGTTAGACAGAGGGGTAGGAGTTAGACAGAGGGTAGGGGTTAGACAGAGAGGAGTTAGACGGTTTAAGAGGAGTGGTTAAAGAGTCTCTGGAACCACCAGGTACCAGACAGCGCAGTTGGCGCTCTTTCTCTTTGTCCTGCAGCATCAGTCTGTGCTCTTCCTCTTTCATTTGGTGCTCTTCCTCTTTGTTCTGCAGCTGGAGTTTGAACTGTTCTTCTTTGTCCCGCAACTGGAGTCTGAACTGCTCTTCTTTGTCCCGCAGCTGGAGTTTGAACTGCTTTTTATTGTCCATCAGCTGGAGTTTGAACTGGTCGTCTTTGTCCATCAGCTGGAGTTTGAACTGGTCGTCTTTGTCCTTCAGCTGGAGTTTGAACTGGTGCTCTTTGTTTTGCAGCTGGACTCTGAATTGGTCCTCTTTGTCCCACAGCTGGAGTCTGAACTGCTCTTCATTGTCCATCAGCTGGAGCTTGAACTGGTCGTCTTTGTCCTTCAGCTGGAGTTTGAACTGCTCTTCGTTGTCCATCAGCTGGAGTTTGAACTGGTCGTCTTGCTGGACTCTGAACTGGTCTACTTTGTCCCACAGCTGGAGTCTGAACTGCTCCTCGTTGTCCAGCAGCTGGAGTCTGAACTGCTCTTCTTTGTCCCACAGCTGGAGTCTGAACTGCTCCTCGTTGTCCAGCAGCTGGAGTCTGAACTGCTCTTCTTTGTTCTGCAGCTGGAGTCTGAACTGCTTTTTATTGTCCATCAGCTGGAGTTTGAACTGGTCGTCTTTTTCCTTCAGCTGGAGTTTGAACTGGTGCTCTTTGTTTTGCAGCTGGACTCTGAATTGGTCCTCTTTGTCCCACAGCTGGAGTCTGAACTGCTCTTCATTGTCCATCAGCTGGAGTTTGAACTGGTCGTCTTTGTCCTTCAGCTGGAGTTTGAACTGCTCTTCGTTGTCCATCAGCTGGAGTTTGAACTGGTCGTCTTTGTCCATCAGCTGGAGTTTGAACTGGTCGTCTTTGTTTTGCAGCTGGACTCTGAACTGGTCTACTTTGTCCCACAGCTGGAGTCTGAACTGCTCTTCATTGTCCAGCAGCTGGAGTCTGAACTGCTCTTCTTTGTCCGCAGCTGGAGTCTGAACTGCTCTTCTTTGTCCCGCAGCTGGAGTCTGAACTGCTCTTCTTTGTCCCGCAGCTGGAGTCTGAACTGCTTTTTATTGTCCATCAGCTGGAGTTTGAACTGGTCGTCTTTGTCCTTCAGCTGGAGTTTGAACTGGTGCTCTTTGTTTTGCAGCTGGACTCTGAATTGGTCCTCTTTGTCCCACAGCTGGAGTCTGAACTGCTCTTCATTGTCCATCAGCTGGAGTTTGAACTGGTCGTCTTTGTCCTTCAGCTGGAGTTTGAACTGCTCTTCGTTGTCCATCAGCTGGAGTTTGAACTGGTCGTCTTGCTGGACTCTGAACTGGTCTACTTTGTCCCACAGCTGGAGTCTGAACTGCTCCTCGTTGTCCAGCAGCTGGAGTTTGAACTGGTCCCCTTTGTCCTCCATCAGCAGTTGATGCGTCTGCCGCTCCTTCTCCAGTTGGGACTTGACCTTTGCAAGCTCCTTCTGAAGGTTCTCCTCTCTGTCTTTTGCCGCCAGTGCTTGGGTTCCCATCTCCAGCTTCAGAAATACCAAGTTCATACCACGTTCCTCTTCAGCTGCCTGCCTCAGGCGGTTTTCAGTGCTAACCTCCGATTTCAGCTGGTCAACCAAACTTTGGAGGTCCTTCTTTTCCTCCTCTTCTTTCATCAGCTTCTCCTGGAGCTCGGTGATAAGGCTTTTCTGTAGCTGTAGCTCATTTTGTGCCAACAGAGTGGCTGCCTCCATGTCTTTAGGCTGGACTCTAAGGTTTTGTCTCCTCAGAATCAACAGCTTCTAGTGTTGTGAAGTCGATGTGAATGTTTTCATAAAACATCCTGTCGTCTTCTTCCGTGTATTAGTCCCAGGGCTTCATTTTGTGATTGGTTTGAGCTGCTCAGTTTCGTGTGTCTGTCTCAGTCAATAGTTGAAAAGTTCTGGTAAAAACTCTGTGACTGGCTTCACAAGGTTCAAGGTTCTATATGACATCACACCTTCTAGAATTGAGATGTTCCCATGGTTATATTTCTGTGTGTATTTTTGAATGGATTTATGTTGTTAATACTGTTACTATTGCTAATAATATGTCAAGATCTCCTGCCAAGACAAAATAAATTGTGTAATGACTTGTCTTATGACTTATATATTATACTCCTATTATAATATAATATTATACGCATATGTGTGCTCTATTGTTGATATTGTGAGAAGACAAGAAGGTTTACATCTTTAATGCAATGGCCTTTAGACTATCTGCACTTCGTCCTAAAATAGCCAACATTTTATTTGTTTCACTAATGAAACAATGTAAAAAAAAAAAAAACATTAACAAATATACAGTATATTAACACATATGAAAGCAGGGCCTTTTGATCCCTTAGTTGTATTAAACAGTAGCACAGTGGTATAAACAGCACATTACACATTCAATTGAACGTCTGTAAACAGACCCTTCAAGCATGACAAAATATAGTTTTAATTTAAATTGATATACTTGATTAACTTTTGACACTGCTGATCTTTTACTATACTTTTAACTTTCTCTACATGTTTGACAGACAGAAACAAACAACCAGTTGTTGTCAGGCAGAGTTGAACTTGGTTTTGTAGGATTTTAAACAAGTGTTGCACATGCTCCCTGTTATGTTTCCCTATGTTTTATGTGCTAATCTAATGTACTAAAGTAAAAAAGGACATGACGACATAATCTGATATCAAAAGGTCCTCCACATGCATATAGAGGTTTTTGATGAAAATGATGAAATAGACGAGGAGGATAAGCAGATATAGCCATCACAAATAGGGCTTCTTTATGGACTTTGTGGAGTTAAGTAAGTATAGACCACATGAAGGATTCAGATCGCATTGTGTGAAGTGTGAGCAAACCTACTCTCTGTGCCAGTACGAAATAAAGAGGATTGAATAAGATAATCCCTTTCTAAAGCAAAGCAAAGCAGTACATTTAAATTAAATAAAGTATCATGGCTGGATTCAGGAAGAAATGTGTTCCTCCGTGCCAGAGGCACATTTCTGACGATGATCAGCATGAGTTTTGTTTTGAGTGTATGGGGGAAGAACACGCGGCCATGGGACTTTCTGGGAGTGTGAGCACTGTGATCTTTTGCCTGCTAAGGTCCTACGTGCCCGGCTCGCTTTCTTTAAAGAGGAGCGAGCCGCCTCCCCACTCCGGTCGTGGGGTTCGCGTGTTGATCTGGATGATGCGCTCTCACCAGATGAGGCAGACACCGTCTCTGTGCTCAGGCGGGCGCGCTCCGGCGCTTCCCGTGAGCACGTCGATGAAGCCTCATCCCTGGCTTCTGGGGGAGCCGCAGCCTCGGAGCGCTCTACCCGCTCTGATGCTGCATTTGAGGAGCTGCTCGAGGTGGTTACAAGAGCAGTGGCGCGGCTGAATATTGAGTGGCCTCAGGAGCAGGGCCCCCCTAAACACTCAAAACTGGAAGACAGGTTTCTGTCAGGTGGCCAGGGAGAGGGACCACAGCGGCGGTCTCTCCCCTTTTTCGGGGACCTCCATGAGGAGCTGGCACGCTCATGGAATAAGCCTTATTCGTCCCGTGTTTTTGTGCCTTCGACGTCGATTTATTCCACTATCGTGGGCGCACAGGTGCGGGGCTATGGGTCGATGCCCTAGGTGGAAGAGACGCTTGCTGTAATGTGGGACTGAGGACTCAAATGCGCACAAGACAGTGAAGGTAAGTGATTCTTTATTTAAGTACAGATAGTGACAGGAAGCTGGATAGGAGATCTGAGACTGTAGTCCGTGCGGAGAAACTGCACTGGTGGCTGCAGTGAAGTCGTGAACTGGAACCAAGCCGATGAGCTGGACCAAGAGTTGGAGTTGAATAGTGGAGCTAAACCGAGACCTGGTGCCGGGCCGGTGACGGAAGACCAAGCCGGGAAGCTGGGCTGAGAGTTGGCGTGAGCCGTAGAGCTGCGCCGAAGCCTGGAGCCGAGCCGGTGACAGAAGACCCAGCCGGGAAGCTGGGCTGAGAGTTGGCGTGAGCCGTAGAACTGCGCCGAAGCCTGGAGCCGAGCCGGTGATAGGAGACCAAGCCGAGATGCGGAGCTGAGCGTTGGCGTGAGCCGTAGAGCTGCGCCGAAGCCTGGTGCCGAGCCGGTGACTGGAGACCAAGCCGAGGGACTGGGCTGCTAGCTGGAATCCAAACCTGAGACCTGGAACGAGGACTGAGGCGAGGGCTGGAGCGAGGGCTGGAGCGAGGGCTGGAATAAGAGCTGGAATATACGCTGGAAACATTCACACAAAGTCTGCTGAACGATCTGGCAGGGAAGAGGTGGAAAGGAGCGGTATAAATACCTCACTGATGGTAATAGATTGCAGGTGCTTGGGACAGGTGGCAGTGATGAGATGAAGGAAGGAGAAGGAAAGTGGAGCGGATCCCTGAGGGAGACGGAGTGGATCTGACAGAACCCCCCCCTCAAGGAACGGCACCGGACGTTCCAACTGACTGTCCGGGGTGTGAGGCATGGAAGTCCCTAATTAACTGTGGATCCAGAATATGGCGGGCAGGAACCCAAGAACGTTCTTCTGGACCATACCCCTCCCAGTCCACCAGGTACTGAATGCCTCGACCACGGCGTCTAGATCTAAGGAGCCGTCGGGAACCGAATATGCTGGAGCACCTCCGGAGCTGGGCGGGAGGCGGGGCCTGGTGGCGGGAACCAGAGGACTCTCCTGATGGGGCTTGATCCTGGAAACATGAAATGTTGGGTGAATTCGCATAGACCGGGGAAGCTTCAACCTTACCGCCACTGGGTTGATGATCTTCACTATAGTGAAGGGACCAATGTATCGTGGAGCCAATTTCTTAGACTCCACTCTGAGAGGAATGTCTCTGGTGGATAGCCAGACTCGATCCCCACCTTGTACTGGGGACTCTGCTTGCGGTGGCGATTGGCTGCTGCCGAATACTGGGTGGAAGCTCGTGGGAGCAGCACGAGCCCTGTTCCATGTCCCTCTGCAACGACGGATGAGGGCTTGAACAGACGGGACATTAGCCTCCCTCTCCTGCGCAGGGAATAGTGGGGGCTGGAATCCGTAAACGCACTGGAAAGGAGATATTCCAGTAGCTGAGCTCGTCAAGGAGTTGTGGGCGTACTCCACCCACAACAGCTGAGAGGACCAGGAGGATGGAGTTTGTCCAGCCATGCACCTCAAGGCCGACTCCATCTCCTGGTTCAACCGTTCCGTCTGGCCATTGGACTGCGGGTGAAATCCAGAGGACAAGCTGACTGTAGCCCCTAAAAGAGAACAAAACTCCCGCCAAACTGTGGACGTAAACTGGGGTCCCCGGTCCGACACAATGTCCATTGGTAGTCCGTGGATCCGAAAGACATTCTGGAGAACAAGCTCTGCCGTCTCCCTTGCTCTGCCTCTCCTTGAAGGCAACTTAGGCAGAGCTATGAGGTGAGCCATCTTCGAAAAACGGTCAATGATGGAAAGAATCACCGTGTTGCCATTTGACTCTGGTAGTCCGGTAACGAAATCCAGAGACATGTGAGACCAAGGTCTTCTGGGAACCGGAAGTGGCCGAAGAAGCCCAGATGGAGCATGATGAGATGGCTTCTGCTGGCTACAGACCGGACATGCCGTGACAAATGCCCGAACATCCTCTTCCTCCTTAGGCCACCAGAACCGCCGTTGGAGAAGAGAGTGTCCGCCGAATCCCGGGATGGCAAGCGAGTTGAGCAGTGAACCCACTGAAGAACCTCTGACCGCAACCCCGCAGGAACAAATAGTCTCCCCTCTGGACAGGAACTGGGGGCCGTGATGGTGTTCAAGGCTGCTTTGACGCGCTCTTCAATGGGCCAGGTGGACGGCTGCTACCAGCTGGGATGGAGATAAGATGGAGGTCACCTCAGAAGATGTCTCCTCCTTCTGGAATTGCCGGAAAGTGCATCAGGTTTCTAATTTCGGGACCCTGGTCGGAATGACAAAACAAAATTAAATCGAGTAAAGAACAACGACCAACGGGCTTGACGCGATGTCAAGCGTTTGGCTGACCGGATATATTCCAAATTCTTGTGGTCCGTCCACACAAGAAAAGGTTGTTCGGTTCCCTCCAGCCAGTGCCGCCACTCCTCCAAGGCTAGCTTAACGCCAGCAACTCCCTATTACCTACGTCGTAGTTTTGTTCAGCGGGAGACAGGCGGCGAGAAAAATAGGCACACGGGTGTAACTTCTGGTCTGAAGTAGAAGCGTTGGGACAGAACTGCGCCTATTCCCATGTCGGAAGCATCCACCTCTCGACGAACTGACTATCAGCGTTTGGGATGATAAGCACTGGAGCTGAAGAAAACGAAGCTTCAAGTCACGGAATGCTGACTCGGCTTCACTGGACCAGAGGAACGGAACCTTGGATGAGGTAAGTGCTGTTAGAGGAGCCGCCAAGGTACTATAGCCACGGATGAAACGTCTATAGAAGTTGGCAAATCCCAAAAAGCGCTGCAGTTGCTTTCGACTGCACGGAGATGGCCAATCCAATACTGCCGACACCTTGGAAGGGTCCATCTGAATTTCTCCTGGGCAACAATGTAACCCAGGAAAGAGACACTGGAGTGCGTGAAATTCGCATTTCTCAGCCTTGACAAAAGCGAATTCTCCAGCAGGCGTTGAAGAACTGACTGGACATGATGTACGTGTTCCTTGTGATTCTTGGAAAAGATGAGGATATCATCCAGGTAGACAAACACGAACCGGTCGAGCATGTCCCGTAATACATCATTGACCAGGTTCTGGAAAACGGCGGAGCATTAGTCAGTCCAAAAGGCATCACCAGATACTCATAATGGCCTGACGAGGTGTTAAATGCTGTCTTCCATTCGTCCCCTCTCGGATGCGAACCAGGTGGTATGCGTTGCGAAGATCCAATTTGGAAAATACTGTTGCCCCCTCCAGGAGTTCAAAAGCGGAGGTCAAAGAGGAAGCGGATACCTGTTCTTTACGGTGATCTCGTTAAGTCCACGGTAATCAATGCAAGGTCGGAGAGTCTTGTCTTTCTTCCCCACAAAGAAAAACCCTGCCCCGCTGGTGATGAAGACGGCCTGATAATTCCAGCTGCCAACGCATCTTTAATGTAAAGGTCCATGGCCTCTCTTTCAGGAGCGGATAAGGAATATAATCGGCCTCTAGGAGGTGAGGTGCCCGGAAGCAAGTCAATAGCACAGTCATATGGCCGATGCGGCGGTAAGGCTGTGGCTTTAGCCTTATTAAAGACCTCCTTATAATCCTGGTACTCCTGGGAGCGTTGGCGGTAGAGAGGATACAGGTGTACCAGGTAGCGGTTTGGGTACTCCGCTGACTGAAGACAAACAGAGTGACAAGAATGACTCCACCCCAGTATTGCCCCAGTGTCCCAATCAATGTGAGGATTATGGCGTCGCAACCAGGGATAGCCCAAAATCAATGGAATCTCTGAAGAATGAATTAGGAAAAATTCAAGGGTCTCCTGATGGTTCCCAGAGATCAGTAGACCCACGGGACTGGTCCGGTGAATCGATTAATTACTTTCTCTGCTTTGGCTGAGTCCATCTTGGCCAGATCGTTCTGTAATGTGGGACTGAGGACTCAAATGCGCAAAAGACAGTGAAGGTAAGTGATTCTTTATTTAAGTACAGATAGTGACAGGAAGCTGGATAGGAGATCTGAGACTGTAGTCCGTGCGGAGAAACTGCACTGGTGGCTGCAGTGAAGTCGTGAACTGGAACCAAGCCGATGAGCTGGACCAAGAGTTGGAGTTGAATAGTGGAGCTAAACCGAGACCTGGTGCCGGGCGGTGACGGAAGACCAAGCCGGGAAGCTGGGCTGAGAGTTGGCGTGAGCCGTAGAGCTGCGCCGAAGCCTGGAGCCGAGCCGGTGACAGAAGACCCAGCCGGGAAGCTGGGCTGAGAGTTGGCGTGAGCCGTAGAACTGCGCCGAAGCCTGGAGCCGAGCCGGTGATAGGAGACCAAGCCGAGATGCGGAGCTGAGCGTTGGCGTGAGCCGTAGAGCTGCGCCGAAGCCTGGTGCCGAGCCGGTGACTGGAGACCAAGCCGAGGGACTGGGCTGCTAGCTGGAATCCAAACCTGAGACCTGGAACGAGGACTGAGGCGAGGGCTGGAGCGAGGGCTGGAGCGAGGGCTGGAGCGAGGGCTGGAATAAGAGCTGGAATATACGCTGGAAACATTCACACAAAGTCTGCTGAACGATCTGGCAGGGAAGAGGTGGAAAGGAGCGGTATAAATACCTCACTGATGGTAATAGATTGCAGGTGCTTGGGACAGGTGGCAGTGATGAGATGAAGGAAGGAGAAGGAAAGTGGAGCGGATCCCTGAGGGAGACGGAGTGGATCTGACACTTGCGGGTTATCTCTCCCCGGGACATCATCCTCCCTGAGAAAACCTACACTCCCCAACAAGCCATGCCGGTTCACATCATCACTGGTGGGGAAGGCTTTCCAGGCGGCAGGTCAGACTGGTGCAGCACTGCACACCATGGCGGTTTTGCAGGCATACCAGGCTGAGCTGCTCAAAGATTTGAGCACAAGGGGTACTGTGGACGAGGACGCGTTTTCTGAGCTAAGCCGTGCCACAGACCTCTCTCTCCATGCAACTAAGCAGACGGCCCGCGCTATTGGCCGTTCCATGTCTGCTTTGGTTGCGACTGAAAGACATCTGTGGCTTAACCTCACAGGCATCAGAGAGAAGGACCGCACCTTCCTCCTGGATGCACCCATCTCGCCTTCCAGTCTTTTTGGCGCGGTAGACTCCGTCGCCACTAAGACTCCGTCGCCACTAAGTTCCGCGAGGCAAAACGCTACGAGGAGGCGTTTGTGAGGTTCCTTCCTCGCCGTGCTCAGCAGCCGGGACCATCGGCCACCCAGTCCCGGCCAGGTCCAGCCCCTTCAAGAGAAAAGCGGGCTGCCCAGAAGGAGAGTGTGGCGAATCGTGCCCCCTCGTAAGGACTGGGAGCGGATTCTCGCACTGCTCAAAAGAGAATGGACCTGCGGAATATTATCACCGCCAAGAAGCAGAGGTCCTGAAATTGGCGCGCCATGGCGCGGGGTGTACTCCCACCGGGTGGGGCACAACAAAATCCAACAGAGTCTAAAGACTCCATGTTGGCAACCCCAGGAGCCCGCTGTTTTTCTCCGCCGCCACTGGCGTTCGGGAGCAACAGTCTCCAGCGCAATGATAAGTGTCGGACGTCGCGCCTTGGTTCAGGACGGCGGGTGTCTTACATCCCCAAAAACGCGGCGGCAAAACTACTGCCCCTTGCAGAGAAACTGGCAGCATGGATGCTACTGCCAAATATCTCCCCGTGGGTAATAAGGACTGTGGCCAAAGGCTACAGAATTCAGTTCGCCCATCGTCCTCCGCGTTTCAACGGCGTGGTCACCACATCCGTGAAACCGGAACGAGCCCATGTATTGACACAGGAACTGCAGGTTCTGCTGGACAAACGGGCCATAGAACGTGTTCCCCCACCAGACAGACAAACCGGGTTTTACAGCCGATATTTTCTAGTTCCGAAAAAAGATGGGGGACTGCGCCCGATTTTAGACCTCCGCGGGTTAAACCGCTACCTCAAAGCATTGAGATTCAAAATGCTCACAATAAAAATGATTGTGTCCCAGATCCGATTAGGCGACTGGTTTATCACCATCGATCTGAAGGACGCATATTTTCACATAAAAATCCTGCCACAGCACAGAAAGTTCCTGAGGTTCGCTTTCGGGGGCGAAGCGTACCAGTATCGGGTTCTTCCGTTCGGCCTGGCCTTGTCACCCCGTACATATACAAAATGCATGGATGCAGCCTTGGCTCCTTGCGACTCCAGGGCATCCGCATTTTGAATTACATAGACGACTGGCTGATATTAGCTCAGTCTCAGGAGCTAGTGCTTCGACATCGGGATGTCGTCCCTAGCTCATCTCAACTCTCTAGGCTTGAGACTCAACGCCGAGAAGAGCGTTCTCTCGGCCGCCCAGAGGACAACATATCTAGGGGTTGTTTGGGACTCAACCAAGATGCAGGCACATCTGTCTCCTGCACGTGTCAGGTCCATTCTAACTACCCTGAAAGCTATTAGGCTAGTCCAGGAAGTGACTGTGCACTTCTTTCAAAGAATATTGGGTCTCATGGCATCTGCATCCACGGTAATTCCTTTGGGCCTTCTGCACATGAGACCATTTCAGCTGTGGCTCAGAGCCAGGGGGTTTCATCCAAGGGCCAACCCCCTGAAGCATATAAGGGTTACGCGCCGAGGGCTTCGTACCCTAGCTATGTGGTTCAGACCCCAGTTTCTCACTTTGGGTCCCACCCTAGGTCCATGTTGTCGTCGCATGATGCTAACGACAGATGCATCCTCACGGGCTGGGGCGCGGTCTTAGATGGCCGTCCAGCTCAAGGGATATGGAGAGGCCATCTTCTCACATGGCACATCAATTGCCTCGAGATGAAGGCTGTATTTCTGGCCCTGAAATACTTCCTCCAGCAGCTAAGGGGCTACCATGTCCTAGTACAAGTAGACAGCACAGCGGTGGTCTCTTACATAAATCGTCAGGGCGGACTGCGGTCGTGCCGCTTGAACAAGCTAGCGCAGCAGGTGCTGCTTTGGGCTCAGGACAAGTTCCTGTCCCTCAGGCCGATTTATATCCCGGCGCATGAATGTGGGAGCAGATTTATTGTCCAGACAAGCGGTAACACAAGGGGAGTGGAAACTCCACCCAGAGGTAGTGAGCCAAATTTGGGAAAGATTTTACGAAGCAGAGGTGGACCTCTTTGCTTCACAGCAGAAGGCACAATGTCCTCTCTACTTCTCTCTGACTCCTCCAGCTCCTGGGTCTGGACGCAATGGCCCATGTGTGGCCCAGACTCCGCCTTTATGCATTTCCCCCGGTGGCTCTTCTCCCGGGAGTCCTGGCGAAGGTCCGTCAACGGGGGTTGCGCCTCTTACTAGTAGCGCCCCGTTGGCCGACCAGAGTGTGGTTCTCAGGCCTAATATCTCTCCTCGACGGCTCGCCATGGCGATTCCGACCAGGAGGGATCTCCTCTCTCAGGCACAGGGGACAGTGTTTCATCCCCGGCCCGAGCTCTGGAATCTTTAGGTCTGGCCCCTGAGGGGGACCAATTAAGAGACGTCGGGCTCCCAGCCCCTGTTGTAGAGACTATTTTGAGTGCTAGGTCTCCCTCTACTAGGAGAACATATGCCTGCAAATGGCGTGTCTTTGATGCCTGGTGTGCTACACACCATACAGACCCAGTCCACTGCCAGATTGTTTCAGTGTTGGAGTTTCTGCAGGACAAACTGTCCTCGGGCACTAATCCTAGCACACTCAGGGTTTTGTGGCCGCCATTTCGGCTTGCCACGTCCTGATTGACGGGGTCTCGATAGGGAGACACCCTCTGGTTGCCCGCTTCATTCGAGGGGCCAAGCGGTTGAGACCACACACTAGAGCTAGAGTTCCTTCCTGGGACCTAGCTATAGTACTGGAGGGCTTAGTAAGCACTCCTTTTGAACCACTAGAGTCAGCGCCTGTCAGGTTTCTGACTCTAAAGATGGTTCTTCTGGCGGCCATTACCACTCTCAAGAGGGTTGGAGATTTGCAGGCTCTGTCAGTTTTGCCCTCTTGCCTAGACTTTGCCCCTGGGCTAGTCAAAGCCATTTTGCATCCTCACCCTAACTATCTTCCAAAAGTTCCATTCTCGACCATAAATCCGGTCATTCTTGAAGCCTTCTGTCCTCCGCCATTTACAACACCGGAGCAGGAGAGACTTCACTTACTGTGTCCAGTACGTGCCCTCCAGACCTATGTCCATCGCACTAGCCAGTGGCGTAAGTCCGAACAGCTATTTATATGCTACGGGGGCTGCAAGCTGGGGGTGGCAGCTACCAGACAGACTATATCACGTTGGGTGAGGGATGCCATTGCCCTGGCCTATGAGGTCAAACTTCGCCCATAGGTGTAAGGGCTCATTCTAATAGAGGTGTTGCAGCTTCAACAGCTTTAGCAAAAGGTGCCCCTCTGCAGCAAGTTTGTGATGCGGCAGGCTGGTCCTCCCCGCACACATTCATTAGATTCTATAGCTTGGATGTTCATGCTACTCCGGGCTCGCATGTCCTTGAGTCATCATCCCAAAATTGTTTTTGAGACCTCTTTTGTGTTGTGCACACTTCACAACCCGGGGGGTTTTGAGAGAGAGAGCAGGCAGGTGCATTGTGGTTGTGTTCATCTATAAGCTACGGCAGCATAGTATTATCGGTTTGGCTGGTCAAGTGGGAAATACTGTGTTTGATTGGATATGAACACTTGCTCCTCAGAGTACAAGTGTCCGTGGGCGAGTACTTCTTTTTCCTTTGTACCGGTAATGCACATATCTTTGCTTTGTCTACGAACAGGGGCAGAAACATCAGCTTTACCAATATAATGGAATCACTGAGTCACACACTGCAGAATTATTGTGTCCCATCTTCTGCTGAAAGAGCAAACAAAACTTGGGTTTACTGTAGCATTGCGGTGGATTTTTCAGTTGTATTGCTTTTGAAGTAGTACACATTTGTTTGTAAGTGTGCCTGTTAAAGATTGTAGCAATGGATAGTAGCAAATAACTAAAAAATAAAAGTGGACAATGTTATACATAATAGTTGGGTGTGTGTAGTTTGGGTTTTTGGGCGTATGTTCTCTTGTCTGTAAACAAACCTAGTGGAAACAGATGCAATGGTAATTTTACTTGGGTGAAAACTGATTTGTGTTTGACTATATACAGCCTTATTTTACACAGTGCACCAATAATGCTCTATTTTTTTGTCATTGTTGTATATAAACATTTTTACAAAATTTATGGATTTGTGAGTAAACTGAATTTATATGTAGTGGAGACTGTCCACATTGAGAAATAAATGGCAGTCGGACATTGGAAAGCATCCCATTATTTCTGAGCATGATTACAGAAGTATTAGACATATTTGTATTTAATATTTTGAGTGGCTACGCAATTTAGGCGCAACCCCTACCTTCATGGACTAATATATTGTCTTTTATGTTTTTAGAAAGAGTTGTATATTGTAGTCTTCTCGAGGCAGGTTAGTTATGGTTATGAAGAGTACCTTGTATGTAGTATTTATGTGTCAGACTGAAAACATGAGTCCTAGTTTTAATTTGGTATGTGTCAAATTCCACTGTTTTATGTTTTAACATTTTGAATATAACATTTTACATTATTTATGGCCAATACATATCTGTTTACATATAAATGTCATGATAAAATTGCTAAATATTTGTTCAGACCTGAGGGATTTTTACATGTAATAATGAAGAGATACATTTATAATTCTTGTGACAGTCCCAGTTATGTGTGAATTGAAATGGCTTGAGGTTTTCATTATCTAACATTGTGATAACGCTGAAGGAAGACAAATTGTATTGAATCTCAAACTTCCTTTTACTTTATTAAATATTTAAAATTGTTAGCTCTGGCTTCTTCTTAGATGTGTTAGATTTATTTGACCCACACTGTTCTTCTGACAGTGTTCATTTCAGTGCTCCATGCTTCTGCTGCAGAAAGCTTTCAGAAATCTACAAAGACAAAAATACATATACATATTGAGACTCTACAATAACATATTGAACTACTACCAACTATCATAATGTTACCTTTTTTTTAAAGAAAGCATTCCTTCGCACTGTGCTCCTCCCTCATGGTTCTGGAAACAAATCCAGGGAACATTTCAGTGCTTCCTGTCAATCATTCATTAATTTTCTTCCACTTAGTCCAGTTAGTGGTCGCAGGTGACTGGAGCCTATCCCAGCAGCTTTGGGGCTGAGGTGGGATACACACTGGACACTTAGATAACAGACATTAAGTTAAGTTAGTATTCTGTAATACACAAAATAAGGCTTAAATCAGATCCGTCCATCAGTCCAATTACTGCTCATGGTTTGTTTGCCACATGTAGGTAGTTTCTTACTTTTGCTTTTTTTGCAGCATCGTGACTGTCAAGGAGTTGGCGCTGAACAGCAGATGACTGGCACTGGACCTAAAGACATGTAAATACAAGTTTAGAAACACTTAATAACCATCATTACATACGTTACCTGTTTGTACATTTCTTTCATTGTGTCTCTTTCTGTTCTCTCTGGATAACACACGAACTGAGAGACAAGGGTCAAATGCACTGAGGGACTGTTGTGAGAGAGAGAGAAAAAGTAACAACATCAAAAAAAGAGTGACTTTTTCCAAAGTTTGTCACAAACATATGGTTTCACACTCTGATGCGTTTCTTCTGAGGTGGAGTGGAGTCGCTGTCGTCCTCCTCAGAGCGTCTCCTCTTCTTTGGCTTGTCTGCAAATCGACAAGAAATATTCACAAAGCGACAGAGAACAGACATAACCATGTGACCGTCAGTGTGGTAGTCTGTCACTCTCCAGCGGTTGTGCCGCTTGGTACCATCAGTGTGGTACACAGGAGAGATGACTCTGGTCACGCACCAGTCCTCCCAAGTCACTCTGCGGAGGCGGCACATGAAAGTGAGTCTCAGGCCTGAGAGCCACTCGGTGTGAGAAGGCATCAGCAGAGTCTGAGAAGCAGAGCCCACCGGGGGATGCATCAGACCGGGAGGCTGGTCCATCAGAGGAGATGGCCTAGTGTTCTCGAGCTCCGGCCTGCCTCCTTCAAAGAGCTCCTGGTCCACCTGAAAAGGTGAGAAGAGGGTTACTGTCCTGAAGGAGCCTCTGTAGGGAATACGTGGGACATTAGAGGAACCAGTTAAAAAGCTGTAATAAAGGCTCAGGCAAGTGTCCCTCATGGAGCTGATGCCGGTGCTGCTCAGAGGACGGTTCCTCAGGTTGGTGATCCTCAGCTCCAGAACTGTAGATAGCCAAGGTAGAGTAGCTACAAAGAGAAACAAACAAGCACTGGTCAGAGAGACTGGCACACAGACTGAACAGCACTCCATCAAACTCTAAAGCACATCAACATTGTCCTTAATTATTTAAATACATGACACTCAAGATGACTGCTCTCATGAGAAATCATAATGAGTCCACTAATTGCTATGGATCTTATTATTGTATTATAATATCTAAACAAGCCATATAGAGTTAAGTCAACACAAGGCAACACTTCAACATTTTTAATCATATTAATATGGCTTATTATTATTATACCACTCTACCACTGAGCCACTGCACCATGTCTTAATAATGAAGACATGGCGCAATGCAAATGAGGACATAATTAGACAATAATAGAGCATAATCAGTCTTGTCCACATAAAATTGATTGAAGACATTTATTGTAGAACAGGTGAGCTGCAAAACATTGCAAACAGGGGCCACGTAACCACAACTGATGACGTACTTTTTTCCTCGGCGCCATCTTGGCTCTATACTTTTATTGTTAAATTCAACAAGTTTTGCAAACTTTTAATAATCATCAGATTTCACTTTTCATTTTCACTTCTCATTACTTCTTCCCATAAATAAATGCCCAATTGTATTAACTATTTTTACTCAATTAAATACATTTTTTTTCAAAAAGAAAATATAATCCTTTTAATATTTTACCATATCGGACATCCAAGCTACGGATGTTGAGGGTGAGCAGGTGAGTCTCGCGCCATAAACCAGCATGAGCCATGGTTCAGTTTGAGTTGGTTCAACTTTCAGTGAAGTCAGTGAGTTTTCACGAAGTTTTCACAAACTACTTTTTCTTCAGGATGTTGCCTTTTATTTATTTATTTATTTATTTTTATCTCCATTAGCCGTGCTTTACAGACAGCTACTCTTCCTGGGATCTTTCTTTAAAAACATTTTATACCAGTTATAGCTAACAGACTCAACCACTCTCTGAGGCTGCCCTTCACTTTAGGGCCATTACTTGTCAAACTAATTGAAACAGGTGAGATTTTCGCTGCCAAGTAAAACAATTGTTTTTATTTAACTAGGGGACTTCCCAGTTTATAAATAGGTTTACACAAATCTACCTGACCATGTGGTGGTGTGTTATAGCTTCTGTTGAGCTGCCCACTTGGAAGTTTGCACAAGTTTGTGAAATGAATTAGCATGTGTAGGCATTAGTCTTAAACACGCCAGAGATACAGTGACAATTATGACAACTGAAGTACACAGCAGCTTTTCTTTTACACTTTGTTTCTGTCTGCTTTACAACCTCCAGCACCATATACTCATCAGCAACAACGATGAGACTGGCTACAGGGAGGAGATCCAGCACCTGGCCACATGGTGCAATGACAATAACCTACTCCTTAACACCTCTAAGAAGAAGGAGATCATTGTGGACTTCAGGAAAGAGTCAAGAGGCACACACAACACCATCCACATCCATGGAACGGCTGTCGAGCGTGTCTCCAGTTACAAGTTCCTGGGGACCCACATCTCGGAGGACCTGTCCTGACTCCCAACACCTCCGGCCTGGTCAAGAAGGCTCACCAGCGACTCTTCTTCTTGACTTCTCTTCTTCGTGCAATAGAAAGCATCCAGACCAGCTGTGTCACAGTCTGGTATGGGAGGTGCTCTGTTGCAGAGCCCAACGCATCACAGGGACTCCACTTCCAGCCACGGAGGACGTCCAGAGGAAACGCTGTCTGCGTCGAGCTCGCAGCATCCATAAGGACTCCTCTCATCCCGCATAAAGACTGTTCTCTCTCTTGCCCTCCCAGGCAGGTGTTTCAGGTGCTTCAAGACCAGGACCAGCAGACTGAAGAACTGTTTTTTCCCCAGAGCTGTCTCTTTAATGAACTCTGCACCCCGATGATCCCTCTGCCCTTCATACACTGCCCCCTCCTCCTCACTGCGCACACCCCTTCTCGGTGTCTTGACTGGACTGTCTATAGCATTATGTTTACCAGAACTATTTGCACTGCCAACTGATTATTTACAGTTCCTACTGTTCACACATGCACTACTGCACTTTATATAAATATGCAATAACTTCCACTGCACTACTGTTATTCACACAGATTCTGTTTGTAATTATTTGCACTATAACTATTGCACTACTGCTCACCATAGCCTTATCAGTGTATATATCCACCCATACAATTCTGTTTATAGTAATTGCCGTTGTATTTTATGTTCATAGAACATATCCACCTAAAATTACTTCTATAATATAATCTATTTCTGACTTCAGTTTATAGCTCACCATGTCTATCATTGTATATACCTATTTTATCATTTCTGTTTATAGCAACAGCCATCTGTATATTATTGTATAGTATGTACATATCCATCTGCAAATTACTTTTCATACTAACTTATTTATTTAAGCAATACTGGATATCTTGCTGCTATTGCACTTCTGGTTGGACCTAAACTGTATTTCATTGCATTGTACTTGTACATGTGTTATGACAATAAAGTTGAATCTAATCTATTCTAATCTAATACTCACTCAAATGTCTGTACTACAAGGAACTTCCAATTCTTCTGGTATAAATCAGTGTCTAAGTAAAGCAGCTGTTTAGAATGAACTTTACCAGATGAATGAAAATGATTTTGACCTTGTAAAAACCTTTGTTGTAAGCTGCAGGAGACCCAGTAAATACTCAAGAATACCAGTGCACAGAATGAAAGGTACCAAGCATTTCTTATTTACTCTACCCAAATATATTTTAATAATAATTGTAATAAATACAAAACATCTTATCAATAAAAAATTAGATTAGACTGAGAAACTAATGCAGTGATAATGTGAAACTTGAACTTATGACTAAATATTATATTCAACAGTGATGTTTATAGGTCAGTGTGGACAGGCTGAACCAAACTTTGAATCAATGTGGCCAGGTCACAAATAAAAACACAGCAAGAAGTCTGAAATAGACTGAAATCAGATCATGTATGTACACAAAACACAAGTAATAACAATGTAACTTTGAGTAAGCGTTTTATTGCTTTCATTTCCAAAGACCTCTCTGTTTTATGGAAAAAGAACGTTCTGGATAGAACTGTTTTTTTTATCTCATATGCTGTACTTCAAAACCTTATCAAATGTATATCACCATTCACCTAGACCCATAAATAGATCTAGTATCTCCATACAAGAAGCAGCCTAATTCAGTTAATGGCGACAGCTTGGAACTGAAAGTTTCTATTTCATTTCACACATAATCTTTAAAGCTTTTGACAACAATTACCTTCATAATGCAATGATTATGAAATCACAACTTCTCTTATGATTAGGTGGCAACTTAATTTAGAAAAAAGAAAAAAAAAAGAGAGAATCGAATTATTCATACAAGAAAGCTACAACAAATATTAATATTTACTTCACAGGAAATGGCATTTGTAGTGATGGTAGCTCCCTGGTCATCACATCTAAAGTTGTCAAGAAAATACTTTCATAGTTTTGTGTTTACATTGTAAGCCAGATACGATAAGAGCATCAAGCTTTAAAGGGTGGCATGTGTACATTAGAAAGTTCTGGACATTGATAAAAAGAAATCTGTTTGGCACTGAAATTGAGGGACTTTTCCATAAAAAAAATGAGACAAATGTGAAAAAGTGGCGATAGTTTAACTATCTACAAAGAATACTGAAGGCCTATATCCACATGTCTCTGCTGTAAAAACAACCAGTAACACAAACCTGAAATACAGGAAGGATCCTGATCATTAGAAAACAGTATAAAATGACATTTGTAAAAAGTGATTTTAAGAGTAAGAGTAAAAATGCCAAAAAATGCAGTCTCTGATGCAGTCTAAACCAGCGGACATGTCACCATTAAAGCATTCAAAAGCACCAAATGTGCATGGACACATGTACAACTGTCCCAGAGATGTGTAGAAAAAGTAAATCCAAAGGGAAAGAGTAGGAAGGGCAAATGCTAGCTACCCAGGAACATGTAAGAATAAAGTAAGCCAGCTTCAGTGCAGATGGGACTCTTTGCTGTTTAGGACACGACCCCGACTGGAGGGCACTGTGGCACTGCGTATCACTTCCATCCACCTGAAGACAGGAGAATAGTATTAGCCCTACTTTCACTTTCAAACCTCATGTAAATAAAATGACTACTCATTATGTATCATATACCTCTCAAAAGTGTATTCACTCTCTGATCGGAAGTAGTAGACATGGGACTTAAAATGCAGCTTGAATACATAGTCCTTGTGAATGTTTTCAGATTCAGAGGGAACGGTCACCGAGTATCCCAGGAGAGGAAGACTGGCCAGTGGATAATCATCCTGAAAAAAATAAATGTGAAATCCAAAGTATGTATTGAGAATCAATGACTTGACACAGACATTTCAAATTCTACACTGAGCTGTGGTGATGTGGATAAAGTGGATTTGTGTTTAGTTTGTGTTGATCACCTGATGAGATTTGTAAAAGAACAAGCTAAAGTTGGTAAAGACCACCCAGAGCTTCTGCCAGCCATTGCTGTTCTTGAACTTCCTCAGTAGGTTTCCAGACAGCTGATTCTATGAGGTCAGAAAAAAACTAATTAGAAATCTGAACATGATTGTTATCAATATAAGACCATTACTAGTGTTGTACTGTATGCACTCATTTTGTGTACTATAATGCAAAAACAATATAGGATCCTTGTAAATACACTTATTCTAGCTTGAAATATTAACTTATTATATTAAGATTTTTAGATGTAATGGTGTTTGGATGTTGACATCTTTCAATATTAGGCCTAATACAAGAAAAAAACTGAAAATGGTGCTAACGTTTGGTTTGCCTGTAGCTTTATTTCTTAATTATAATACTGTAAAAAACTTTCTAAAAAAAAAGTGTAAAGCCACACACAGGGCCTATCTGTCTGCCTGGCTCCTTTACCTCTAGACTCTTGCAGGATTCACTAAAGGACAGGTTCTGAACACGGTACCAGCAGATAACAGACAGAGGCACTGGTCCCTGGCCACTGGGGGGCCCCATCGAGGGGGCCTTATTCTCATTGATTGGACTAGGGTCCTCTACCACGGAGGAATGCACAGATGCATAAGGAGAAGAAAGGGACAGAGAAAAAAGACAGGGAAGGAGGGAAGGGAAAGACAGAAACACATAGTCGGTGAAACACAGGATGCATGCAGTGGCAGGGGTCACACGTTGTGCCGAGGCTGTGAAGAGGACATAGTTACAGCTAATGCACTAAAACAGAAGACCACTTCAGTAAAACAGGATCCAGAGTGGTAGTGAGTTGGAAACGTTTAGTTCATCTAGATACTGCTCTTGTTCTATTTATAGACATTCAGAAGTGCCAGGAGGGAGAAAAGGGACAGAGCCACAGAGGAAAGCCACAGTTTTTGATTAGATAAAGACATCACACATCACTGTTACACAAACATGGGAAGGTGGGAAAAGTATCCTCACACAAAAAAAAGATTCAGCATACAGAACTATCTATCTGATCTTAAATGACTTCAGACAAATGTTCACAACTGGTTAACTCTATCACTTCAGCTCTTAACACAGCAGGACTAATCACTGTTATCTTCAACAGTCTCATGATTGCTGGAGGCTTGAATTTTATAAAGCCAGGCTGTTAATTAAGAAAATACTTTTCCCACAAGAAGTTATCAAAGTGAGTTAAGTAACAGTGGACATTTATAAACAAAAAAAGAGAACAGCGACGAAGGGGAGGGGCAGGTCTGAGTTGGAAGCTTGCGGTTTTGGCTGATACCTCCACAGCATTGCTATAGTCCATCATGGACACACTGGTGTTCCTGTGCCAGCAAACGTGCACCATGGTGTTACCACGGTGAGATGCGGGCCTTTCTGCGGGCGTAAGTGGCGCTGTCATGTCGTCCTCAGACTCAACCTCAGCCGAGGAGTCCTCAGGGCATTCTGGGAAAGTCAGGAGGTTGTTACTGCTAGAAATGAGTAGGACAGGGGGCAGAAGGGCGCTAGAACACAGACACTGATAGAGCATACACGTGTCAAAGCACACAGTGAAGTGTAATATAGTGAAACACCACCACACGGCCCCAAAACCTTTCCAGAGGACCAGTGGGCATTTTATTGAAGTGATGACTTACTGTTGTCGTTCAGGTTGCCCATCAGAAGATCAGTTGAAGGCCCGTTGCTGACTTTGGCCATTTCTATTCCCGTCTTTATATCTTCTATCCATTTTTCCATTTCTGGCAGAGAACTAGGAAATAAAAAAGATTTAGCAGTTATTCAACCATATAATATATGTGTAAAATTCATGCATCTAATATCTATTAAGCAGTAAAGTTGTGTGTGTGGTGACTTAAAGGGATGTGATACTCTCAGGGAAGCTTTCCTCAAAATAACATGAAGGTTCTCTTCCCTTCTCCTCTGTACGGAGGGGAGTTTAAATAATATGTTTGTCACACACAATACAGCTATTACAGACTAGGTGTTGTTGTTTTATAATCCAAAACTGACATAGATTCAATGTAAACCTTTAACGTTTTGGGATTGTAAGCAAAAGGTTGATTTATTGTATAATTTTATTAATTTTACACAAGCTAGCACTGTGTTTATTGCATATTTCAGCATTGTTTCTTCTCATTTGATATTTACAACACTTATCTTTGGGTCTCATAAACTGAGTATTTTATACCTTGCTGCAACCACCACTGACTGCTGCTGTCCAACCAACGTGAAGGCGTGAGGCACACCCCACTCATCCTCACTCTCTCTGATCTGGGAGACAAGCACGAGACACAGAAAAAACATTAGAGAACGGCAATATCTGGGGCAGCAAAGACAGAAATAGAAGGAGGGAGGATGAGAGGATGTTGTGTAGAAGGACGAGTAGAAATGTGTATGTGTGTGTCTTTGTGTGGAGGCACCTTAACTGAGCTGCACCTCAGCTGTTAGTGGCAGATTATTTGTGATAATGGCAAACTGATGACAGCCGTGTAAGGCAACTAGTGTTCATTATGGAGACACAGTACTTACTGTCATGCCTCGCAGTGGCAGCTGCCCATGCACTTTGAACTGATTGGTTGATGTCATCCCTCGACTTGTGTACAAAATGACATCACTGAACTAACATAGAGAAGAAAAAGTAAGATGTAAAAACATTGATCCACATAAAACAAAATTAGATATGTATTATGATTCCCATTAGGAAAAAACTAAAATTGTTAATACTGTATTTTCATAAGTGTATCTTTTATTGCCCGGGCTTCAAATAAACGTTTAACTAAAAGAAAAAAGAACTGGTAAAATTCTTAATACATCATTAGTAGGTGCCTGCAGCTCTGAGTATTGTGGACTGGAAGGATAAAAGAGTGAATGTTTGTTTCAGTGAGATCATTGTTAAATAATTAGATCAAATATGATGAAAGTGAGTGAGTTACCAGGAAAAACATTCTTTGCTGAAGGCCTTTTCCAGACAGTTTGTTCAGACAGCCTAACCTGATGAACTCCTACGGAAAGAAAAGGATGCACTTTTTTTCTTTGTTTTTTTGTTATAAATTAACTTGTTATAACTTAAATTTATTAATATTAGTAGAATTATAAACTAACAGGTCCTGAACTTACCCGCCCAGGAACAACAAGATTGTCAACACCAATCAAATCCTTCTTTAGCTCCAAAAGTTTCTGGAAATTTTCCATCTTGATTATATTTCCTTGGAGCTGGTCAACTACTTCTGTTACATCCGCTAAAGCAGCTACAAAGAAAATGTGTTGTTATTCTGATGATTAAATATTCAGTAATTACTCCTATATAAACTGCACAGTAGTGTAAGTTGTGCACCTCGGGAGTCCCTAAAGTCCACGTGTGTTGCCGGATAGTGTTTACACAAACGCTCCAGGATCTGCTTGTAGTGAGTAAGTCGGTGCAACGGCCGCAGGATAAAGACATTAAGTGGGATGTAGCAGACTTTTTGCAGTTCAAAGTCTCTGCAGAGACTCTCCAATCTGCGTGACACCCTGCACGACTTCTCCAGCTCCACTAAAATGTCCGACTGCTTGTGTAGGTTGGCAGTCAGTGGCTGTAGATAGTATCAACAACATCAACAACAGCAGCAGCGTGTCATTTGTGAGTATTCAAACATTACATAAAAGTCTGGTGAGTACCTTTAAGTCCTGAAGGTTCTTTAACATCACATCTCCAATGCGCTGATAATCACCTTTAATGTGAGCATTTGAGCGTCCTTCCCTATATTGGACATGAGTGTACTGATTGATCTTTGACATTTTATGTAGAGAATGTAAACAGTGAATTAATTGACAGAAATACACAGTAATAATAATTAAAAGACACTACATGAAGTTTGCTGAAAATTAAAAATGAAACAGTAAACTTTCAGAAAGTAATTGACCAGCAGGGGTCTCCCTTGAGCATGATTTTGTCATCAGTTTCTTCATGGATGCTATTGCAAGATTTCATTCGGATAATTAACTTATTTTAAATTAGATTTAAAATTGTTTGCATAAAGGTAGGGGCATTTTTTTATTTTGTGCAGTGTCAAACCAACAATGATAAATTATTTAAATACACAAAGTAAAGCACAATAATTTGCATTTGCACTGAAAAGTGGAAGATGAGTTGTCTGGACTATCACATTCTGCTGATGCAGGCTTGGAAATAAAAATACCACATGGCAGCAGTGATTTGAAATAAATTCCTTCAGCCTGACACTGAATCACTGTCTGAGCGTGTGATGCAGTGTGCTGCAAGCATAACGTCATTAAAGAGATCAGACGGCAGAAACCCACAGGCAAAAAAGGCAGCACTGGTACAGTATGACTGTTGCCGTGGAGACAGTAGCCCCTCAGGTCACGTAAAGAGACCGGGCTGCTCTGCCACTAAAACTCATTAAAAAAGACCAAAAGTTGAGATAAGCAACACAACCTAAACAGAAACAAACAAATCGCAGCGTCTGCTTGGAGCCAAAATGTCTAGTGAGTGAGGTCTCACCAAAGAGCCAGCCTCTGCTCCACCTCCCTGAGAAAACCCGTGTGGAATCTGTGCAGAGGCTCGAACGTGGAGAAAAGAGAGTCCTTCAGAGATTCAGGGGTGGCCTCGTCCTGCCCTATTGAGCTCTGTAAAGACTGAAACACACCACAGGCATCAGTATACAAGCTACTGGGGCAATATCTACCTGACACAACCTGAATTACATCATTTCAAAAGGATTATCATTTCAAAGGAAATGTGATAACCCTGTAAATGAATGACTTAGTTTATGAATGACAATCTTTTCAAGCGGGTTAAGATTATTTGGGTGCATATTGAGCATGTACAACCTTATGGGTTCTAACTTCAGCCAAATGTTAATATGGCATTCTCTCTTTCTAATAATTAAAGCTTTAAAAAAATGACTAACCAACCAACCAAGCCAATGAACATAGCTTAATAATAGCTGTAAAAAATAAATGTAGATGACATAGGGATAAATAGCAGACACACTTGTGAATTACTCTTAACACAACTGTTTCTTACATCATACTAAAGTGTGTGTGTGGATACACTGACAGATTTGTTTAGCTTGTGGAGTGTTTTCTAAGAGGGCTTGATGAAGTAGACCGGGGGGCAGCAGCTGTTGATCAGATGACTTCACCCTTTCGAGATACACAAACCAGCGTGTGGGAACAGAGGGACTTGGGAGAGTCAGAGCGCACACATGGAGCTTTCCCGAAACCAGAACAAGGACATGAAGCCAAATATTTACAAGTGTGAAATGCTTCTGTAAGAAATCTAGAAAGCTGTACAGCGGTCAAAACACCAGCCAGATCAACGTATCCCATTTGAACTGACACACAGTTTAGTATTCATAGCCTGGACTGAGTCAGATAAACCCAGTGTGGTGAATGAATAAAAAATTGAATTGTGGTTGCCAAAATATCCTGCCTGACTCTGTTGTTTTGGAGTGCTAGACTGAAATGGAGCAACTAACTGAAATAATCAATGTTTTCCCCCAAGGTGACAGAAAAAGAAAAAAACTATTAATAGAGCAGTAAATTTGTCATTTTTCTTACCACAGTTATCACCTCCAGGTCTTTCACATATGTCCTCTCTGTGGTCAGCAGCTCCTTGGCAATGAAGTAGGCCCGGTCTGTCGGAAACCGCTGCAGAAAAAGCATCGCCAGTGGGCAGTAAGTGAGCACATAAGCTTTCAGGTATGCACAAGTCAAGTTCAGCTACAGTTTGTTGCTTCATTGCTCTTTTTCTCATCTAGCCCATTTGAGTTAGTGGAAAATACTGTTCTACTGTCCCAATGGAGAACTATTCAGGACAGAGCTATTTTCAGTATCAGACTTTAAAAAAAAAGCTTCCTTTAGCTACAGCACAGCATATCCGTTGTGCTGTCCTAACTGGCTTACGATTAGATGACAAACCTTTCTTCGAACCTCATCTTCATCGTCTGTGCGGATACTGCAGGCATCGTTGAGCAGTGGGCTGGTGAGCGGGGAAGGCTGCCGTCCATCAGGGCTGTGAGAGCACAGATCCAGTGACTTCTGACCATTGACCATGCCGTGTGAGTGTCCTGGGGATGTGGGCGGGTGAGGACTGACTGCACCTAAAAAGGTATTTCAGTATCAGCGGTCAGGGGAAAAGAAGTTTGATTAACTATAACGTCTGAGTAATAATTGTGGTAAAAAAAAACAACCATGTGTCCTCAGGGACTTGACTACAACAGTATGAGTTCTGTGGATGGAGCTTCCTGCCAAAAGTGAGACTCACCCGTGACTCACTGCACAGCTCAGACAGCTCTGATTTCCATTGTCTAGCTTTCTGTCATTAAAAAAGCTGAGACCAAGATCAAGAGTACTGTTAGTGCTGTTACTTACAGTGTCACTCTGCTGTCCTCTGATGTGTCAGCACAAACACAATAGCGGTCACCTACGCTCTTACACTCAGGCAACAACAGAAGAGTGGGAAAGGTCTGTCTGCACACTACAGTAGCAGGTAAAGGCCAACCACAACGACACAACACACCAAACTACATGGTCACTAAACTATTATAGCATAGATCATACCTTCTTTAAGCTACAGGAGGGCTTTATTGACTCTTTACTAGTGTAATTCTTATAGCAGCTCAACAAGGTCAAATCAATGTGACGCTCTGGAAAGTTCTTCCAGAATTGTATATTAAACTTTACAACAATTTAAAAGAAATGTCTTTGTTATAAAGATACTTTTAAAACTGCAGCACAGGATACTACAATGAAGTTAGGATTTACAGTGACAAAAGAACATACAGCACATGCATAAAGCAGCCTGGACAGTTCAGAAGCAGCATGCAATACAGAGACAGTCTGAGAGACACCAGTGATCAGTGATTTTTGTTACATTTGACATAAATGGTTAAATTAACACAGTATATTGCTGGTATATGGGGTAGTCTTGTGCATAAGAATGGACACATAGCAGAGCCAAAGTCCTATGATTTTAAATAGAGCTTCCTTTTACTTTGGGATGATTAAGTACTTTTCAGATCACTGCAGAGAAAAAAAGCCTGTGTACGTCGCATTTCAGAATGTGAGTAACAGAACAGGTTTACATGCAAAACAGACAAGTTAAGACAATTTCATGCAGACAAAACACCAGACAAGAAGAAAAAAAGAAAAAAAACAAAGAACATTAATGTGATTTAAAGTTTATCACATAATTATTAAACCGTCAAATAAAACATGACAAAAACACATGTGCAAAAGACAACCCAGAAGGATACTATGGATAAAAGTGCAGCGATAAAAAGTCTGGAGAACTGTTTATAGACTGTGATACCAAATCACACAGACACAAACTCAAGCAGGCGTCAAGAGCAGAGAGAGATGTTAGTAGAGCGGAAAAGCCATAAACTATTATGAAGTGGCTTATGTAGTGCTGCAACATATATTCAGCGTCCCCTCACACTGACCCGGTGGCTGTCGGGATGGAAAACCATTCAATTCAGTCCAATACATACTTTCCATCTCCTAAAGAATTTATAATCTTCTATTTTTGGATCAAATTTGTCCAACTACCTAGAAGGTAAATGGTTGATAATAACAATAAGAGCTAAAAAGAAAGTATAATTAATCCTTACTTAAAATACTTATTAATAATCTTCTAATTTAAGGAAATAAGGCATTGGGAAAACAAGCTGTACTGCTGAAGATGAAAAAACTCCTCGTCCTTGTAACATGGTGTTAAAAAGTGTGACCAGAAAATCACAATTCCTCTGTAACAAGTCTCTGTAGCTAGAAATAAAATGAAACAATAAAAGGCACTTGTATTTCTAAAGAAATGTATTATTACAGTCAAAAGAAGCTGCACACAAAACAGCTCCAGGTAACAAACCTCAAAACCCTAAACAGATTACCTCCTTAATGCTGTCTCGTAACAGATGAATCTACTAAAAGAAGCCCTTGTGCAGTGATTTCTTTTTCAGGTCGAGCTTTGCTTTTGGAGACTGCTATGAACATGTAATCTGAGATTCCTGACAGAACCAATATGTCACAAGCTCCATTAAACCTACCAGAAAAACCCTTTAAATGCAGCTGTAGTGTCAAGCGCTACACTAGCAGCTAAATATCTGTCCACCTTCATCTTCGCTAAAGGCTTGGCATGCGTCCTCATCTGCCTCCTCATCCAGTTGAAGACTGCCAAAAGAGAACTTATTTCTCGGAATAGGGGAAGAAGAGTGTGCTTCCACAGGATTACCAAACATCAAGGGGCTGCATGCGTTTGCCCGGGAGTTCTCCATCTCAGACTCACTTGACTCTGAACCACTAGTGGGAAAACCGTCATTCATCTGAACCGCTCCAATGTGTGCGGCACCTTTCTGCCCTAAGCGTTTATGTCTCGATGAGGGTCTGGGTCTGCCCGGTGCAGTGAGACCATTAGCCATCATCCGGCGCTCGAGAGCAGCCATACGTTCAGCTCTAGATAAAGTTGAACGAGATTCCTGACCTTGGGAAAACACCGCCTTTTGGGATCGAGATGGTTGGTTTGGGGCAGTTGAATACTTGGCCTTGTCACAATTAGAAGGGGCGGGACTGTAGCCATTCTGGATGCTTGATTGGTTATATGTTTCAGTAACTGTGTTGACATTTTTTACACCTTTTGTCATTGGCAGTGTGAGAGGACTGTTACAATCTGTCTCTCTTCTTTGGTGGAAATCATGGCATACCATTTTAGAAGAGGAATCTCTGTATCCCATCCGACACACAAAGTTTTCCTGCTGAGGCTCATTAACAAATTCATGGTGGGGCTGTTTCTGCTTCATAAAGCACTGATTAGACCGAGTAGGTAGTTCCCTAAAGCTTATGTTATAGTCAAAGTCAATGCAGTCACTAAATGGGATGTAAGTGCCCCTGCTTTTAGCAGACCGAGATGCTGGACCTGAACTTGAAGGTTCCATGTGCGTCGGTCTTGTTGAACCTCTTATCTCCTCAGGCCTGGCAGCAGGTCCAGTTCCCTCCTCGTGACCATTCCTGTGGTGGTAAGGACTTGCCCTGGTTATTCGTGACAGTGAAGGGTCTTGAGCGCTCACCATTACTGACTCTTTCCAGTGACCACGAGGAGAGTCAACTCTATCCCCGGGAGCACCATGCTAACAGAAAGAAAAAAAACATTTAAAATAGTCAAATATATCCGTGTTATTGAGATAACATCAAGAATACTCGTCAGTGGCTTTGTGCAAATATAAGAAAATAATGACAAAGGTAAAATAAATAAATAAATAATGATAAAAAAACACTCACTTCTGGCACTTCATGGTGTCTTGGAGAAGGCAAAGGTGACAATTGGCTGTTTTGCTGCACTCGACTGCTGTATTGAACCCGACTGTGTTTCCTGCCAGACAGGATGTTGAAGGTCAGTGTTTTACACTCTTAAAATACTCTCAGCTAAACCAAGTTTGTCCAACCTGCCAGCAGTCTTTACCTTTCAAACGGGATTTTTTTAAACTCCGACTCCCTCACATAATCAATCACCTGCTTC
Source organism: Neodontobutis hainanensis (assembly GCA_024349245.1). NCBI lineage: Eukaryota > Metazoa > Chordata > Actinopteri > Gobiiformes > Odontobutidae > Neodontobutis > Neodontobutis hainanensis. The sequence continues at coordinate 1,955,193 of JALDNG010000048.1, forward strand.
TGCGTTCGCCCGCTGCAGAGACAAGTACAGGAGAGATAATAATGAGCCAATCTGGCAGAGCTGTGGCAGACTGTTAAGTGATGGGCAGAGCATGCTGAGGACCTGCAGAGAACTGCTTTATAATACACTATGCACCTGAAACGAAAGGAAGAGCCTCGTGAGAAGAGCACAGGTTTAGGCTTGGGTTTTGGCTCCTCAAAGAGACGAAAGAAGGCATGGTACTCAACGCAGATCTTCCATAAGACTTTACAGCAGTCTCGGCTGGCCATTAGAAATTCCAGTGTGTCCTGATAAGAGCTCTAGAAGACAACGCACAACCTTTAATACAAATCATTGCTGCATATAAAAGTTCAAACTGCTACATTACCACTTACATTAAGATCGGGCCTAAGTTTAATAAGAAATCGTTTTCTCTTGAAGCTCAGTTTACGCACTTTAGACCAGTTGAAGGCGTTGATCTTGGTGTGTTCCTGCAATGAATTGTTTAGATTATAACTTTTTAAACAATTAATAAAAAAACTTCAAACACAAACAAGGCAACACCGCTCTGTTTTATAACTTATTTACCATGAAGTTTTACTATGAAAGAAAGTTCCAAACTGTGGCAGTAGTTTATACCAAAGCTTACAAAAATACACAAATTAACTATTGTTAAAGCTCAACTGAAACAATTTTGTATCAGTTTTTTTAATAAAGACAGACTCTTTCAATAGCACCTAAAGCCAGGTTTTGTATTTGCATAACTAACCTGAAAAACCAGGACGCCTGAGTGCGCCACTGCCAGACTCAGCCTGGTTCCTTCCCGATCTTTGGCAGGATGGAGGCGAATCCCATACATTTCCAGCCTGCGCGCCACTTCCAGCAAATTAAAGTCCGATTCTGCTGGTGTGTGACCCCTAGCAACACATAACACACCAGAAATCAGAACAATCAATAAATACAGTATGTCTGGTAGTTAAAGATGATGTGTAAAGAAAAAAATAAATATCAACGTATTATTCTGCTTTTGAGACAGGTTACCTAAAGTAAAAGACTGAGTTAAGTCTCTCATGTTTATCTCATACCTGTAGTATTTAAAGCAAGGGCTTACAGTTACAAAAAGGTTAGACATGTTAACCGAAGTTTTATAATTGTTACAACAAGATAAGCCTTCCTGTTTCCTCTGTGCAGTTCTTAATAAGAGATTTAACTCAGCATGGCAGCCATCCAGAAACAACTACACTTATCAGCAAAGCCAAGAGCGCCTTAAGGGAGGACAGAATTCTTAATGGGAATCTGCAAGTCCATCTTAAGGCTAGGATTGTTAAATTCTGGCTGGTGTTTAAAAGTTATAAACCAATTAGTGAGCTTTATTGACAGGGGGAGGAGATTTGTCATATAATAGGAGAAGTACTGGATAAAAGAAAAGGGCCGAGGCTCAATAACAGAGTCCACTGATAAAGGAATGCAGAAACAGACTTTAAATTAACTCAGCTACAGTACATCTGAAAGCAGCTGTGTGAATGGGACAAAGATAAACTTGTGTTCTTTTTAATAAGTCTTTTTGAGAAATGTGCACTTCTGGTCTCACACCAGCTTTTTAGAGCTGATATATGATAAAAATAAATAAATAAAAGAATGAGTTCTTTCATTTAGACTTGCTTTTCTAAGTATCCCACAATAGTCAAACCTTTCTGCAGGCCAAGCTTAAGTTAAAAAAAAATCCTTTCCTGTTCACGCATGAAGAGAACAATTTGTGCTCAGTCACGGTTTCACTGACCTGATAATGTAAGCTATAAAGAAAGTAGTTCTGCCTGTACACAGCCTTGGATCAAGATAACACAAGTTCCACACGATTAACTCACATATGCTTTGAGTGAAACTCCATGATCTTGTCGATAAGGGGCATTTGGTCTGGGATGTAGGTGTTATTGAGGAGGTGTGACCGGCACAGGCTCTCCTCAAAGTCCCCAATCTCAGCTGAAAGTAAGAGGGAGAGAAAGGTTACACTGTTTTAGCCATTTCAGTGGAAAATTAGTTTCCTTGTGACTTTAGAAATGTGCCAAATCAAATGACTTGACGCTCACTACAGCTCTGAAATGTCATGTTCCATCAACAAAAAAAATCCAGTATTTTCCAACGAGGCGTCAGAATGTGTGCTCATTCTGACATTCTGTTCGGGCTTCTGATTAAAAGGTATCCATGGCAACCAAAGGATGATCGATTTGCAATGGTGCGCTGGGGGGCTGTATGATAATTATTTGACGATGAACAATGTGTGGAAATATGTCTGATGCATCGTCTTATTGGTCTGCTGGACTGAATACAGAAAAGAGTCACTTGGGACTCACATTGGATAATGTGGGAGACCATGAGTGCGGCGCTGGTGTCGTTGCACGTCAGATGTCCACAAGTAAGATCCTGCTTGATTTGGAGGGCAAACAAATATCTGCATGGAAAAAACAGACAGTAAACTCATTGATTGGACATCTTCTCACATATGTTAAATACCAATAAGATCAGATTTAATAAATACTACACAGTACATATTAGAGACACAAGGGCATTCATTTCTCTATTATGTTTTCCAGCCTGACTGTAAAAAATATGCCATTAACAAGCATGGTCCTTGCGGAAACCAGAAAATCATTAACTTGCTCTAATCTCTTGGAGGCTAAATCAGAAACATAGCAGCCATGACTTGTGAACTGCTTAGTTTAGGAGGAGGAAGGCTAACCCTGGGACATAGTGCATATGTTTTATTTATGCTTTTTTAACTGACAACAAACAAGCATGTTTACCCATTCGACTGGAAGACATTTTGAAGACAAAATAAAAGGGATAAAGGCAAGTGTTTATAAGATATGGATGGGAGCTCACCTCGTCAGCTCCTCGAGCAGCTGAGCGTGGTCTGGAGGAAAGAACTTCACAGCAAACCTCAGGATAGTGTGCTTTGGCCCTAAGTGATAAAAACATTACATTTCAAAATCATTATTCTAATCAGGAATGCATCAGTAGCAGACGCATGAATAGACAACGCTAGGTATCTGTTGTACTTACGTCTGAGCTGCTTGATGATAGGCTTAATATGATCTAACCAAACCTGTGGTGAAATATATGACACAAAAATATTTTGTATGGTTTTGAGTAGGGACAAAAAAGGACAATGTAGTTTATACTCAATCCAACGTACCATCATTTTTTGATGGTTCTGAAACTCTAGGCCAAAGTAGTCCCCCTCAATAAGATTCATATGAGAGCACACCAGGTCAATCAGCATTTTTCCTGAGGCCTTTTGCTGTAAACAAGACAATAATGTGTTAATTAGAACACTCCAGCTATAGAATCAGTAGCACATGTTAACAGTATTATGAACACATTAAGATTTTACCTTCTCTACTGGTCAACCTTTCTTTAGGCAAACTCTAGTGACACAATCTGAAACCCAAAAGAGCAGACAGAAACAAACGCCTGCTGTGCTTTGTAGACCTGTCAAACCATGTGCTGGTTAACGTTGCCCAAATAGATGACACTGCTGCCCTCTGCTTCCCACCCCCCTGCCTCGCTCCATACGCTTTGGGCCCTCCAAGGCTCCGTCTGCTGCTAAAAGGCCTCCAGCTGCAGCGATTATGCTGAACTCTGGCTTTGATTGGGTTCACAGTGTCAGTGCTGTCACAGGCTTTAGGTAGGAATTGTGTAGACATGGGACATAACCACTGCTGTCCTCAATAGAGTAAACACTCTTACTGTTTCTGATACAGCACACAAAGCCAACAGATAAGCAGAGAGAGAGATCATCCTATTTAAGGTCAAATAAATGTCAGGGATTTCAAAGAAAACATTTCTGCCATGATAGACAGCCTGAGGTGATGCAGAGCTCTATCACATCAGACACACATCAGAAGCATTTATGCCTTTCTCTTTCCATGTGACTACTCCGTAACAGTCTTCATCACAAATATGGGAAGTGAACATTTGGAGAAGCAGCTTCTCCCTGGCTTCAGCTTGGTTAAAGATACTGGGGTGCTCTGTAAGGTTTTAGCCATTTGTCCTTATCTTTTAACATACACCCTCAAAAGATTGTATTAATTAACTTTGTTAATCTTTAGATCTACAACGTGTTTCAAAGGCAGCACAATTGTACTAACTCTGTATCAGATTAGTCAAAGAGTTTACACTTCCACAAAGCATAATCTTCCCCCGTCTGCTCCTCTGCGTGCTTGTCCTTCCCTTCACAACTGCCTCTTCTGGGAATCCTACTGCCTACAACCAGCTGTTTCCATATGGTGAAGGCTTTGGTAAGGGAATCCACATGAAGGTGGCCAGGAGGAAGGCCATGAGCAAAACCACACTCTTTGCATTCACATATCACTGGCTAATAAAAGAAGAAACTTTATCCATCCATGTATAATAAACCTTAAATGAGTTCTCTTTTTTTTGCATGATTTCCACACTCATTTGAACAAACAGCCATTTAAAACCTTTTCCAACAAGGGCAGAAAAACAAATGAGATGAATACAGTAAGGCCTAAAGAGTGTTTGTGTCTGGCACCCACTCACACACTGCTGTATAAATCTGCTGTCAGTGTAAAATGACCAGGAGCCAAGCAGAGATGAGTAAGACGCGCTGATTAGAAGCGGCCAGTACTTGATTAAATGCAGCTGTTGCGGACTGGAGTTATGGAGCTGCCATTTGACACTGCTGCAGCCGACACAATAAGACCACTGTTGTTAACGAAGCACAAGTCGTGGAGCTTGGCTGTGGTCAAAAGGCGGGCACACGGAGGACACTGTACCGCTCAAGCCTTTTTATGATTAAAGTGTAATTACAGATAATTAGAAGTAAAGGGGTTATTTGGAAACAGGACAGCGTCTGAGATGTGTTAGGGTTTGGTCTGTTCAAGTGTGTGACACCAGCCATCCGTAGGGCCAGAACAAAAATACAGGTTAGGTGCATTCACTCGCGACCACTCTGAGCAGAGCACTTCTTTTCTGGACAAAACTTTTAGCTTTCATTGCATACGTGACATATATTTCACTGTCGCCTATAGCACAAGGACATTATTTCTTGGTCCATTAAGATTTTCAGACTTACTTAACTTTATTCTAGGCTCAAATGATGAAATATTATTTGTTTATTTATTATCATCTGCTACGTTTTGATGTTTGACTGTGATGTTTACAATCCCTATGGTCATATTCAAGCAGGTTTTGGCTTTAAGCTTCTCCACCTTGCACTAACAATGGTAAAATACATATTTACACATGTCATTAATTTCAACTGTTTACACACACACAATTAAGTTTTCAAGTATTTTTATCATCTTATTGCAATTAAAGGCTATTGGTTCCTGACATGCAACTGACATGTCTTCATCCATCATCACTATAACGGATCATATGGCCCTACAGAGCAAAAAGGTTAGACCATAATGGAATGTCTTTGTTCTGCAGATGACATTCTTTTGTCATACAAAAAGCCAAGAAAATGTCCCCATTTTTATGCCAACCATCTGTAAAATCTGTAGAATAAATTCATATAAGAGTGGCCAGTTCCCCGAGTTAGGGCCTGCATGGTGTTTTAGCGGCGCATATTTCTTTACAAGAAATCCTTCTGGGGTCATCGGGCTTCACCGCTGGCTCCTGGGATGCTACCATTGTTTACATGTGTACGAGTGCTCGCAAGCTTTCATCGCAACACTGACCTCGCCATGCCTCGACTCACAGCAAAAGCCTAAATAAAGATGACAGCAATATCTGCACACGCGTCTGCTTCACTGTTCTCTCCGGGGGGCAGACCAGATATACAGTACACCCACCCCCCACCTCTTGTTTACCACAGGGTCTCACAGGCTTCGAGTCACCTACAGGTATGGTCCACTTTCACAACACACTAGTGCAGACCAAAACTTCACCTGGGGGTGGCAAATAGAACATAAATGAATCATCAACTCTTTAAAAAGGACTTTAAACATTTGATTTATCTTCTTCTTGAGTCAGGGGTCATGTCAGTGTGGCGGCCCCCACTGTTCTGTTATACCTTGACAGATAACCCAGTCTTTTCACAGTGGGAGGTGTTCTGGCCTTGACATTCAGCAACATTGCAGGAAGCTGATTAGGGTTAGCAATGAAAGAGTCGGGGCCATTTAAAAAAAGCAAGGAAAGGACAGTTTTTGAATTTCCTTTCATCAGCAGTGCTTATCAGAGCAGACGTAAACAGGCTTAGCGCCATACAAAGTCTTGTATTTAAAAGTAATATCTAAACCAACTGACTTTTGACTTCAGGATAAACAGAATAAGCCTGGGTGTCATTGAAAAGAGATAAATCCTCTGTTGAATGTTATATATATACTTTGCTAAATCCAAAACACTTACCATACTTTTTTATTATAATCTTACTTTTATTATTCTGTACTTGTTCTGACCTTCATAGTTACAATTATAGTTCAACACGGTTAGAAAAGCTGGGGTCGTTTTTTTGGTGGATAGCAGTTTTTGATTAACTGCTTACAGTATAGTTCCATTACTTTATGCATTATATACTGTACATTGCACTTGTTGCATCAGATAAACATTTACAATACACACTGTTATCTGTTCTCTACAGAGCGAGGCTGTGTGTGCATTTCTGCATGTGTGTGTGTGCATATGCCAGCCAGAATACACTATAAAGGGAAGGGGAGGACAGAGAGGTCAGTGGGAGCCAGGGCTCATTGAGATTCAGGTCATGCACTGCAGAGGTTCCCAGGGTGACTCGACTACAGCAGGAACCTGAAGCGACTGATAATCCTGCCGAATTACCGGCATACTCTCACAGCTCGCACAGACGTGTGCTCATGCATATGTTAGCAGGCGAGCGGACGCATAATGAGGATGACCGTGCTAATACTGTATGACACTTAAACACAACATGGGACATTAAACACCACCTTGAAAATGTGAACAAAGAGTGGGTAAAGACTTCTGTTCACACTTAAGAGAAAAGTGGCCCAGATCTGATTTAGATATTTTTTCTAACCAGAGAACACACAAAAAAATTAAATGGTATAAATATTGTACAACTGTTGGGCTGTAGTCAACTTCCAGAGTGAGAACATTTGAATATGATGGTCAAATATTACGTCTCCTGCTTTTGTTTATGTTTTTTTTTTTAAAAAAGAGAAAATAACCAAAGACAAAAACCAAGAGAAATAAAAGAGAAAGTGATGATTGGGTTGCCACAGTTGTCAGAGCCATTCTGTCACACTAGTCAGGCTCTAGGGCCCGCAAGGACAACCATGAAAATAATGTCCTTGAACTCAATAGGGTTGCTGGAAACATATAGATTTTGCATAAGGAATAATTAAGTCTGCTGTTGTGGTCATTGTACTGGTGCTACAGAAATGTTCAGACCTTCCCTAGGGACCATAAATCACAAAACAGGGCTCACTGTTGTGTCATTTGAGAATTAGGAGAAAGTAAAAAACAACAGCAAAGCCTTTACCAAACCTCAGCCACTACGTTATGTTAAGAACATTTTGAGAATTATGTTAAATCCAACGTGTCACCTTTTACATGCATTAGTCAAACTCAGAGAATCATTAAAAGAGTGTAGGGCAAAGGGTATTTAAGGCAGCAGGAATTACCACAAAAAGTGGTGTCATTTCCCTTCATCTGCTGAAACTGGCAGTGAAATGTGAACCCATGCTGGTTAGTCTCACAGAAACTGCAGTCCTAGAGCTGGGGATTACTGTCACTCGGGGGGAGGAAGCTTCACATTAAATTCGAGCAGATACTCTGCATTAGTCTACCGGTAGTTGGATATAAAAGACAGAATAATACATTCAAACCAAGGAAAGTTTTTAACAATGAAACTATTGCTTCTTCTATTTCAAAAATAAATTGCAATGCTCTATGCATGTTTAGTGAAAAGGGCACCATTGTGAAAAACAGACTGTGAGGTATTACAGTTGTAGTATTGTAACATCAAGATATAATTTGTGGTGTGAAAAACTAAAATCAAATGTTAAAATTGAACTGGAAAGCCTACCACCACCTGCAGAAAGGAGTAGCTGTAAATACTGTAGAGGCTTTTCACTGTGAAAAGGCAACGGCAATCAATAGGTTAATTAGGAGCTTAATTAAGTGTAACTGTGAGAGACAACTCCCACAAGGCCAGGCAAAGAGACAGACAAGCTCTCATATAGAGTCTGAGGACAAAAAGTGGTCTTAGCTATTTAGATACATTTGATGGTCAGATTGCTCTGGCTATGCCTTGTGTTTAATGGAATTTAAAGAAAAGATAAAACAGACCAAGGCTCGACCGTTTTTATACTCCTGAACTCAGAATGTTTACATCTTAAAAGCAATTCAGCTCAACTCATTATGTGCAGTTTCACTACATATGGCCAATCAGATTAAACATGTTGAATTAGACAGATCTGTACTCTGACTCAGAGGTTGGCCAGGTAAACATCAACACACCTTAAGCTCAAATACACTTATCAAACAGTAAACAGATGGGACACAGTCTTATAAAGAAATTAATAACCAGAGGCAGTTAATTAGGTGGAAGGAAAAGGGCCAGTCCTGCGTTCACAGCTTTAGAAGACAGCAGCTGACACCTTGATTGACTTTTATTGTGATGTCTTTTTTTGTACAGTGTGTTATGGAGGCATCAGGGAGCAGTAATAAAAGTGAGGTTATTAAGATACGCAGCATTAGCATTATTAGATGTATGATGTATTTAATATGTAGGTCCTGTCTCTAAAGATTTACAGTGAAAATGGCAGAATAATACCAGCAACACACACACTGTACATAATTGTATCTCAACTGCTCTGCACATTAATTGACATAAGTCAATTAATGTGCAGTGTTATACCCACAGCCTCAAATTAATTTATCTGTTGTCAACTGCAGAGGTTTAATACAATCACTGACATGTAACAAGACACTGCCTCTATGTAGGACAGCCTCAGTGCAGGAAAGCCTTCAAGACTCCACTACGGCATCCTCTTAGGCTGCATCAAGCGCTCTGTGCACCTTGAAAACTGAGTCCAGATGCTTTTTCCTTTAACCTTTTCTTTAAGTTGACCTGGATGACTGAGAACCTTCACAGACACTACTGTGCCTCCATTACCACCTCATATAGACTCCTGCCGCTGCCACTGAGGATTTGACATTGACACACTTAAAGTAATCATACTGGTGTGAAATTTGGAGATTCATTCCAAAGTGAGCAGATATCTCCTTAAAATGTGTCTGCTTTTCTACTAATGTTGCATGTTCTTTTACCTATACCCACAAGTAATAAATAATGACAGCTCCACATGCCTCTTTAGCTGTGAGGCCAATCAATTGGCCTTCTCGAGATTAGCCTTAAACTACTTAACCCTCGACACAACAAATCCAGAGGCCCTCTGCCCTGTGGTGTAGTGAGGTGTAGGTGAATTACAGTACTGATGAGAGCTCCTGTGACATGTCAAACTTGGCACTACCACCCATTAATATGGTGGATTGTTTAAGAGAATGTAACAGCCATTAGCAACAAAGCAGCCACTTGAGTTGTGCATATCTGTCGGATCAAATAACTTAGTATAATTCAGATATTACTTGCTAAAAGAAATCCACACCTAAAGTAGCTAAGGTGTGTTTGAGGCATTGTTGAGAGACATTTTAGTTTATATTAGACCTCTTATTAACTTATCGCCACATTCCTGTTCAAATTATCTCTAAAACTACTTTGTCATCACAGATGTATACTATTAGACAGAGCCTAAGTCCAGACGGTCATACCTCTTTTTGAGGATTAAGGTCAAGTGCCAAGAAAGTATTCCCAGTTTGTAATAACTGCCTGTGAAGTCACTGCTACCGTATCCAAACACGGAGCTCTGCATGCAGACTTATTGGATTCAGAATACTAAAATGACCACTCACAATCATTAGCACATAAGAAACAATGTTTTTAATGCAGCACAGTTTAAACTTTCCGCCTCTTTCTTGTGGCAAGATCACTAGCGCCACTATTCCACTGTGTGACAAATGTGCATGTTGTCCCGAGGTGAAATCTCACATTTAAGGTTGCCTCGGAGAACTCAGGCATAAACACAAGCCATCCGACAAATGTGCAAGCAGGCAGCCTCGGCACGGGCAGCTGTTGCTTCGTATCTGCAGGCCACTGGGTCCAGCAGGAATTTGGGCCTCTGTGACTGCAGAATACCAATGTTTTTTTTTTTCACTGGAAGACACTGCCTGACCAGTAGCCATGGCAACAAATTTCTGTGGGATCATCTTGAGGTGAGAAGCAAAGGGTTAAAATTTTGAATAGTTAAACAGTGAGCAATTATTATCACTTTATTTTGCCTTTTTGAAGTCAAATATAGAAGTTGTGATCACATATTCTACCCCGGCAGAATATAAGATTATCCATTTTCCAGAGAATTTTTTTCACTCATAGTTAGTGGTGAAGGCATTACTTGTCAAACAACTGTGTTTACTCTTTTTAAATCATAATGACAACAGAAACTACCCAAATTAACCCTGATAAAAAAAGTTTACATTTCCTGGTAATTTTGGACTGTAACATGCACACAATTTAACACAAACAGGTTTCTGTGTTATTACTCATATTCTCTGAAAAATGGCCAAAAAATAAATTCGGCCAGGGAATGTAAATTTATGAGCACAACTGTATGTCCTTTATAGTATGTAATTTCTTTTAGGATGTAACAATTACTGTGACCGTAGGCATGCATCTGGAATTTAAAATTGATAGGGTGCAACTGCAAACACCACACCCAGTCTGCTCACCCCAGCTTTTCAAACACCCAAGACCAAATCAGTGTGGCTGGAGAGTGCAGGCTGTTGGGGTGTATGGGGATCTCACAGACTAAAAAGGCCCTCTCTTACTAATTTAACAACACATTAACAATAAGAAGTGCATTTAAACCCCAGCCTGTGTAGCAGGACTGTATAAAACTCAGTGACATTATTGCAAACCATCACTCACTGCTACACAAGCTTTCAGTCAGACGGGAGAACATCTCCATGGAAACCTGCTAAAAGTCTGACTACCCTTCATTGCAGTTGTGTCACTGCTTATGAAACTCAAAATGATATATTGCTTGTCATTACAGCTATGCCATTTCTACCTAGTTTCTTCCTTAGTCCTACATTATACACAAAATAAGGGTAATAAATCTGCTGAACTCCCTGCACATTCAAACTAATTTTATTTAAACCCCATGGTTCAAATTTTCTGCACTTACGTCACAGTCCTTTGAGTGTAATTTAACTAACCTACTATATGTGTATTGGTCTAAATGTTTCCATGCTGTCTATCCTGAAAGGAGGTCAACTGTGCTTATAAAACAAGAAGCCAAACTAATATGGGATGCATTTAAATAAAATAGGTCAAGTTAATCAGAGCACATAGAGTCTCATTTCCCAAAATGTATGAGTGGAATGTAAGTGCCTGCAGTGCATCTTGCTTTGACGTAATTTAACTAAAATTTAATATAAATGAACCCAGACTGACCCTTTTAATCCAAATCTGAAAGGATTCATTGAGACTCTGATGACAGTCTGCTATAGACCAGTCAACATTCAACAAGTCACTGCAGAGACATCTCCAGAGAGCTGAACCGGCCACTGCGGACCACCCCCTACTGTTTGTCTGAAAGCAGATGTCCCTGGAGGCAAATCCTTTGATATCTATTAAAGGGCATTCCCACACTGGCCTCCAGTCAACACAGCTTTGATTCTTTTGGATTTCTGTGCATCATCCTGTCGATAGAGAAAGCCAGAAGGAAGCTCAACAGTTGTGATCCAGGTTGTAAAGCTCAAAAGGGGACTCAGCAGTGCAGAAAATAAAGTGTATGGATCTGAAAAAGAAGTTTAGCTGCACGGTTGCCTTGGGATAGATGGGATTTGTTATTTGGTTATTTTCAGTGGTACATTATGTAATAGTTCATGTGTGGTGGGCAGTATCTAGCAGGCATATACAGAGCTGACGCTACAGCATTTTTCACACATTCTTCTCCGTTAGTTTCCCTCTCTCAAGCACAATGGCTGATGTCCCTCCTCACTCCTTTCTTCAATAATCGTCTCTTTCCCTCCCACATTTCTTCTCCGTCTGCCCAAGAGACTCTTGAATTCAATTATTACAAGAGAGCAGTGGGAGGGGAACTCAGCTGCACAGGTAGCTCTGAAAGAAATGCAACATGTCGCTAATGCATCTTAGGAGTGGAGTCACTGCAGGCGTATGGACACAGAAGTAAGTGCAGGAAAATATGACCTTATATCAACATCACATTACATATGGTTGCTTTTTATTGGTTTAGTGCCTAAGCAATTTTTAAACTGAAATGAAAGAATAAGCTATTTATGGGGAAATGTGCATTCCTATAGACCCTTATTTTATTTTCAGTGAATTGCTCAATGAGAGTAAATGAGAAAAGAGCATTTTAAGGATGTGTCATATGAAGTAAAAAGAAGCACCCTTTGCTCACTTGGCTGGTCAGCTCTGACATAAATTAGCCCCCAGAATCTGAATGAGAAATTCATAATTCATTGAAAAAGAAGTGTTGCTGTGAAGCCAAGGCATCCAGAGTCCCAGGAGAATGTAAGATTTTATTTGAGAGTGCCAGGACATCAGAAGGAGTGCAGTTTTGCCGGGAGCATCAGCGTAGCCACGCCCACTATGCCCTGTGATGTCTGCCTTATACCCCTCTGCCACTCACTCAGTCTGCACCAACTCGTCAGTTCAAGGGCTTAATGAGAGGATCAGAGCGCTGCCCAGCGCTGACGCTGGGACAGATAATATATGCACACGGAGCATAAAAGTCACGGCTTCACCTTCATTCCTCTGTCGTAAAACCACACAAAGGGATCAGAAGGCTTGTTTGCCTTCTTATTATGTGACAGTAATAGAGTCAACTGGCTCTTTGCTGCTACCAAACAAACACCAAAAAGCACACATCCATCTTGGTTACCATAGGAACAAGAAAGACTCATTATAAAGGCATCACTTTTCCCAAAGCACCTGTGCACGGTATAGAGAGGATTGCAGCATGATGCTGACAGCATTAGTGGCAGCTTTCAGCGTTTCATCAGTAGCTATAGCAGCGTATATCAGCCTGTATTTCCATCAAACATAAACTGCACAGAGGATAAGGTAGCTCTCTGCAGGGTTGTTTTTATGAATTTAACAAGTTTATACTGTTTGCTTGAGATGAGATGTTTTTGGGCTAAATATAATGAAAAGGTATTTGACAAATGTATTTTGTAGTCTCCAAATGACTGCAACAGACATTATTTTACTAGCAATGCAATGATCTCATAAAAAAAGGATCATCTCGTAGCATTCTCTATGATATTCCACATTAGTCTCCCAGATAAATCCCCCTGTTGCTCCACTCTCATGGAAGCCACCCTCCACCACAACCCAATTATATTTTGGGATCCACAGAAAAGAGATGGCTGTATATGTGGGAAAACAACCATCTCCCCTTTCGACCGCATCCCGCTGTGGGATTTCAATTTCATGCCAGGGGAAAAAAAGGCAACAGTGAGTTCAGAGTTCATGTGAGGGAAGTCTCTATTTGACTCTGAGCTTGAATGTTTATACGAGAGAACTTCTAAAACCTTCAATCTTCAATGTATATCAGTCACAAGAAAATTCAGTCTTTTATCTTTTCCTGGGGACAGAGTTGACTTCAATAGTGCAGCACACATATCTTCCATTCATGTTTTTTTTATATATATATTGTGACACTAAGCATATGACCCCCTCCCCCTGCTTTAAAATCCTTGCAACCCCTAAACACAATGCCATCTTTCAGGAGGAAACTAGGTCAATCAAGCAGTGAAACCACGAGGAGCTAATAATCCCCGCAAAACTTATTGTCATTCATATTTGGAGTAAAAGGGATTTGAACACTAAAGAAAAGTCTTGCATGTGCCCCGAGACTCTTTCACAGTCGCAGACAGAGCGAGGTGGTCTCCAGAATATCTCAGGCATAATTGGTGTGCAGCAGTGCATCGCCTTGCTAGCGCACTACGGTCACATTAATGCTCGGCATGCAGACCCCCTATGCCCCCGCGCACCACTCCCCCTCACTACTTCCCGGCAGATATGTAGAGGAAGACAGAGCTCTGCAGCACGGCAACTGTCTCCAATGCTCCTCATCCACCTCAGTGTGTAGCCATAGCAACCTCACATACGTAGGCCAGCGTGATTCCATCATGTGGCCTTTAAAGATGCACCACTATGGACGGAACTGAACATATATGAACAGTGTTTTATTCAAGGCTAAAAAATTAAAATGTTCTATTATTGAATACAAACCCCTTCTCGGCAGTGCACTGCATAAAGTAGCTCGATATTTTTTGGAGGCAAATTAAAAGAGGGTAAAGTCTTCCTACTAGGACAGCAGACATGCATCACAAACAAAAGATGTTTCTATTTTAAGCCTCCCAACAGTGAACAAATGTAATATATTAACCAGGCAGACAGCAGTGACAAATATCACATTCTGGGATGCCAGAAATTCCCAGCCGCTTTGCTGCATCAAGCCCTCTTTCACATTGTCTCTCCATCAGTCAGTTTGCAAACACTGGAGATAAAAATCACAGAGGTGCTGTTTATCTGTGTACTGTCACTAACAAGCCTTTCATTCACAAGTAGCAGTAAAGACAAGGTTACACTGAAAAGGGGGAGGGAGCGATTGCCATGGTCACCATCTTCCACCAGTTTGCTTGCACTCGTCTCTAAATCACTCTACAAACAGAGCCACGCTGTAAAAACTGCAAAACCCAAAACTGACTGTCTGCATTAGAGCAGCGGCACAGTTAATCTGCACAGATCTCAGTGTTCCTCGTGCCTGACTCATATTAGAGAATAGGCAGTGACAGTAATGGGTTTGGAAAACTCACTGACATGATGTAAAAGGTAGGAGAGAGTTAGATTAGTGGCTCAGGGCTGCAGAGCTGCTACCTAATTCTCCTGAATGCTGTACGAGCCAATCAAACCGCATTTGTATTCATATTCAGCCAATGACAGCTCATCAAGGAATATTGGTGCCAAATCCTCCTCTGTGCTCAAACCATTCAAGCATTCGGTTCTATCAGTGGTTTGCCCCTGAAGCGCTGTGAGGCTGGTGAAGCAGACCGTGTCCCCCTCCTCAGAGCAGAGTTTAACAGGATTTAACCCCCCACCCACCCTCACCGAACTTTACTTTCTTACCTCTACACATGTTATATTTGAAAATACCCAACAAGAAACATGAGACTGCGAAGCTCTGGTTGTCTACGATGTGAACAAACAATATGTGGCCTAGATTTCAACATCATACTCTCCCGCTGAGATACTGTGGAAAATAAGGTTCCTAGCAGTTCAATTCCATCTCAATTTGTGTCACTTTCTTGATTCTAATGCTGCTGGAGCTTGTTTGTTGTAATTAAGGCACAATTAATGCTGACAAAATTGGACAGTGGAGACTGCTTTGTGGCAACAGCTGCTATAATAACTTCTCATTAAAAAACTAACGCAAGATAGACAGGGAAAGGTTATGAATTCATCTTGTAAAAAAAAAAAGACTATGCTGTGTAAAGGTTCTTGTATACCTTTTTTGGTTATAGAGTTCACATTACACTTGTTACCATGAATTTTGTAAATGACTCAACAACATTTTCTGACATGGCCAACCCCGTCAAGATTAGTTTACAATTAAAATGACCTACTTTGCATTACAGAAGAACAAAACCTGACAGAGAATCTCACCTGCTCATCTATCTCTTGTTATTTTTAATGAATAACTCTAATGCGTTACTACACAAGCATGTGTTGCATGTATAAGCATTATTCTGAGATCTGTAAGCCAATGTAGTGAGAGCATTAGTCATTTGTATTCCGTTTGTGGCCAGGTAAATTAATGCTCTTCTAATTCATGACATCTAAGCATTGATCCACAGGTGACTACAGTTCTACAGGAACATTTCTCCTCATTTTTTCTGGACAGTGCATTCTCGGGGGGTTTCTTTTTGTGCAACTTCTTACTTTTGCCTGGGTGGTCCATGCTGCCCTGGTTTCTGCTGAAAACATTTATGGGAAAGAGAAAGAGGGTGCCGTCTTATCTTAAGATAGACAAATAGGTTAAATATCACCAATCACAAGGACAGAGGTCTGGACAGTGGTTTATTCAAACTGATTTCATTTCACATCTCACTCGTTTTATGCCTGTATATGCACTCTGCTGGAAAAAAATGCAAGTGCATGACCAACTAAGTAACCAGCCATGGGAGTAATGCTCTGGGATCACAGTCACACGAGGATGAATTACAGCCTGTCACATGTAGGCTATGGCTAATGGCATGGCGACTTCTCCTTTAACACTGGTCTACCTTGAAATTGTCTCCCTGAAATGTCCACAGGAGCCCATGGGTGACTGGAGAGTTGACTGTACTCGGAGAACAGAGATGCAGTGTTACCTATGATCACAGAACGGTAATGACTCATTAAGCTTGACGTATATACCACAGTATTGTCCGATAAGACTACATGTTGCTGGTAACGTCTGGCAAAATTTAAATTCTTACAAGAAATTGCCCTATTTATATTGTTATAAATATATCAAATGATATTGCAGAACTGAAAAACACTCTTCCTCCTCGGTAATTACTGTGATGTGTACTTTCAGTGTCTTAGACCTTGCATTAAAATCTTGAGTGATCAAACCAGGAGTTTGTAAATTTGGAGCTGGGACTCGTGAGATTGGATTTTCACTCATATTTACATTTTTAGATTATTATTTCTTTATTATCCCCTGGGGAAATACCTTGTTGGCAGCCACACCATGGGGCACACAGCATGTTTTTATATGTTAATGGAGGGAACCAGAGTACCTGAATGAAACCCACCCAGGCACAGAGAGAACATACAACAAGAGGATTAGTAAAGTCTGTGAAACAAGATATTTAAGGTAAAGCCCATTTTAGCCTATGAGAGTATAGTGTAAACAGTAACAAGAGCTGGTTAGGTTTGGGTTTCAGAAAACACATTTTAATCCCAGTTTTGAACCAAGCCTATGTAATCTTAAGTAATTAACTAATGTCAACAGAGCTTCCGAGACATGTCCAGCTTTACCTGCTGATTTGTAATGTGATCACACGGATCAAATGTGGGCACAGAGGATCAAAACCTGTAATGATCCAACTAACACCTTGCTTTAAATATAAAAAGTGTCAATTCAAGAAATGATCATTGTTTGAGACTAGACTAGGAGACTAAGAAGGTTTACAGGCCCCCCCTTCAATAAAAAAAGAGCTTTTATGATGAGGATTTTTCTCAGAGGCTGTGCTGAAATAAACAAAGCAAAGGCCTGCGAGGACAGACTGTAGTCCTGAGTGACTCATTAGGAATAGAGCTCACTTCGTAGCACTACAGTAGAGACAAAAGAAAATAAAAATAAAAATAAAAAAGTATGATAAAGTCTTGTGTAAAGAGGGACTTTCCATGTAGTGGATGTTAGTTAGCATTCTAAGGTAAGACTAATGGAGCTTGACTGATTCCTCCTTCCCCAGCAACAAGCATGAATCTCCTCACTCTGGCTCATTCACACCATCCCCCACCCCTTACCCCCGCAATCCACATCACAATCACACTTCACAGGCAACTTCTGCTGACCTTCCACCTGTCATCAGCTGACATAAGCATCAAAACATCAGCACAGACCGTGTCAGTCCATGTTAGCCTCCGCACTACAAGAGAGACTGGACACTACACTCAACCAAATAGAGAGAACCCATAGATTTGCATTAAATACAAATGAATAAACAAAATATCTGACCAAGGAAGAAACAAATTTCAGCTCAAGTGCCATCCAATATGTATGTTTCCAGGTTTGAGCAGCCAAACATCATCACTGTGTACACAGCCAGTGTGCTAAGTAGGCCACAGCATGGTATGTGGACCATGAGATGACTAGATGGCCCCTTTTTGTTTCTGGACCATATGATACTCTGCCTGCTGAGGTGGAAACTTACCTCTGTGAACCAGAGGAACAGGACCTGAAGCCGAAAGTATCAGTTACTGGGAGAGGTTGGACGTTTTATATTTTCTTAAAGTGACACATTAAATATTCCAGTTTTGATTCACTTTGTTTAAAAAAAAAAAAAAATCACTTTTTGCGACAACAATACAAGATGAGATAAATGCTTGACAAATGTGTTTTGTAGACCATGAAGTTATCTCAGCTCACTGCTGCAGGCAAAGATGAGTATCAGCAGCGTTTGAGCTACGTTGATGTACAGTGGCAGCAACAATGTCTTCAGCGTCTTTCGTCACTTAAGAATAATTACAGACAGCTACTGTTTAGGTTCTGCGACCCACTTCTGTTATCTTTTTAAACCAAAAACTTCCAAGGCAATGTTAGGTAGCTGGTTCAAGCACTTATAGAAGATGGAACCCATAAGCAATGTTTTGCACATTTGTAACGTAAAGACATGGGTTTATTCTGATTATAAAAGGGACGACAAGTAATATGTACTCCTTGGACGCTCTGGTGCAAAACAACATGAAGCCCGCTGAAATTCTTATCTCGAGTGCTGACTCCAGATAGAGAGGCTAATGTGTGTTAAATTGAGCGGTGAATAAAGCATTCTGTTAGCTGGGGCTTTTTGTTACCCTTCTCTGAGCAGCATTTTGCAGCAGGGAAAACATGCCCACATCCAATCAGTGTGCAATATGGATATACCAGAGTGTTACATGAATATTATTCTGGTGGTGCAAGACAGTGGAGGACAAGGCAGAGTAAATACACAATATATATACAAATCTGATCTGTTTTATGTAAAAATACCACCTGTATATAGGTTTTAGTGAGAAAAAAGATGGTTGGTATGTCTTAAATGGAGCTTTCCATCCCAAGTCTAAAAATCTCCACAAAAAGCAGTTATAATTCATTCATTTTTATGGTGTGCTGAAAAAATCAAGATTGTGATTTACTACAACAAGAAGAAATGCAACATTTGCCCAATATTTTTAAGCCTTTATGGATACTTTCTGACATTTATCCTGTCAGAAAGAAAAAAGGTTTTGCTGGATTTAGGGAAGTTAAATAATGTTGATATGTTCATTTTTGAAGTGGTCCTTAACAACCTCTGTACAATATATTCCAAAAGCTTAAGATTAATTTCCTTGTGTTTGTAGTCCTTGATTTGATTTTAGATCTGGGTTTTACTTGCATTGCCTTTCATCAATTTGAGTTTAACACCACTGCTTTAAAAAGTCCCCTGTCCCAAAGTATGCAAAATAAAATGAGTTAAATGAGGCCGATCAATCAGGGGAGCCTTACGTATTAAGCACTACACATTTGACACTGAGATTAGCAGTCATGCACCAGGGAGCTTCCCTGCCCATTTTAGAAACACTTTAACCCATATTGCCCTGGGACAGAGCCAGTGGGACACATCCATCCTGCTCAGCGCACTCCCGGACTGTCAGTAAAACTCAGCAGCTTAACTACTGAGCCCCATTCACACACAGTGGACTGGTGTTCTGCAGCTGCTGCTCTATCACCTCTTTCCTCCATCTTCTCAGCCTTATGTTCCAGGCAGAGAGGAATGTGGCCATACTCCGCGGCTGTACTTTCTATTCTGAGCCAAATAGCAGTCTTCTCACGTACTCCACCTAATGTTTCTGACATTAAATCAGAGTCTATGGACACCTTTGCAAAGACATGGCTCGTGTGGAATGCAGCAGATGAGGGGCTTGCACTAGATTCTTCTCACATGAAAGTAAAAATGTATGCCTGAGATTTATCCCAAATAATCCTTTAGCATGTTTGTTCAAATAAATCATTAATGTACCCGTGTTTTCAATACTACTAAACAATGTGTATCTAATTATAGTTATATTGTCTACAAAATGTCTATATATAGATCACTGGGATGAGCGGCTTAATCCTCTAAATCCTGAAATCATGAATGGAATTTATTTTGCAGGTCTCACCATTGAAACTGTTCTTACAGCACCCTTCTTTGCCAATTACAAAGCAGGAAATCAAAAGCAATTATTTTTAAGGTTCTTAAAAAAAAAAATCAAGATGATGCAGGAGGTAAATAGGGAGCCAAAATAAGTGTTCAGTTGTATCCTTTCATCCACCATCTTAACATGAAGTTGTTGCCATGCCAACCAGTTACAAAACTGAGCTTCAATGACAAACGTTACCATAATTAGTATTCCCATTAAGAAGCACTTTTGGAAAATGTTCACAACTCACCGAGATGTCAAAGAGCTCTTCAGTGTCGTCCAACATACGGACCCTGATGGTGACTTGTCGTCCGGGGGGCATGGCCGGGGGTCTATGTCCGGGGTCCAACGTGCTGATGCCGAGAGTCTCTGGGGCCCCGAGGCGTAACCCTGCTGCAGAAGCTATTGGCTCTGGGTCTGGCTCTGCCATTGTGCACCTCACTTCTCACTAGCCTGCCTGTACACAAGCCACAACACGAAGTCAGGAGTCATGAAAACAGCATTATGAAGATGAATGTGTTACAGAAACGGTCATGATGAATGGTACAAAAGGATAACAGTCATGAGATGTCCTCAATTATAATCAAACCTCAGACAACCTTTCATGGAACACAACCGCTGAATTGCAAATGCAACATTAACACTCTCCACTAATGGCTGGAAACTGTTGCCCGTGGGATAACTAATTACTGCATAAAACCACTGCAAGTTCTGCATTTCAAAGTGCATTTCGGACAATGTAATCTGGTTTGAAAAAAGAATCAGCAGGGTGGTATGTAAAATCACAGTGTCAATTGATTGGGATGTTATAAAATCAAAAGCCATAAATACTGAGTCAGGTTTAATTGACCTCAAGGGCCTAATGTCAAATGTAAATAAGGATAAGTATATTTACATTTGAGCAGAGAGCCCTGCTGCTTTTAAAGATGCTTTGTAATCCTGACACATTCCCCAAATATAGCCAGAGGGTTTGTCCCATTGAGAGACAAACTTGTGGACTCATTCATTGTGGGCCGACATATGAGCAGGCTACTATCCAACCCCAAGTATCCACTGCCACGTCCCTAAGGCCCTTCTGTCCTGCTTAATTCTCACTTCATTGCACATTCCTGCAGGCCAATGTCATCCTAGAGATCTCACCAACTGTTTCACCAGAGCGCTGGAGCAAGTGGGCAGTTTTTCACATGCTGCAGAGGTGAGTGGCTGCTGCCAATTAAAGCTAAAGTTGAATAAGGTGTTTCAGAGGATAAGGTATAAGGTAGGGAAAATGGGCCAGACCAGAGGATGTGCTAAATTCTGAACTGTAAGTAAGAAGCGAGTTATTTCTTGTAAATAATTTGAAATAAAATGGATAATCATTAATAAATACAGACATTGTTCCACCAGTTTGCACAGAATATATGCAAGGTAATATCTGTTATGGCAAAATCTTCTTTCATCTTTACTTTTTGCTGATGTTTTCATGGATAAATTTTCCATAAAACAGTTGCCAACAACGCGGGCATTAGTGAACAGCCATTGCTAGTGGACTGTTCTCCGTTGTATTTTACAATGACGATTGGATGGGAGTTCTACTTACAAGCTTTTTGACAAAATAATGTGACAACTCTGTATTAGTTTACAATCTATTCACACATGGGCAATAAAGATGCAGTTCATAACCTCAAACTGTAGCACACTGGATTCCTAAATGCTTAATATGCTTGCACTAGGGTCTCCTTTGTTGTTCTCATTTGCACCTGTCCGTCATCACAGAGCAGTCGGCACAAATTGTAAGATATCCTCCGGTCAAAATGTAATGTAATAACTAACACTGTCTAAAGAGTGGCTGATGAAAACCAGAGTTATTGCTGTCACTGGAAGCGCAATGAGAAATGGCATAATTTTCCAAGTCAACCACAGTGGTTTATTCCCTTTGATCTTGCACTCATCACTCACTTCTGGCCCTTGCTCAGAATACTGGCAAGTGTCGAATGCCAGTCTGTAAATTCATGACGTACACATACTGTACACGCCATGTGTAACAAAACACCAACGCACACAGAGGACGGTGAAAGAGTAGCCGTAATCATTTCAGCTAACATGCCCAGGTTATGAATGAGGCTCTGTTAAAACGGTCATTGAAAAGGTAAACAAACACACAACAGCTGCCACCTTGTTCCTGGGGCCAAAGAGTGACAGCCCAAAATATAATGCGACTGGGACATTTGCAGACCCCTGTTTGTTTCTCAGGGTAAACCAGTCTGTCTTTGAAACACGTTTGCTTGAAATTCCCCACAAATGTGTAACATGGAGCTGTGACTGTTGACCTAAGCGTGTAAGGTTTATACAGTGGTTCCTCTGTGTCCAGGGGCACACAGGGGCCCCACAGTGCGGTCCAGTGCTACACAGCTGGAAGCCTTTAGTGACAGCTGAAAAGCCAGGGATACAAACAGCTGTCTACCTGTGGCAAGCTCCAAAGGAAAAAAAAAAAAGAAAAAAAGCAATTTCCTGTGTGGTAAGAAACGTGATTCTCCTGGGTGTGGCAGTGGTGAATCATTGTAAGTAAGACTAATATCAGCCACTTCAGGGATCACAGTCAACAGGACACATGCATGTTGCGACAACATGACATTATGCAAAATATCCGAACATTGGTGCATAAAACTGTGGCGTAGGAGCATGCACACACCACTCCCGCAGTCCTGTAGTATGTTCACGCCATTAATATAATGTAGGTTAATAGAGCAGTCTGCTGTAATCCTCAGGACATGATCAGCTCCTACTATGTGACATTGCATCGCCTGGACTCACCTCAACATCCTGTGGAAAGTACGGAAAAGACAACCCACATGTCCTGGAACATGCCGACCATTTAAATGTTACTAGAGGATATTAAGCATTTTTTCCGACTACTACACAACCTATAAATGAGCGACTGCACAGCCTGCACTCATCCATATGTGCACTGCATTCATACTGAAGGGCAAGTGAGGCATGCAGTTTCAAGATTTCCCTCACATAGCGATAGTTACTGACCTTCCTCAAAACCACAGGATCACAGAACAACACGGCAAAGGTACTCCCGGGACTTAACCCTAATCTCATCAAACAAGTTGAATCACTTCCCTTAAGAGCACTCAGGCAGAGGACTCTGCGCGCACGATTCTTACCCCTTCTCTCCAAATGCAGGCTTGTCCGTCCACACGTATGCAATTTCCGACTGAAGCGAGATATTATCACATGCACGTCCAGGCGTTCAAGAGAATAAAAAGAAGCCCGAATGAGTTTTTCAGATGTTGCTGGCCCGAGAGAAGAGGCTTTTTGCGGTCGCCATGGCGGACGACTGAGTGAGTGAGCTGTGGAGAGACGGGATTACATTGAAGTGAGCGGCGGATCCACTCCCGGTGCCTTTACAGACAATGAAGGAGGTGCAGCACCTCCACCTTCTCAGCAGCGGGCTGACACCGAAGAGCACCTCCGCCATCTAGTGGCAAAGGACGACTGTGCATTTCTTTAATGGTATGTATATGAATCAGATCTTTATAAATAAAAGTGTATGAGCAGAAGAGAAAATACCCTGTCTGAGTGTTTTGTGTAATGTTGCATGTTCAAGGTACTCTATTAGGTCATTTAGTAGAAGTATTCTATTGTTCTATATCTACCATGTCTGACGCTGGTCTAGAAAAGTCAGAAGTCAGGGTCAGCATTGTCCCCTGAAAACAGTGCTGTTGGCTCAGGAGCACATTTCTCACATAGTGCTGAGAGCCTGACCTGTCTTTGCACTTTGTTCACAGGCTACTGGAGACAAGCTAGTCACAAAGCATGGGTGACAGCCTGGCAGCAAACTTTGAATAGCTTCACACACTTCAAAAAGACGATAAATTCTGTCGCTCCTATTGGCAAAACTAGCTGCTGAATATCTGCTATAGCTGCAGTCTTGACACCAGGAACAAGTCCAAAGGGACATTGACATGATGTTTATTATGTATAACTGGATGATAACTTATGCACAAAGGAAACTAAAGGTCAATTATGAACACTGGGAATACTGCTCACTTTTAGCCTTGGAATAAAATATGTATGAATACTGATACATTGTTCTACACAGTGTGTGAAAATCCCCAAATTCACTAATTAGTTGAGCTATGGTCTGTTCTGTTGCATTGTGATTACATACATTTCCTTCTATTGCTGACCATTCATGGCTCTGTCTTCTCCAGTGGTTTGCTTTTCAGACTTCTTCATGCTCTTTTATAGAGGCTGGCCTGGGGCTTTTGGCTGGGGCTGGTGCCTTTGTCGTCTTCTTCCCCACACAGCTCTGTAAAGGGACAGGAAAATAAAAGCAAGCGCTGTAGCATAAAGCCAAGCTAGAGTGTATTTTAAGTGTCTCAGTTGCATGTGTGTCGTTCGCCCACCTTCTCACTGGCAGGATGATGAGGAGTCTCCTACGCCTCGTGGTGTGGGACTGAAGACGGAGAAATCACACTGGGTGTCTTGGCAGCTTTAGTGGCCCGCTGGAGACACAGACTTGGAACTGAGGCAAAGATGAATATTTCAGCGAGAGCGTGAAAAACGACTGGAAGCTGCAGCAAGAAGAAAGTTTTGGATTAGTTATGTAAGCAATCGAGATTGGTTTCCACGTTCTTGGTGGGCTATCCTGCATTCACGGAATAATTTGTCAATGAATTCAAATTTGTACTTTAGACTGCTCACCATAAAAACACTGGCGTGAAAATAGGATTACACCACAGCATACACTTAATATAGCAGTTAAAATAGCTTTGATGTTTAGAAATAAAAGAAACATGGCACAGGGGGATGATAATGTTGAGTGGCCATTAACAGATACTTTTGGGCAGCTGTTTAATTTCCTGCAGTGGATAGTCAGCAGGAAAAGCAGTTTGGAAAAGCAGACAGGAGCATTACCACTGAATCAAATAAAAGTGCTCTTCTGAACGGGAATTTCAAAGTGTAACATTGGTCGAAAGAGAATGGCCTAAATTAGGTGCAGGCAGCCACATTAGGGTCCTTGTACCGAGGAGTGCTTGGCTCAAATAAATGAAGAACTGAATAAAAGGAATTCAAACGGTTTAAAAATGCATGTAACACACTCATAGCCTTGAAGCCTTGTTAGTTGTTACAAAAGTGTGTTTCCATTTGCACAATTAACAGACATAACCCAAGCCCCCACCCCTGATTATGTCTTCTGTTTGACTAAACTGGAGGTGTGTTAGCTGTCATTGATAAGAATTGAAATAAAACCTGTATTCCTAAGTATCTCATTGACCCCCATGGGTCGCCTGGTAGAGCATAGTGACGGTAGTTTAATTACCAGCTTGGGTTTACTCCCCTTTCTGTCTATCTACTGTTGTCATTCTCCAATAAAGGCTAAAAATGCCACTCTCTAACAACCATTGGTCAGTCCTCAATCACTGCACACCAGTCCAGAAAGTTGTGTAGTGGGAATTGTGAGTTGTATAATTTGACCTAGGTAAGATGTGACCTACACCAAAAAGATTAAATTATTCAGGTACACATAGCTCACATAGATGTATAGAGTCTAATTATAGTCGTTAAATACAGTGAGCCTTTTTGCTGCATAAGGTGTCTTTAAATAAAGCATGAATGTGAGGCTTATTAATCATTGTCAAGGATCGTAAGTGCTTTGGATTCCTTCAAAGTCGTCTGCAGGTGGCTCATACGCAGAATAGATATTTGATATTGTTTGTTAACAGAGTGGGGAAAGGTTGATTAAGCAGAGGGTTGAATGTGTTTGGTACAGAGAGAGACCACTGAGACACACAAACACGTGACGGAGCGCCTGCTGAGCCCACCCCCTACACAAGAAGAGGAACCCAGCGGGAGTCAGCCTCCCCACATGCTTTAATAAAAAAACAGGAACAGCAGTCAGTGCCAAAAACAAACTTCTCTCTGCCCTGCCACCGAATGCAAATAGTCAGATTAAATTTTACTGCCTCATTTCTCTATCATGTTGAGATTATTTGCATGTTCTAATGAAAAACACAATCCTATGATTACATTTGGCAGTAAAAATATTTGCACAAAAAGTGTTGAATGACATTTAATCAATCTATTTTAAAAGGTCTGCCTTTTCTGTCATGTTTGTCTCATTACTAAGAATGAAAATCTCACAGCTGTTATGTAAATCTATCTAATTATGTTTTAATTTATAACTTTTTGCATAATGAGACAGATGGCATGGTTCATGAAATGTGAAACTTGTGATTTACATACAAGCTTTTCTTTGAACACAGAGGACACAGTTGCCTCCTACTTAAAACCAACAAAGTACAAAACAAACTGAGATGTGTTATTAGCCTGACCTGATCCATGCTAAACTTGTTTTGTCTGTTTCTTTAAACCAGGGGCATTTAAAAAACTAGCACTCAGTCCATATTACCGAGCATTTTAGCACATTCTTAGAAGTTCTTGTTTTACATAAAAAAACAGCTGTGCATTAGAGCTCATCAAACATGACAAAACAAAATTAAGGTACAATAAATCAAGCATAATAGCAACATATGAGAGAAAAAAATGCCTGCTTATTCCACAAGTACTCAACACTAGAGTCTAGATTGAAGGTCTGGTCTTTTTGTTTTCTGCTGTTTAGTGCTCACTTGACAGACACCACTCTCCTTCCTCTACTGTGTGATGTAAGCGTGCTCAGTCTTTAAAACCCCCATGTCTAACACACTTGGAGCAGAGGAATCTTGCGAGTTATTTACGCGAATGATCCCCTGCTACACGCTGCTCTGTTACAGCTGCAAATTAGACTGTGAAATCGACAACTCGTGTGTGTTTCCATCTGGTTGCCATGACACCTCGTCATTAGGCCTTGTGACAGTGCTCGCTTTGACTTGTTTGTCCCCTTGTTTCCCCTGACGCACACCAGCACTGTTTCCATAATGAAAGGCACAAAACATCACAGAGGGCTACGAATGTGGGCTGATAACTGCGGGGGAGCTTTAACGTGAACTCATGTAAAGTGACCAGAATAAGAGTTTTCTGCCATCTTCTTAATGGCATTGTTGTGAGGTAGCACAATGCAAGGATTCCATGTTTCAATCTCTTGTTTTTCAAGAAGTAATTCTCTTTAAGAGCTTAAACCCTATTGATTTTCACATTTCTTCAGGTGCTAAAGCCTTATTTCCACAGCCCCCAGCCTCAGCCACGTTGAGACTTTAATGCTCCAGTGATCAATGAGGGGATTAAGCCAATTTAAGGGCTGCTTTGTTTGCTGTGTTCATTGGAATCTCCTTCATCTTTAAAACTGCAGAGCTGGCAGGGGGTTCCTCTACTCCTTAAGGATATTAGCCCCAAGTGTAAATGATAGCATTTTGATCATTAGCTGGAGCGCTCTGTGCTCTGTCTGGGTGTGAGAGAGGAGAAGGGTTTCGGAGGAGTGTGTGTGTGTGTGTGTGTGGGGGGGGGATGGCGTGACTCACTTCTGCGTCTTGACATTTGACACACAGAGGATCTCGGCTGGAACAAACAGAGTCTGTGACTTGTGAGTCGTCTGAGCAGGTAACAGTGAGTCAGCGCAGGTACACCTACACTGTGGAACTCATGGGACTGTCTTTTACCCATTGAGAATTCAACACAGGAGGCTTCAGACTCTTTGAAAGGCATATTTAATTCTACTGCTCACAATTTCTGCTCAGCCATTGTAAATTTTATTCCAGAGGTGGGTAGTCCTAATTATATCTTGAAACATACTTTTATATACTTTGGACAATTGTAACCCAGTGTTTCACTAAATACACATCTAAAGACTAAAGAGCACACTGTGAGATACCACCTACATACCATTTTATTACAATTCTTAACATTATTTCAGTTGTAGATTTTGGACCGTAGACAAATAACTTTATACAAAAGATACTCACAGTAGTGCATTTGGGAATGTGGGGAAACTTGTTATAATAATAATAATAATAATAATAATAATAATAATAATAATAATAAGCTTTATTTTATATAGTGCCTATAAAAAGGAATCTCAATGCACTTTACATACACTTACATACATATAAAATTAAAAGATAAACAAAACAATAAAATCAATTAGAAAGCCAAAGTAAAACAAGTGAAAATAATACAAAGAGTCACATGAAAGCTATCCTAAAATAATATGTTTTAAGTAAAGATTTAAAAATACTAAAAGATTCTGCATTCCTAATCTCAGAGGGCAGGGAATTCCACAGTTTAGGAGCCAAGGAGGAAAAAGCCCGATCACCCATAGTTTTTAACCGTGTTTTTTGGACAGTTAAGAGACCAGCTTCAGAGGAGCGTAGTGCCCATGAGGGAGTGTAGAGAGTTAAAAGTTCACACAGATATTGGGGGGCTAGATTATTCAAGGCCTTATATGTGAGCATGTTATAGTCATTTTACATTTACATTTATTCATTTTCTGACGCTTTTATCCACTTACATTGTTCTACAGTAATTACCAGTGTTACAACACCTGGAGGCAAGGTGGGTTAAGACAAGACAAGACAAGTCTTGCCCAAGGACACAACGACAGTATGAACTGTGGGGAGAGTGGGAATCTAACCCCCTACCTTCCGGTTGAAGGACGAATGCTCTATCCACTGAGCTACTGCTGCCCTGGGGGACTCAGGGGAGACAAGAGACACCACACATGCTTACAGTTCTGTGAAAATAAGGATAAGCTTTCCAACAACAGGGTCAAACCTTACAAACACAATTTACACTTTTCAATATTAACCTTTTCAGTCCCCAGCTTTTCTAGGTCTGAGCAGCAACAGTTGTACATCTAGATGCATCTCTGTGTGTTGGGTACATTTGATTACTTTGTATGTAGTCGAAGTTAATGTTAAATCTTGGCTATGAGTCTGTTTTAAACAAAGAAAATTATATATATATATATATGGTTCAGACTTTGTTCTTTTATTTAGTTTGCAGTTTTTAACACTATGACGTACTGGTCCAAAGAGATGTACAAAAATGTGTGAAAGTGTGACAACAATTGAGTATACAGTTTAACACTCCCTTGGGAAATATATTTTATAAATGATTATTAAAATGTAGCATATCATTTTAAAGAAGGTTTTCCTTTGTCTATTGACATTGTCTTACAAAATAATAATATAAAAAAATAATAAAATATATATTATATATATATATATATTAATGGCTCCAGTGGCAGTTGACATATCTGTACTACTGCCCAGAGTGGCCAAATTAATGAAACATGAATGAAACACATTCATGTTTCATTTTTGCAAACACAATTTTCAATTGACAATCTTCAATTTTCAATTTTGTTTATAAAGTCAAACAGTCAAACGGGGGTGGTCAAACTAAGGCCCAGGGGCCACAAGAGGCCAATTTGAGCTGTTTGAACCGACCCGCCAAGCATTTACTAATATTTTATGGATCATTAAACACTGCATATATTTTTCCTTTTCCTTCAATATTCTGCAGGGATCAGTTGATTCACTGTGACAAACAGTAACAACCTTTTCTAAAAAACTATCATCTCTACTTTCAGTGAGAGATAGTTTTCACTGGTTCTAGAGCAAACTGTGAAGAGCTCAAACTGAGGAGGTGCAGCTGTGACTGTGCTGTTGACTATACAGTCTTTATTGCACATTTTATAGGCAAAATAAATATGTTTTTAAGTGAGTTCACCGTTTTGGCCCGGCCCTTCACAACAGTCCTAGGTCCTAAGGTGGCACTTGGGGAAAAATAATTGTCCACCCCTGCTCTAACCTATTTTCAGTTTCAGTTTCAAAGACGACAGAATGTCCCTGCAGGGCTACCATCAAAGCACACGGGCTGTAGAAGGGAGGGGTGTAAGGTGTAAAATTACCACCAAATTTCACAAAGAAAATCTACCCACTCCATTTTTCAAAAAGCAATTTCAACTAGTTTTACTTTTTGCCAGACTCAAGTGATAGTGGACTTACACGAGTACGCTTTATCCGTGGTAAGCACTTCTATTCTTATTAGGCTGCTTCCTCTTGACAATGTTGTGCTGGACAATATGTTTCCTCATATACACAAATGATGCCACTGGATATTCCCTAATGAAGCCCTCCGAGACCATCAAGTCCTTCAGCCTCGTGCCCGTTCTCATCAGAGCAGATAAAGTACCTCTGTAAGCACGACACTTTCCCATTCAGACGTGAGACAACATCAGGTGGATGTTGAAGAGGCCCTCAGAGGGGCCTCCAGCCCGCACTTCCTCACATCCATTAATTGGTAATTTCCCCAACAGACAATTTGCACTCTGCTGCAGCTATTCAAGCAAATTTAAAAGAGGAAAAGTAACATACTGTATTTTGTGTTTGCATAATTAGCGTCACACTGTTTCCTTGTTATTCAACCAGGCTGGAGAATTTCTGTTTGCTAAAGCTCAATGGTAAAGAAATAGAAATGATTTCCTCATTTGTGTACTAAAACTCTGTGCAGCTCTGCAAAGTACATCGGCAAATACAGAGATTTGTCTTGGAATACAAATTAAGTCAAACACTGCTTTTACCCCTCATGGTCACTTCTTTTAACCCCTCTATTTCAAAAAACCTGTATTTCATTTTTTTTACTCTTTTGTGTATAGAGATTTTTTAGTGTGTTTGCTTCTTCCTATTGATCCCCAAAGGTGTTACTCATTTAACCGTAGCACTAAACAACAATCCTATACTTTAGTGCCTTACAAGTTCAAAAGCTATACCCAGCATTTCTGCCTCATTCTGTCATTCTGGACGGAGCTATTTTATAGAGACAGAATGGTTTCCAACAGGTTTCTGACCAATCTAAAGACCTTTGAACAATTTGGATGCCTCTAAATGAAGAGAAACCTGCTGTTATTTGCTGAAATAGCTGCCCCTCATGACGCAGACAGATCCTCGCAGCTGTCTTGACACATGACACCGAGTGAAATTCCCTCGACAGGAGGCAGAGACCCTTTCAGAGGTGAGGACACTGGCAGCCGAGTCCTCGAGCAGACGGAGCGGCCTGAATGAAGATGAGCTGCCTCCTCGATATGAGACGCAGGCGGAGAGCACAGCGTCAAACGGAGAAAGGTGGATGCAAGGTCATCCTCGTCTGCGGCAGAGGCTTTTCTCAATTTAGTGTTGATTCTTAGCTGAAGAGGAAAGGGCAAGTGGTGTCAGGACATTTGATATGTTGTCAGTGCGTGTGTATGTGCCGGTGAAGGAGAGTGGTCAAGTAGTGGAATAGGAGTAAAAATAAATAAATAAAGAAAAACAACTGTTAGACACACAGGCACGAAAAGCTGTCAGAAACAAGTCCAACAGCCTTGTATCAGAAGTGTGTAGTCGCAACTTGTTTCAGATTATCATCATTAAAGCAGCACTATCTAACTTTATAGACTTTGCACTGACTAAAGAATACTGTATACAACTGCACTGCTGCACACTCACATAGGACTGCCAAGTCTTAATCTTTATCTTAAGATATAGAGAAAGTTGTGCTTAATTGACAATATAAGTGGTGGTGCAATAGTGGATTATCTGGTGAACTGAGCGCAGAGGAAGGGGAACATCAAAATGTCAAACAGAGTAAAAAAAGTGAGAGTAAAAAGCCTGGCCAGCCAGACCCATGCACAAATTAAATGCATCAGTTGCCCTCAATAGCAATCCTATTGGACCAATTGTAACTGTTTATCCAAAATGGGGTGTGCTTTATTGATAATTTATTTCTCTGATTGGTTGATTGTTTTTTTAATATGCATCGTGCTAGAGGCCCTTTATTTTGGGTATTTTGTCATTGTCCCTATTCTCAGATTAATTGTATGTCCATCTACTTGTGTTCAGAAGCAGCCTACTGGAAATCCAACTTGAACTCTTACAATACACTGCTTATATGTTGTATGGTTACATAGTTCTCCAGGCTACAATATTTTATAAACCGAAATCCCAAAAATGTAAAGTCCAGAGTAGTTTTGACAAAATAATTTCAACTCTAAACAACAGTAGTAACAGTATCATGAGTTTTGGCTGCAGTGACTAACCCCCACTTAATCTCATTTATCCAGTGAGTCCAGAATCCAGTGTTGAATGCACTTTTATTGTTTAGGTGTCAAATGTAACAGTGTTGTCATCCAGAGAAGGAATAAAGAGTCAATGGTCACATAAAAAAATATAAAATCAACAATGAAAATGGTTACACGGGAGAGAAGTCAAAGTTTCCCGTGGCAACATACTAGATGTACAGTTGGTAGTGTCCAGATCCAGATGCACAAGTATGTGTTTGCTTTGCACATTTCCACAGCCTAGAATAATCTCAAACCATAGAAGTCCTTTGTGGTTTACTAGCCATGCATACAGTTAACAAATCCACACATGTTGAGTCAGTGTCTTCAATAGGAGCTGGCACTTTGCATTACAAAATATTTACACTACTGTTAATAATTCTTAATATCAATGCCGTTGTCATTTCTAGTATTTGTTGCTAGGAATTTAAATACTCTGAGCACATACAGAATGGGAATTAAGTAGTGCCCCATTAACTATGATGAATACAGAAAATAAAATAAAAATGTATGACAAACGCTTGGCATCTTCACTTGGAATGTCTCCCAGTTCCCTTAAAAGGAACGAGGAGATGCTTGGTAGAAATATTCAAACACTAAAAGATGGAGGTTTGGTTCCATCTATATGAAGTAGTTAGTTACTAGTCAACAATCTGCTGTCTGTCAAGAGTCTCCCAAAACGGAAAACAATAAGTCACACGATATGTGGAACACTCTGCTATGTTCACTATTATCTCAACTGCACCAATGACTCAAAAAAGACACTTGTATCTCTATCTCTTCAAACAGCTGGACAAATAAGCATATAAAAATAAAGTTGCTTTCAGGTCAGCCATTTAATTCAGCTTCTGGGGTGAGTAGAAGCCACAACCTCACAAGATAAACCATTGAAATATTTACTTTTTAAATAAGGGAAGCTCGTTAAACTATTTGGGCTTTAGATTCTACAGCTGAATGTTTTCTGTAATGAATGGAGTATTTTGGAAAACCAATTTACTATTGCAGATTGAAAAGACTCTAAACAGTAATGGTTTGTGATTCTTTGCAGAGTGTGCTGATGACTACTTGAGATTTTCCAAGAACTAGGAAAGAAAAAAAATACTGCAACAAAATAAGAGTATAACATAAGGCGAGGGCATGTTCCTTTTGTTCATTTTGTCCATTTCTTTTGTGGCAAAATCCTGGCATTTCTCATTCAAAATGCGTTTGTTGCTCATGCCATTAATCATTGTGTCACTTCTGATTTTATGCTCCATAGATTTAAAATCCATTGCGTTCAACCATGAATTCATCTCCCTTTTTAATTGGCATCTGTGTGTGTGTGTGTGTGTGTGTGTGTGTGTGCATGTCTAATTGTGTAGATATCCCACTGCTGCAAGTCCAAGTCATTTCCTCTTTGCAGACTTTTATTCCCGGCCTAATCTTATAGGCCCGAGGGCTATTGTATATTACACGAGGAGCAGCAGGGGTCGTCCTTGTCGGGCTGTGCGGCGTAGTCCATTTGCCGAACAATCTCAGCAAACAGTTCGTCTACCATGGTTTTGCTTTTGGCCGAGGTCTCCATGAAAGGACAGCCCCACTCCTCGGCTAATGCCTGGCCTTCACTGGACGACACTTCTCTCTCACTTTCCAGGTCCACCTTGTTCCCGACCAGGATTACAGGAACCTTCTCGTACCTGGAAGAACACAATAATATATAATATATTAGGTATGACACTGTTTGACACCACTTTTATGTACACCATGTATAAAATACACTGGACTCATCATTTAATATTATAGTACATGTGTTTATTATGTGGCACTTCATATGTAACGGATGCTAAAGTAGTATTTCAGAAAATGGAAAAGATATCATTTCAGTTTCCCAAGCAAGTCAAAAGAGTTTACAGTGCATGTATTTGACTCTCTGTACTACACCAGATTACTGTCGACACAGTGAGGCATAAGTCAGTAAAACAAAATACACAGTCATCCTTGAAAGAACCTAAATGAGAACGTTGACCTTACTATTTCAGTAGCGTTCAAAAGGTATTCCATTTCCCTGCACATAAAGCTTGGCACTTTACAACACATTTAGGAGAGCAATTTCAAAAACATCTGCTTTAAGGGGTGAAAATTGCAAGCGACCTGCTGTGGGTGGAGGGCCAGAATGGAAAGAAAAAATATGTGTCTATCTAATTTTGGGTAGACACAGTGTAACACAGTGGAGGAGGCTGAAAACACATTTCCTTTTCACAGAAGGGTGAAGGCTGTAAAGCCATCTTGCTGAGTGGCAAGAGTGACTAAAGTCCTGTTCAGAAGAGAACAGGAAATGATGGCAGGGTTGATCCTTAAGGGGCAGGGAGTGGCCATAAGCTCTTAAACTTGGAGAATGTCACTGTGGAACTGGACTACTTAGTGGACATCCATTAGAGACATGGGTAATTACACCTTACTAACGTTATTAAAATGAGCAGATATAATCTATTTATCACTTTTGATACTTGGAGACAAGATTTAATACACATCACGGGACGTATCTTTTGGAAAACAGATGTTTGTTTCATCCTTATCTGGATTTGGGTTAAGCATGTAACGCATTCATTGGTTTAAACTTGAACTTTAAATGTCACTACTCATGGCACTGAACTACAGCCACCCATCTAACAAGAGTCATGCTCCTGCACACCATTCACATCAATGAGATTCTCCAATGCTGCCCTCATCTGATGAAATATACATGGTCATACATTATTTAAGGACAAAAAAAAAAAAAAAAAAAAGAAATCATCCGAATTGCTATGGTAACAGGTAAACAAGGAAGTGACAAGAGAAGCACAGAGGAGGAGTAATATACACCAGGAGCATTTCTAAGAGTTCAGGGCCAGCAGGTTTCACTGTTAAATGAGATGAGAGTCGGTGAGAATAGACAGACAACTTTGATCTGCTCATGAATATATTATCCAGAGTCAACTTTAATCTCAACTGTGCCATTCCTGAGATTAGCTCAGTAGCTCGAAAGAGGGTACCAGGACAATCTAAGGATTTGAACTCTAACCAAGAGAATGATAGCAAGTCTTAAGAGACACCATCACAGTTTTTATGTCTCTGCGTTCCTGGCATCAATAAAGCCAAGGCCAACAGTTTTCTTAAGAACTATTCTGGGCCACATCTTGTTAGTGGTGTGTACGGTACTGTAGGTACTTGATTGGGCTTTGAATTCTCCTCCCATTTTTACTGTAAACCCCATAAGCAGAGATTTTAGTTTTAGGGCAATACCATTTTAAAAGAAGCATGTGTTCATTTGAGGCAAAAGTGTCATTTTGCAGAGTGCTTTATAGACTGTGGTTGAGGTCTGTTTGGCAAAACGTCTTGGGGAGGGTTGTGGCAGACTAGAAATTGTTTAAAAGTTCCGGAAATAGTACTTCTAAAAAAGATAAACAACTGTGGCATGATGGTCTGTGTGTGTGAGACTTACTAACGGCAGTTACTAAATGGTCTTTTTTTGTGAAAAAAAATATTTACATATAGAATACATGTTACCCCTATTTAATGTAAATAAGAATTTTGTGTTATTAAAAATGTTTCAGATTATAAAGATGAAATCACCTGAGTTAGACAGACAAGGCCTTGATTTGAGCCGGTCTCATCAGAACCAGAATGCAAACAAAGCAAAGTAGGGTCTTTAAACAGCCATAATAACAGACAAAGAGACCGACTCATGGGTGTCCACCAAGTATATGTCCCACAGACTCAACAGCAGCTGATGGAAATAAGCAGTGTTTGTCCATAACAGACAACATTTAAGAAAGTGTAGAGAAAAACAGCCACAATAAACCAGAGTCTAGCAGCACATGAATGCCAGATTTTAGCCTTCAGCTCATGACAGGCGGCACTGGAGCAGTATGGCTGAAAACACCCATTCCAGCTCTCCCAGACACACCTTATATATAATGCATGACACACCAGCTCATACGGATCTTACTGACAGACGGCAGAACACGGCTTAAGAGAACAGGCAATGACCAATACAACACATAAACTTAACCAACATGTTTTTTTACTCACTTCTCACTGATTCAGAGAGAAACAATTAGCATCTCTGCCAGAACTAAAACTCAATCTCCCAGCTCAGTCTGGTTGAGTAAAGAAATAAAAAAATGAATTTGATGCCTAGCTTATGCTCTATAAGTATGTTTTTTCTCACTTTTTCCTGTCAACATTGAGACAGGAACTTCTGTTATCAGTATGTTTCTATTCTAGTCTGTATGCAAGAATCATGAACTCGACACGCTGATTTCAACAAAGCTCTAATAACAGGTCTAAAGTGAACGTCTCAGAAAGAACAATAGAACAATTTAACTCAGTTGCCATACAGAGATGAAAATGATATTATTTCTGTGTACAGCTTTGCAACACACATGTGAACCTCATATTTCAGCAACATCAGACTATTTTAGAAGTGCAGACTAAAAACTACAGCAATTTTGAGACACATGCTAATTATGCAGTGTTTCTATATAAAGACAGTTATGTAAAAATAAAATACGTTGAACAAAAATAATAAGAATATTCAGAATAATGTTGCTGTTGCACTATTAAAGTAAAAAGCTTGGTGGTAAAAAAAAATGCATATTCATTCTGTTTTGAAGAAAGTGCCAAGAAAGCACAACTGTCTATCACTTGAGAAACATCTGGGCTCCCTGGGGGGTTGTCTTCTCCTTCTGATGGAGATGTTGGCTAAGGCAGGAACCAGCACATATACAGTGCATATAGTCTACGGATCAACTTGCATGTGCACTGCTGGATTGGAGCTGGACAGTCAGGCCACAGAGACTTTCAGTTCTTTTAAATTCACAAGAA
Organism: Neodontobutis hainanensis; assembly: GCA_024349245.1. NCBI lineage: Eukaryota > Metazoa > Chordata > Actinopteri > Gobiiformes > Odontobutidae > Neodontobutis > Neodontobutis hainanensis. Next base: position 1,992,050 of record JALDNG010000048.1, read on the forward strand.
ATCCCTACGTTGTGGTCATATTCTCAGCTTTACTGCAAGAAACAAAAATGAAATGATAGAAATCAGCTTAATATCAATATGACAAGACACTACTGTTGCATAATGATTAATCATAGATTTCATTAGCAATGTCATAAAAGCTCTTTTGTCTTTGCACTGGGGCTTCAATTGTTAAAAAAGGGTTTTGCAAAGTTAGCTATATTAAAGTATATTCAGTGACAGGAATTGTTGTGTATCTTCAGCTAGACAGCAGTGCCATTATCACGATATCCTAGTTTTATATTCTTAACTCAACAAAAGGCACTGGTTTAAATGCTCCAACAGAACAAAAATCACAATGTATTCCATGTGTACAGTCAGCTGCAGCCAAACGGAGAGGTGGTGGGGTGATGAGATCCCCAGCATGAACAAACAAGTGTGTACATCCACAGCCTGTGAACTTAAACCTGCATTTGCCGCTCACAGGAGCCTGTGATGAGACTGACAAGGTTTAGAGAGCAAGTAACACGCAGTGGACACCAGTGTGTTCACGACAGGTCGCCAGTGTTCAGGCAGTGAAAGAAGCTCTAAAACTGAACAGTCAATTACTTACCAGCAGTTTTACATTTACAATACCTGAACTTGTGTAGTTCACACATGGACAGTAGAAAAGATTGAGCACCCAGTGGTTGACAAGGAAACTGGTGTGAAGCACCATGGGCTTCCATTCAAAAATGTCACAAGATACAATTTAACAGAAATTACTCTTAACTCCTCTTTCTTGGAGGTCATTCTCTCAAAAGCTAGTTTAACTGAACAATAAGATAAGTTAAACTTTTGAGAGGAAGGCCAATAACTGACAGTTTATCTACTGGTGGCTTCTAAGAGGTAGGTCCTTTCAAAGCCTCTTTTCAAATTGAGTCCCTTACCATGACTGTTGTTATCTGTGATAATCCTGGTCCTGTCCAATATGTTTCATTGAGGTAATAAGCTAATAAGATGCCTGCTTCCAGAACCCTTTCTTAATATGGTACAATGCCGTAATTAGATGTTTAAAAAGCATTTAAAGAGTCACATTTATTTGTGTAAAGGCCCAAGGACTAAACTGGGACAGACGGGAGGGACTGTTGGCTATCCTCAGGAGAGCTAGAAGAAGTGTCTGGAGAAAGGGAAGTCTGGGCCTCACTGATTAGACTGCTGTCCATGTGACCAGGCCTCAAATAAGTGGAAGAAGTTGAATGCATAGACATATTCATTTGTTTAGTTTATTCTGTCTGTTATACCATATGAGCAATTATAAAGACTTCTGTTACAATATATACTATATACATAACAATAGCATTTAATGCCAAAGGGTTGTTTTTGTCACATAAAACTCCTTTGCTACAAAACTTTAGAATAAAAGTCACATTTTATTATTGAGGCCTAAATGACCTCACACTCTCTAGAAACCCCAGCATTATAAACCCTCTAACTGTATATTAAAGCACTGACATATGAAGGAGTAGTGGGATGTTTTTGTGACAAAATTGACATTACTCTGATACTAAGAAACAACACCAAAGTCTGTGATAAGTGTGAAATCTCAGCCCGGATTCCTCTGCTGTGTAAGCACACATGAGGAATTTACATATAACCACACACACACACACACACACACACACACACACACACACACACACACACACACACACACACACACACAGAGTGCACACAAAGTAGACTGAGCACCTTGTTCTCAACTCATATGTGGGAAGATTTTGACCCCATTCTTTCACACATAAATTTATGGAGACATTCATAATATGCCTTTATGAAAGACTGATTGAATTTAAGTGAAAGAATTCTCATACCTGTTGGCAAAACATACAAAAAAATGTATACAAAGAACATTTCTGATACCGTTATGTAAACATTTGGTAAGGAAACCCTCACAGACGACTCTGACAATCACAAAACATCATCATCATCTGCAGCTATTGAAACATTGTATTCATGCATGAAAAACAATGCATAAAATTATAAATCCTTCTGTGGTAACCACTTTAAAACAACCAAAGATCCTGACCTAAGATCATATTTTAGATCATACTTATATTTCTTTGCGTAATACTTAAAATTACAATAAAATATCTTCAGTTGAGTGTACAGTATGACTGCTTAGTTCATTAGCCAACAGCAAAGAAACACCAATAACATGATGCACGAGAGCCTCAGCTAACCTCTGTCATGTGTCAATCTTATCAGGTGACCTTCTATGTCTCTAACTGCACCAAGTCACAATTTCATCTTGTGGATTGAGCAGTGTGTTAATTAAAAACATGGCTTCTCTTGTGCAGTAGCTTGTTTCACGCTAGAGTGTGTCCCCAATACAATTATCTGAGCCCTGCTCCTTGAAGCTCTCTGCAGAGCCACTCTGTTGTACTTTGTCCTGGGTATCCCCAGTCAGTGTTTCAGAGGATGCAGCATCCTGCACAGTGGACAGAGCAGCTAGTCACACTACAGACACCACAGGCAACTGTGGATGCATGGGTCACCACTGCAGTCCTGTTCGGTTTTAGTCAGTGTTACATCTGCAGTGCATTGAGCAAATAATCCCATGATGCATTACTTTCGGAGCTGCGGTGCAAGGTAGTTAATACCTGAGTACACCACACTAAATCTGAACGGACATTTGGGGATTTAGTCTGCACTAAAGATGCACAACATCTCCACTAAGACCAGGCCAAGGCAGTACAGGGCCTGAGAGGCCAGCCTGTGTGGCTTTAAAAATCTATTCCCTGTCTATTCCTAAAACGTTGTTGTTTCATGTTTTACCAACCTTTTGACTCTTATGATCTGATCTCGCATCGGTTTTATGTCCTGGAAGCTTTGCTGGTTGACAAGGCTGTAGACCAGTATGAATCCTTGTCCGTTTTTGATGTAAAGGTCCCGCATGGAGGCAAACTGCTCGGTCCCAGCGGTGTCCAGGATCTCCAGAACCGAGGGTGAAGAGTCAACCTCGATCTCCTTGCGGTAAAAATCCTCTATGGTGGGATCGTACTTCTCAATGAACGTCCCGGTAACAAACTGCACAGTGAGGGCGGATTTGCCGACCCCACCGCTGCCCAGGACCACCACTTTATACTCGCGCATTGTGGATTAAATTAAAGTTGTATGGTTTCATCAATTTCCGCGCGTCATTGAGATTAAGTCAAATTGTTCAGTTTCACATTTACCAATCGCATCCCATTTTGAATGGCTTGTCAATTGTCAAAGCTGTTGCTCGCCGCTGCTCAGCTATGGCAGAGCACAAAGACTCGATGCCCCAAGATGGATTTCATTGTAGAAATTCTCCCATGCAGGCCACACATTGACAGCTACACGGACATCAGGAGGACGGCAACTGTCCCAAACAAGCACGGCGAGGAGGAAAAATGTGTCTCAATGTGAGGAACCATGCGGAGTTTCATCTGCTCAGCTCACTCCTCAGCGTGCATGAGAAAAAAACAAACTTGCTCCATCGAGGACAAATGCTGGGATGGTCACTAGGGCGAGCTGCGGGCGCGATATGTGGAGCTGAAGGCCGCCTCGTAAAAACAGCTCCGACGCAAACTAGCAGCAAACTTCGCAAGAGAACTGGAGTCTCTTTGTTCCGCCATCACCATCTCTGCCGTGTCTCCGGGACTGCCTCGCTCTCCAGGACAATCCAAGCCGCCATACTCTCGGGTGGAGACACACGGCCGCTGCTGCGAAACCAGCCGGTCCCCACTCGGCTCCCGTACCTCAAACGCGGATCCTCCTTCGTTGGACGGATGTGCAAACTGCCCAATAGCCGCTTCCGCTCTCGTTCGCGTCTCACTTCGGCTTGAATGGAGGGCGCTCAGAGGCAGCCAGTCAAATTCACTGTTTCCGCTCATGTGTTAAAATTCCCATCACTCGGTTGCCCCAGTGACATCCAAAGAACAGTCGCCCAATCACAGCGCGGCTTCGCAGTGTGTTTCCAAGAAGACCAAAATGCACCGGATGCTGTTGCTATGGTAACGTTGCCTTTCTGTTGCCAACATTTCGGTGAGGTCTATAATAGTTTGTACGCACAATAGGCCAAATCTGAAAAAATAAATAACATAAACTATTCCACTGACTGCAAATGTTTAAACTGCCATGTTGCTTCTATGATGCATTTTGGAGCCAACAATCAGGACGTTTTTTTAGATTTCACAAATAAAACAGTATCTTAAAATATGGACAAAGGTCTTAACAATAGCATGGTCAATACAACACAACCTTGTCTAAAAAAGAATCTGAAATAATATTATTCTTGGACAAATAAAATAAACCAAGGGTGCAATAGTCAATTGTATTTTATTTATCAGACATTCAAATGCAGATAAACAAATGCAAATATAGCAACAGATGGGGAAAAAATTATATATATAAGGCAAAGTTCACATAAGCATGTTGTTTAGAAAGTGCTTAAAAGAAATGCTTCCATCAGTCGGGCAAATCAAACACTCTTTTTTTCTTGAATTTCCAATGAATGATCCAACTCTCCTGTAATCTCAGGCTCCAGGTGTATCCAAAGACAGCATGTTGGAGCACAACAATCATTTGTTACACCGTCAGCTAACACTTGAAATATGTTTGAGGCTATTTCTACTGTGAAAGTTAGCATAGCACATTCTGACCTTAACACATCCATTACGTCTCAATATTTTTTACTATGTTTGCAAACAATGACAAGAAAACCTATCACTTTAAAACATGTAACATTGGCAAGTACTTTTTTGAAACCATTTATAGAAGAAAGTAGAAATCTAGAGTGTTGCACATGACTGCATATAAAATTCTGTTTCATTTTGTTTTTTTATGCAACATCAATTAGATTGGGTTGTTTTCTGTTACCCCCTAACAGCCACCAGTGCAGTAACACTGACAAACCATCTCCTTTCTTCAATATTTAATCATTGGACATAGACATATCTTATGAAAACACACAAAAACTTTAAGTAGAGCTGAAGTTACCTTAATAAATTACATTCAACATATAACAAGGGAATTTTCATTTGTAAAGTTCTGTAACGAATGTTTAATGTAAGCAATGTATTCAATCAACATAAATCTGGAAAATGCATTCTCTTGAGTTGCTGTACATACTGTATTTTCTGTTTAATATATTGTATATATCTATATCTATGATATATGCATCAAATTGAAATGAGAATACTCTGTTTTACTTCCATTTGATGATTTTGTTGACCCATTCTGTTAATATATAATTTGTATACCCTCAGTTTAACATTAATAAAAATCCTATTCTACATATTTAACAGAAAAAAGTACATTTTATAAAAGCAAAGTAAAATCAAAGTTTGATGAACAACATCACACAAACATAAATACACATTTGCATTAATATAAATTGAATAAAATAAAATTTGAACATGCTGTGTTAAAACTAATATACAGAAATAACTAATGTGTGAACAGAGTGATCTCCTTTAAATATTGTAAGCCACATATGCACAGTTCTTTAGGCACTTGTACTATTCAGACAATATAGTGCTGACAAGTGAATGTAGCACTATACACTCTACTCACATGTATTTATAGTGTCTGACTTGCCGTAACAATGACATCATTTATGTGCCTGAAAAGGGTTATTTTAATGAATGTTTGTTATCTGTGAAAATAAAAATAAAAAAAGGAAATATAGCTGTTCGTCTACACCTGCAACAACTGAACACTTTATTACACAGCTATTTTCATTAGCTCTCTGTATGCAGTGCAAAGGCACACCAAAAGAGGGAGCACTAAGCCTTTTCTATACATTTAAGGACTTTTGGTGTTTACACAAACTGGGCTAAAGAACATGTCTATAGGTTGAGTTTAAATAAGTGCTTAGTTGCAGTTAAAATGAAATAATTATTCAGTAATGTGAACAGGTTACTGATATATCACCTACCAGTGTTTTGTACAACATAGTACATTCAACAACATATTGAAACCTGCTTGTTTCTGATTGGCACAAAGATTGGTAAGGCATTTCTATCTACTATAACCTATTGGGTTTTAAGCTTATACATTTCAATGAGCTTTGTTCATAGATTAAAGAATGATAATGATATGGGGTAAACCATGTTTACATACATACAATAATCTCATGTGTCATGCTGCTTGCAGTGGACTGTGTGTGGTCCTGGTGCTGTATTTACAGAGCAGCTGTTTGGAACCGTTAACCGCTGCAACGTGGCACTCATATCCAGTTCTGGTGGTTACTTGAGGATAATCTGTTCAGGGGCAAAAACACTTTGTGGTTACAAACTGTAGCTTAAATATTGTTTTAACATGTACTGTGGATAGTAAAACTGAACAAATATTGTAAGTTCAAAATACTGTGTTTGTACATTTAAAATATTTTTTTTTCTTGTACAAAAATTAGAACAGCATTTGACTGCATGAGCCACCCACAAAGCAAAACATGCTATGAAGAATACAATTTGTGCAACAATTATTTGCAGACATAAAACAAGCCCAATCAGTCAATAAGTGGCGAGACACAAACCAGCGATAAACATCTACAACAAAGACACAAGTCAAAGCCTAATAGAAAAAGCTGACAGAGCAACTCCCCTGATTTAGAGATGAAGCATTTCTTCAGCCTAAAGTTTATAACAGAAAGCTTTAAAAAGGAGCAAACCTGATTGGCGGGTGCTGTTGCTGCATATGGGACACTTGTTGCGGGAGTAGTTGCTGCAGAGACAGTAGCAGGCGTAGCACTGTACATCATGGGGACTATTTCGGGAAGGGAACCATGAAAGCAATGAAAGGTAGGTGGAGTATTATGGTAACCATAGCAATGTTTTTGCCTTTTCTTGCCAGGCAAATACAAAACAACACTAGCAGCAAACCATCATTGGGTTAGACTAGCAGATGGCATGTGATCACACAGCAAAGCGAGACAGCAGGAAAGCACACAAAAGGGCTGATACAATAAAAAATTAGAAATGTGTTTAAAATCAACAGTAAAAAAAAATACTGAAGGAAAATAAGGCAAAAAAGTTAATCTAAGAGATTAAAATAAAACATCTTAATCCAACATGCGTGTCTGTAACTGAATGCTTTCTTTAATTACCTTGTGATTTGAACACTTTCATATTTAAGCTGCCTTAACAAATAAATAGATAAATAAGAACAAAAGACAACACTAAACTCAAATATATATATATACATTTCTCTTCTAAAATCATCAGAGGTTGTTTTATTAAAGGCAGATCTACATATAATATTAAAAAGCAGAAAGACAACCTACCAATGCTTGAAGAAGGAGTCATGCAAAAGACTGAACCTGACAGAGACAACATATAAAGTAGGAAGCTTGATTTTGTATATACAGTACACTACAAGTAAACTTAAATTGTATTTAAAACAGAATCCACATTTGACAATGTAATGTCTTACCTGCAGGATAGAAAGCTGCAGAAGACTGCTGCAACTGTGCATTGGCCAATGCCTGCTGGTAATGCAAAAAACTGGGATTGAAAAGAGAACTGGCCCAATTGCTCTTTTCAAGAGCTTGTCTCTTTGTCATGGGCTGCAGGACATTGTGAGGAAAGGTCTAGAAAAGCAATAAGAAGAGAAACTGTTAATTCTTTTGCATTGTACCACGTCTGTCTGATAAAACTGTCTAGACAATAATGTTGCACACATGTTACCAATAATAATAAGCAATAATAATAACAACACACATTCCAAAATAGTTTTAAAATCAAGCACTCATAAACTAAAAGAGACTATTAGCTTGATGAAGCTGTAAATCACAATGACAAAAACTTGCTATAGCACAATAATAGCTAAGTACATGCAAAGCAAAAGGTGAATATACCAGGTCTAATGTTGCTTCGAGGGGTCGCTTCATTGCTTTGGAAGTCGACTGAGTCTTTTAATAGCAGGCAGCGAGCACATGATGGCGGTCGGCCAATGGGATTGAAGCATATTAACATACAGGAAACAGCAAGCACAGGTGCATCATGGGGGACAGCATGTGGACAGGTGGAGGGAAAAACAAAACTAAATAATGTACACCACATAAAACACAACATGCATGCAAAATAACAACATTAAGCCCACACTAACTGCTGACTACATATAATTAGTTGGTTAGAGTGTAAAGCAGTTTCAACAAGGATCTTTAAGTTTACAACTGAATGAACTACAGTTGTGTTCATAAGTTTTGTGATTTTTTGGCCATTTTTCAGAGAAAAGGAATAATAACATTAAAACTTTTCTTTCACAGTTAGCGGTTGGGTGAAGCCATTTATTGTGTCTCCTTATTCTGCATCTTGAAACAGCCACACCACAGAGTCCTGTATTTCAGCTGAAGTTATTTGTTTGTTTTTCTTTGCATCACAAACAATTTTCTTGGCAGTTGTGGCTGAAATTTATGGTTCTTGGTTTGGGTTCAATAGAATCCCTAATTTTTCACTTCTTTATTAGAGTTTGAACACGGCCGATTGGCATTCTTAATTCCTTGGGTATCTTTTTATATCCTTTGTTGTTTTATATAGTTTAATTACCTTTTCCCACAGATCCTTTGACAATTCTTTACCATTTTCCATGACTCAAAATACAGAAGTGTCCAGTGCAGCACTGGATAAAAGATGCAAGGGTCTGTCAGGAGCTCAGAAACTCACTGACCTTCTATATAGACACACTGATTACAAGGACACAAATCAAATGTGAGGATTGGTTACTTTTAGTAGTCATTCAAACCTGTTTGTGTCAACTTGTGCATGTTATCAGGCCAAAATCACCTGTGTATGTCAACTTTTGATCAGGTTCATTTTGGTAGTTTCTGTTGTCATAATGATTTTAAAAGAGTAAACACAGTTGTTTTACAATAAATGGCTTCACCTAGCCACTAACTATGAATAAAAAAAGTTTTTGTGTTATCATTTATATTCTCTGAAAAATGGTCCAAAGAAAAAAATTATAAATTCTGCCAAGGTAAACTTATGAGCACAACTGTATATACAGTATTGTTCAAAATATTAGCAGTACAATGTGACTAACCAGAATAATCCAGGTTTTTAGTATTTTTTAAATTGCTAAGTGGCAAACAAGTTACCAGTAGATGCAATAGATTCTCAGAAAACAAACAAGGCAGGCATTCATGATATGCACACTCTGAAGGCTGTGCACTTGGGCAATTAGTTGAAAGGGGTGTGTTAAAAAAAATAGCAATGTTTTCCGTTGACTGTACAAAATGTTTGTACAAACTATTTTGTACAAACATTTTTGTTTCTAGGATTTAGCAGAAACTGTGAATCACAAAACTAATATTTAGTTTTATGACCAGTTTTTTAAAACTGCTTTACATCTGTGTGGCACCAACTTGTGGCACCTCTCAGCTCTTATTCCACTCCATGATTCTTTAACAACATTCTACAATTCATGTACATTTCTTGGTTTTGTTTCAGAAACAGTATTTTTGATATCACCCCACAAGTTCTCGATTGGATTAACTTTGTTGGTTTGGAATCAAGACTTTTCAAGGCTTGGATACTGATGTGTTTAGGGTCATTGTCTTGTTGAAACAAACATTTCAGGGGCATGTCCTCTTCAGCTTAAGGCAACATGACCTCTTCAAGTATTTTGACAAATGTCCACAAAATGTTCCTCCATTTCTCTTTAGGCCAGTTGATGTGTTCTTTGGCAAATTGTAACATATTCTGCACGTCTTTTTTTTTTAAACAGAGGGACTTTGCAGGGGATTCTTGAAAATAGATTAGCTTCACACAGACGTCTTCTAACCGTCACAGTACTTACAGGTGACTCCAGACTGTCTTTGGTCATCCTGGAGCTGATCAGTGGCTGAGCCTCTTCCGTTCTGGTTATTCGTCGATCCATTTTGATGGTTGTCTTCCGTTTTCCTCCACGTCTCTCTGGTTTTGCTTTCCATTTTAAAAGACATTGGAGATCCTTTTCGCTGAACAGCCTTCAGTTTTTGCATCTCGTTTTAGGTTTTCCCCTCTCCAATCAACTTTTTAATTAAAGTACGCTGTTCTTTTGAACAACGTCTTTAACAACTCAATTTTCTCAGGTTTTTAAATGTATGTTCAACAAGTGCTGGCTTCATCCTTAAATAGGGGCCACCTGAGTCATACCTGTTTTTTCACAAAATGCATGACCTCCGTGACTGAATGCCACACTGGTATTTTTTTAACACACTCCTTTGAACTAATTGCCTAATTGCACAGCCTTAAGAGTGTGCATATCATGAATGCCTGGTCTTGTTTGTTTTCTGAGAATCTACTGCACCTACTGGTAACTTGTTTGCCACTCAGCAAAGAAAAATATACTAAAAACTTGGATTATTCTGGTTAGTCACATTGTACTGCTATTATTTTGAACAAAACTGTAAGACGGTAGGGTCAAATTCTTATAATCTGTTCTGGAGCAGATGATGGACATGGTAATGTTTAACAGCTGTCACAATGTGTTTTACATGTAAAAGGAATCAGATCAGGTAACGGACTAGCATAAATGTGATGCAACATGCCAGATTTCAATTTAGTATAGCCCTAGAAAGTTATTGGTTTATAATTAATTATAGTTTGTTGGATGTCACTATAGTTTAAGTTTGTAAATTATAAAATCAATAAAATCACAATCAAAACAGCTTAATCCACAACATTTAAATATGTGAAATTATATAAAATTATGTCCAGATCCAAAAGGTTGACATTAAGGGTTGAAAGAATTCCACAGTATTATACAATTGTTAATAATATATTTTCATATTTGATATGTCACCATATTTTACCTGAGCCATAAATAATAATTACCACTACATTGTTCTATTTCATGACATAACAGGGTATAAATGTTTTATCTTTGTGCAAGAAGGATTACATGATTCCTAATTGTAAAATAGAAATCTGAAAAAGTCTTACCATGGCTGCAGTTGCAGTCTGTGCTGCCATGGCTGTTTGAGTGACTTGTTGGTTGGACTTGATTTTAGCTTGCAAGTGTGCAGGCGGGTGAAAATATTTGCACTTCTCTCTAGAGCAGCGGCTCTTGACGTAATCCATGCAAACTGTTACAGTGTTATCATTGGTGTCAATCATTGGATTGTCGCTGGGGTGAGCAAATCGGCAATCTGTCTCCCCTCTAGCACAGTTCCCCCGCAGAAATTCCCGACACACCTAAAAAAGAAAGCAGTCAAATAAAAGTAGATAAGAACAAACAGAGTTCTTCACTGAGACGCACTGAAAATAAAATTAATGAATTTTTTGTTGTTCAACTAGAATACATATTATACAATAGTTACTCTCCACTTGGAAAGTAGCATTTGTTATGTGACCTTCATATGCTTCTATGATCTGCAGGTAGGTATCTAAAAAAGGTATCGAAAAACTCCCAAATTACTATTCATTTGTCCATTAGGACCTTTAATTCTTTTTAGATTTATCCCTTTTTGGGCCTAAATATTTTTAGGCCCAATATATATTAAATATATTATTCATGCACTATTTGTTTAACATGCCCATACTTATACCACAGTGATAGTTATTAATCTTGGTACCTCTAGTTTGTCAGTACGTTGCAGCTTCTGCGAGGTGGATGAAGAAGATGAGGAGGAAGAGTTTGGAACTGAGACAGGTGAGTTCCCAGGAATGAGGACAGAGGTGCTTGGTAACATCTCTGTAGGAACGAAGTTCATTGTATGGCTCAGGGGTGTCATGTAAGTGCCATATCCAAGACTAGCATTTGAGCCGAGTCCCTGTGAGCCATAAATGTAGGGAAACACAAAAGGCTAAGTGCCATTGAAAAGCAAATAAAGTTTGTTAGTAATCGATAATGGGTTGTGTACAATATGTTCTTTAAATAGAGAAGAACACTGTTTTTTATTATTATTGTTTATGTGAACTCTTGGCTGTGAGTGAATTTTTTTCTACAAGTGTGCAATATGTCTCAGAGCAGACCAAATTAATGGTAATGTGTATGACTTGTGTATCTACATTTTCAGTAGTGGGGTATGAATTGCTTTTTGTATTTTGTGAATGAACTGTGAACAGTGTGTACAAATTGATTTGTTGGTGCTTGTCCATGATTGTCCAGGATACATTCTCCAATAAATTCTCCAATTGGAGACAATAAAGGCTTCATGAGACACTTACCAATGACTGCAGACCTGAGCTTGGGACCATGAGCTGCATCTGTTGTGTGAACATAGCTGCTGCTGTCTTTTGCTGTATGAGATTATTGCGCCCATTTATCTCCAGCTGAGTCTTTAAATGTGAAGGTGGATGAAGGTACTTGCAGTTTTCTCTTAAGCATCGACCCTACACCCAGAGAATCCAGAAATTAGTATTCTTGATATTCTTAACAACTCTCTACTACCACTGCATTGGTTTCCATAAACAATACCACACACGTAATGAGCTGTTGTGGTCACAACAAACAAATACCAATCACTAAGTAGAATACTTTGCCCTTAGTAATCATGATTATGTATACTGACGACCTTCAAAATGTTTATCATCTCCTACTTCTGGTCATTGTTTTAGTTATTAACTTATTTACATAAACAAAGCAATTGAAATGGTGTTCTCAAAAACATGGTACAGAAAATCATTTAAAAGGTTAAAGATTATTGTGTTTGTGTGACTGTTATAAGAGAAGCCTAAAATAGTGGAAGTCAGGAAGACAAAACATTTGCATGGAATGGAACTAATGCACTGAGCTGTGGGATAGAGTTATGAGTTACTTCTATTCAACATGATGCCATAAGCCACAGCCTATGTCACTACCAGACATTCAACAAACATACAAAAGTCTATTCATGAAGAGCTCTGACATCAGTCCAACTGCAGACTTGCAGGCTGATCTCTTCCTTCTGTTTTACAACAGAGCACATCTAAATTTCTGTTTAACTTTTCCAAAGATACTTTGTAAACTGTACTGTATGTTATTTTATTCTATAAAGGAAATAATAATACAATGTACAATGTTTTATTCCTAACTTGTTCAAAGGAAATTTCAAAATAACCAATCCGAGAAGTAAGAAGTAATTGTTTCTGTGTTTGTTAGAAGTATCTGAGAAATCAAAATAAAGTAAAAACAAAGAATAAAGAGTAGGTTAGACAGAACAGAGAATTTCTTTCAAAATAATACTTTACTGATTTTAGTTTTCACTTCTAGGGCACAGTAGAAGTCCTCTGTCCGGGCAAGCTAATGTATGTCAAACTGTCTATATTGAGAAGCTAAGGCGATGACTCAACATGAGTGTAATCCTGAGGGCAAAGCTGCATTGTGTTGTAATGTTGAATGTGTGAGCATGGATTAGGGCAAATAAGGCCTCACAGGGAACAACTGAGCAAATACAAGAGGCTGTAATCCAATTGGATGTCAGATTTCTTTTAGTGTCACTAGATAAATGTCAAAAAGTACTTTCTAGTGCTTTGTGGACTTTGTGTTTAACCATTTCCTATATGCAGAATTACACTACACTAGAGTTAAAAAGGACTAGAGTTATTGTTAGAGTGCGCTGATGACAAAATTGAAATGCTCTAGTCATCAGCAAAAGCAAAAAGTTGCCAATGTCAAAAAAGAGTGTGGAATCTATTACCTTAAGTGAGTCAAAGCAGGCAATTACTCTCCCATTCTCGACCAGGCAGCTTTTTGGTGGGTGAGCAAATTTGCATTCCTCATCACTACGTGAACAATTTCCGCGCTGGAACTGCCGACACACTTCCAGAGTCAGCCATTTCGTGTCTCTCATTGAAGAAACGCTCAATGCCATGTTGAAAAGTTTTGAATTGGCTATTTAGCTTGTTAAATGAACAATCTGTCAATTGACAGATATAGCGCTTCAAAGACCAAAATCTGCTTATGTGCAGAGTTCTTTTTTAAAACAACTTGATGAATTTTGCATTGGCGAGGAAGAAATTAAATCTTAACTTTTCAGGTAAAAAAAAAAAAAAACACTTTTGAGGTTTAGTTATATAATTGACTATAGATGAGGTCCATAGTATATTAAATTTTGGCATATGACTGTGGCTTTTAGTGGAGAATGTTTTTTGGATACTGCACTTCAAGTTGGTGATGTCTTCTTAAAGCCACTTCCTGTTAATGATCTGAAAGACAACAAACAGAGCTGACAGACTTTTTGATATGGTATATACACATATTATGCTACAAGTCTGTTTCCCACATTAATGAACTTGAATATTGTTTAATCATATGTTGTAATACCACAATAATAATGCTTTTTCCAGCTTTAAATAAAAAAGTTAGCTTTCTCTACAGCGAGAGACCAACCAAGCCATAATAAAAGCCTCAGCTTCTCAAATAGTTTCATCCCAAATTACCAAAGGCAAATATAACTGCTGTTCTTACAAATGCTTACCTATGCATCAAAAGTAATAAATAATGTAAAAGAAAGCAAATGGATACTTCAATACATGCTGTGTGGGGAGATAAAGATTGGACATGGTAGGCGGACCAGTACTCTAAACACACAGGAAGTTGCTGAGCAGGCAGAAACGATGGTTGGCTTGTGAGCTAAACACACGTTACAAAACTTCGAAATTTACAGGGTCTACATAAACAGTGGCTCAGATAAACTGCTGATGTTAACACAGATCCTCATTGTGACAGTCTTACTGCGTGGTATCTCACAACATACTGGAGCAAATTCCTCCACAGGCGCAAATCAGGAAATGGAGCTGAAAAACCTACCTCTCTCACTTCTTGCAGAACTAAGTGCTTCTGTCTGACTACAAAAACACTTAAGCAGTCTTCCTGTACAGCGATACAGTCCACTTAAGTAACTGTTAACTTCTTATCTCTCCTGTAGATTTACTCATCAAAAGTTTGTTTTTTTGTTCCTTTTTTTTTTTTTTTTTTTTTTTTTTAAACAACACTAAAAACAACTGTCTGTTGAACTGGCTCAAACATTCCCAGCCACCCCCTTCCTGCCTGGTGCCGGTCTCGGGGAAGTCCCTCCCAGTCAGGAATGAGCCAATAGAAAATAAGAATCTGCTGGACTGTTCAAACAAGCTGCAAAGCTTATAGAAAAATTATAGAATAGGGTTAGGTCCTAGTTTCTTATTGGTTTATTCTTAGTTCAATCCTGGGATTAATTCTTTGTTAAGTAAATGTAGTTGTTATTAGGTTGTGTATAATCCTGCTATTGTTGTGTTTTTTGTTCTGGTTTAGTCTTGGATCTTGGACATTGTGTAGCCTATGGTATAGTACTTGATTGGAGTTTAGCTTAATTCTATGTTTAATCCCAGTAAAACTATGATTTTAGTCTAGTTTATATCCTGGCTTAAACTGTCAAATCTGTTTTTGTTTTTACATGGGTTGTTTTACTTCAGTACAAACCAAAGAAATAACATACATTTTCACAAAAACAGTTTTCCCAGTATGTAACATTTGTTAGTCATATTCAACATCCTGCAGCATTGTACCTATCTGCAGTGCTATCAGATTGCATGCACTGTGCTCTGTATAGTTCAACCAAAATGATCAAATAAAATCACAAATAAATGTGTATAACCAAGGTATGTGTGTGTATGTTGATAAATGTTTGTTGAGCATGTTTAGTTGTCCTTTTCAAATAGAGACATATGCTATAGAAAGAAGTTATATACATGGAGAAATAAAGCTACGCAGTTGCTGTCTTTTATCAGAAGTTCTAGCCTGCAGCTAAGTCTAAAAAAAGTCAATGCAATAGATAGCTAACGCTAACCTTAGTTTAACTACCTTAACTGTACATTCCCACTATCTAAGCCTGCTTAGCTTTCCAATACAATATTTAATTGTAGGTTCACTTTCTATTTGAAGCTATTGCATCTGAGCTAACACTGTAATAACACGTTTAGTTAACATAGATTAGCTTCATTAGCACAGTGTTAGCTAGGACTACACCTGCTTACCTCATCATCACGGATATACGGCTTCAGAGGAAATAACATTCACGAATCGCCAAAGAGTTTACGCATGGATAACTGACTAACCATTAGATTGTAAATCTTATCATTAGGAAATGATCGGTGTTTATTTCATTGACATATCCCCTCTTCACTTTTTGCACTGCACCGATTTAAGCAACAAGCTTTTGACAGCTTACTGTACTATAGTGAGTTGAATTTGATGCAGGGGCATCCAAAATCTCAGTAGGCTTTTATCACTCACTTTAAATATGCAGTTTTAAAAGAATGTGTGCGACTGGTCTGTTACACGTGAAGAAAAATGATAGAAGCTACAATAACAGATACATCTTTGAATCCAAGGATACCCTGTGTCTAAAGCTACCTTCAACCCCCCCTTTGGTCACATAGTGGTACGGGCCACATGATTGCCAAGAGGCGAAAAGGGCAAGGGTTTTCTTGTTACCAAGGGAACAGCAGAGATACCAAGAAATAATGTTTAGTAATTTCATTTTATGAATAACCAGCAAATTAAATAAACACAATAAAATAATATATGAAAATGATGTATAATAATAGTAATAGTAGTCTAGTAATAAAAAATAAGATTTTAGGAAGATTATGAAAATCATTTCACTGTCATTGCTTTCAATAAAGTAATAGGCTACACATCAATAATCTCTAAGTATCCACGTGTTAATAATATACCATCTGATGCATGAATGCTGAACAGATGTCAACACCTGGTGCACACAAGTTTACTGTGATAATCATGTGTTCCACTTAAGGAAACACATGATTCTCTTGCCTTTAGGCCATGCTGGAAATGAGACTAGATGTGCTGTAAACTTAGCCTATATAAATGCTATTATAAAAGATGAAAAATACAATAAAAAATTACAAAAATGCAAATGCAAATAGCCTATTCTTATAGGCGAGAATTAACTAATTGACATATCCATTATCTTTCTGGGGCCTTCATGGATGAGATTTATCCGAACTGTCACATGGACAGAGCTTTTAAATAAACAGGAGATGCAGCATCAAGTGGCACACTGAAAGGTCACCATATTGTTCCCTTTGAGGGAGATGTCACTGTCACAGCACATCAGATCTGAGAACACAAACACTTCAGCCTGCACTATGCTTTGACCTTAACCCCGTTTCAGGTTTTTTGCATTGTAGCTATGTGGCTGATCTAAAGACCCTTTCAGTTTTGACTTTTTGGATTGTTGCACGTTTTTAATTTTTATTTGATAACATTTTAAAGCCTGAAAAAACATCTTCATTGTAGGAAAAAACTTGCAACTATAACCTATTTTTACTACCCAATAATATAACTAAAATATTGTAATGTTATAAATTAGATGTGGTCTCGAATAACTTTGTGTGTTTCTATTTGACGATTACTGGATGATTCAGTTTTGTAAAAGTGTTATTCAACACAGTAGCCTCTAGATGTCAGTCTTATTTTAGTCCTTATTTTCTCCAACCTTGAGACTCAAAATAATATTGCAAAACAGGGAAATTTTCGCCTGTTTTCAAGGTGCAGTTCAGTTTATATTCTATGCATATTCACCCTATAGACACATTTTAGCTTCCTAGCAAACAAATTGTTTATTGTATGCAAAATAATACTAAATACTACTCATAACAGTGTAGTATATTGTACTGTGTACTTTTCATTACTGTGATTTCAGACTGTGCCCTTCTGAATGGTTCTATTAGCACAAGTAAAAAAGTAATCAGGTACCAGCAGCCTGACTTTATGCTGACCATAAAATTCTATGAAGTTGCACACAGTTACAACTCATTACACGTTTCCTGTGGTTAAACATGGAAGATAATAGGACCTGCTTCCATCTGGGTGGAAAATACTTTGTGCTATGACTGGCTAAAGTGCTGATGTAGCCAACCATAAAAGGCTATATAACCTGAGGGGTGGCAGAAGGCTTTTGATGAGGTTTAACACAGTAATGTAAATAGGAAATATAGAATTCAGCTCAGTCGAATCACAGGAATGTCAAGTACTGTACATTACCCTCTAGTCCATACATTATGAACCAATGCATTTCACTTCCCTTCATACCTCCAGTTGTTAGTTTCACCATGGGGCTGCAGAAAGTTTGGAGTAATCATCAAATTACAATCTGTTCAAACCAAAAGAAGCATTTACAGTGTTACAGGACTTAATAAAAGTATCAGCATTTACTTTAAGGCTTTTTTTTTTCTTCTTAATTAAAAATCCACTCTATAATAATGCAGGGCTTTCTGTGTCTGAGTACAAAATTAGGTTATATTTATACTTAACTGTTTGCTTCATAAAAAAGTAATCATAATCATGTTCTGCAAATTATATTCCAAGTTCAAACTGAAATGATTTGGAGTGAGTTCATTATAATAAAAAAGAAAAACAAGAGGAGATGAAACACATTTCTAACAACAGTGCAGTTTGAAATCTGTCATTATCAACGTAAGTAACATAAAGGTTTATTTGAGTAAATCATAAATTTATTGTCTGTCATATAAATATAAAAGCAGCAAGCATAGTTAAGTCCTGGCCATTCAAGCATTTATTTCTAATCCCGTAAGCATAATGCGCTCTTTTTTTATTCTCCAAGTCTTACAATAAAATGGCAGATTAAATATTACACGCCAAAGGGCTTTGAGACAGTTCATCACAAGACTTTAAACATGTACATATAGAAATCCTTACACAAAGAAAGTCTCTTCATCGCCACTGAGACGTTTGCAGAAGTGCAGTTCAAATCATGGAAAAGTAAACAGAGTACACACAAATCAGTAGTCAGTTCCTTTCATGGTGTGGCAGTTCAAGATCATTAAAATATGTCACACAACCCTGGGAATGATGATGTCTGGAGACACAGTTATAGACTTCTCACTCAGTTTATTTACAGCGTGTTCACTTCTCTGTTTGGGCCATTTGTTGAGGCAAATGAAGCTTTTAGCAGGTATCTGATTTCTGTGCTCAAAACAGAAAAAGAATGGACACCAAGTGCAAACTAAGACCTAGGAAGTTAGCCTTAAAATTTCCTGATTTTTGTGATCCAATGGAAAATGGACTCTACATATCGACTACCCTAGTACTACGTAGACACTGATGAAACACTTTTTGGGTTCATTTGACCTACATTTACAGTATATTCTATATAAATGCATATACTCTACTTTTCCAGTATATATGTGCCTAAATAGTGTTTTATTAATGGCCGCTCAGTGCATCGTCTCATGCAGTGCTCATGCCATCTGTCACCAGAACAGTGGACTCTCTACAGCCTGTCACACAGCACTGCAGATATCAGCTTAATGAAAATCAATTCTAAATAAAAGTCTTCTGGCAAGTGCCATTTAAAAAGAAGGTTTCTGCAAGTGCTGTGAGCCCAGAGCTAAATAAAGCACCCCACATCTGCAGTGAGCCAGTTGTAAATTTCCCCTTACTGTATATGCATTTGTACATTCTTGTCTGCATTTCATTTTATTTAAAATGAGCAACATTACTACAATGAACAGCAGCTGTAATAAATAAATAGTTGTAATTCATCATCAGTGACACATTATTTAATATTTTATTTCACAGCTCCATCGCTCGTTAATATTTAAAGCTCGAGCTTGATCCTAATTCAAACAAGATAATCAAGTGTCATCTTCCTTTGTTGTGTTCTCCATTGACACTATTGTGTGAATATAAGCACCGATACAGCCAATGATTCAGCTCATGGCAGTTCAAAAACAATGAACCTGCCTAAAACCCATTCTCTTGATGAATCATTCAAACAAAAGCTGAATGGATGATTGTTCCAAACAAACAGCATCATCTGAGGTAATTTCAAATAAATGTGAACCAGTGGCAAACATCAGCACTCACATTTTTGTCAATTTGTTAAGGGGGGGATTTCTAGTGATTGTGTGATAAATGTAAAAGTCTCACAAAGGCCTATTGAAGCAAGAAAAACAAACCCTCTTTCATCTCCATCAATTGCCACACACTGATACCAATCGGTGTTGCGACTGGAAACAATTGAGCAGATGCAGTGACAGGCAGCTGGCTACTGTGGGGCCGTTCTTTGTCCAGTGGCACAGTGCCAGCATCGGTGCACTTGCCGTCAGCTCTATAAACATGTAAAAGCAGCAAGTGTGACAGGCAGGGCCATGAGGGCTGAATGCTGATCACGCCATTCTCAGTCAAAGCCACACAGCAGCCACAGCGACACATTGCATCACCAGCACCATTTACCAACTTCATATCTCCACAACCCACTTCTTGGAAAATAAATTACACTATTATTGTATTGAGTCCAAGATCAAACCTATTTCTATCACCGTTTATAGTTGTCTTTGAGTGGCATTAAAACTGCATGTACTGCACTTGAGAACAATATGACTTAGGAAAAAATGACATGCATTTATTATTTTTTAGGAGTATTCATTGTGACTAATTAAAAAAAGATACACTGTGATCTTTATTAACTTTGGTTTACAATATATCTTCATGAAACTATCCTCTTGAGATATTAAAACAAGGTGAACATGCAATTATCAGCTCTACGTCTATATTTTTTATGGTGAAATGTTTTTTTTTCATTTTTACCAGTAAGATGGACAGTCAATGACATTCAGCATTTTTGCAGTGAAGGTGTAAATTAAAATGTTAATGGCAGCTTCTTTTGTGTTTTTTTTATCTTCAATTCAACACATGATAAATAACCAAGGCAGAAATTAACTGACAAAAATATACAAACAGCTTCAAGAGTTAAGACATCAAAGGGCACTCCAAGGCAGAGCTGCTGTGAGCCTCACAGACTTGGCAGTTTTCACAAACAAAGAAACAGCAGAGCACTCAAATTGCACTGAAGCTGACCAACAGAAAAATGCTGGGGACAGAAACATGATGAGACAAGAAGAGAGAGACACAAGATTTGTGTGGGACAGTAAATTTTGAACTAGTTTGTAACGGAATTCAACAAGCTTCTCTCTCTTTTTGTTTCCTCACCAACGAGCAACTTGGCTTGTGTAGTCCTCAGTGGTGGCACGAAAGTCAACTTCCTTCTCTAAGTGTTTAGTCCCAACCCCTCTGCGCCTGGGAGGCCACGATCGGCCCTGCTCTCTCTGCTCACGCAGCAAACGTCTCTCCTCACGTCTCTTCAAACGACTCTCCTGGTGCTCCTTTTGGCGGGTGAACTGGAAACGCTGGAGGAAAAGGTCTTTGGCGTACTCATACAACTGCATGTCTAAGTAGTTGAGCTCCTCAATGCGTCTGCGCACCAACTCACTCAGGGCCACATTGGCGGCACGCGTGCTGTTAATCTGCGTGAAAGCTGAGATAAAGCGCAGGCTGAACGTCCGCTCAAACAGGTACTGCGTTTTGCGCTGGAACTCGGTCAAGCCATAGAACGCCATGTTCTTGAGGTTGCTCATGGCGCTGCTAAGTAGGATGTGTCCACGCTGGCTGTCATTCATAGATGAGAGATTGTAGCAGCCCACCAGGCTCAGGTCAGCAAGCATTCGCACCTGTCGATTGTTGGCCAGGTTGGACGGACAGTTCATGAACTCTGTCAGAGTGACTCCGGACCAGTCGTCCCCACTGTAGCAGTTGGGCAGCTCGTCCTGGGTGGGCGAACGTCCATCACACATGTGGAGGGCGGTCTTCCAGGTGGCGCCTCGCTGGACGTGCTTCCACTCGCTCAGGTAGCGGGAGACTGGGTCGCGCAGCATGGTAATGTAGTAGAAGTTCCTACAGCCAAAACAAACACAGTGAGAAAGCTGTGAGCACATCATCATCATCATCATCATCATCACACAGGGCTGCCCTGCAATGTGCTGACAGATGGTGACTTTTGTCTATGCATAAAACTCCAAGGTTGAATGCTAATTGGCAAACAGAAAGACTCTGTAATGAGATAATTATAGAGTTTCTATATATTGCCCTGGAAAATTGAACCATTGCATCACAGAAAGTTGTTTTTTTATTCATTTATTTTTATTCCATACCTACCACCTGCCAACAGCAGAAATAATGGGGAATGGAGTCATAATGCTAATTCCTTGGACATTGAGAAAGTGAGTGAAAATGACCTAAATAAATCTCAAATGTGTCACAGTTTACAAAATAATGAGGGTTCAGTGTGAAATCTCCACTTTAAGTGGGTATTCTAGCCATCATTTGTCACCCAATCATAGAAAAACATCTTATAGGAGGAAATGCATGGCAACGGGTTGGTGAAGGCCTGGAAATTTAGAGTTCTAAACACAGCGCTGTCTTTAACCCAAAGTGTGAAGATGTCCTCTGCTGTTTTAAAGGACAGTCATCCAATACGGAAGACAAATTAAGAGGCTTAACATTGATTAATCAGTTTCTGCTGTGTCAACAAGAGGGAAATGAAAAGTGAGTGGAAGGGTTGTCATTAACAAAACAAAGCAACTGGTCAATTCCAATGAAATGGCAGTAATATGAAAACTCTCATGGGATTTGAAAAGCAGTGTATATGAAGACGGAATCATTTGTGAAATACATACAAGTGTACAAAGGTTTTGTTAGAATGCATCCTGATGGAAAACAAGGACTGGGCAGGTGTAGTTCAGGTAAACCTCTCCTAAGGTAATGTCATATGAATAAGTAATGCCAGAACACCCACAGGGCACAGTCTGGGCAAAAAAACAAAGGTTTTATGCTACTTCACACACCACAGAATTGAGCCTATGCCTTTTCTGCTTTTCCTGAAAAGAAATGAAAACATTATGCAGTCAATACAATATTTCAGCCAGATAACAATGGACTTTGCAAATGCAATTTTAATATTTTGACAACAACTTCAGTAATCAGTCACATTGTTCACTTACAGTACCTCATGTAAATGTATGTACTACAAAATTAAAAAAAAAGTTACAGTAGAATCATAAGTCAAGCCCAGGACAACAAACTTTTTGAATATGATGGCATTTTAGTCCCACAATACTTGAAATAGTTTTGTTTTTTTCTTGTGGCATGACAAAACAGTTTCCTAACCTTCTTCTGTGCTTTCACATACAAGCTCCAGCGATGAAAACGACAAACTGCTGTGGTGTTTCAGTATTGACATCAAAGAAGCCACAACTGGCTATAAATACATGTTGGGTTTGCCTAAGAGTGACATAGCCATGGCAGCCGTGACAGTGTCACCAGCGTGACTCAAGCCAGGAGCTGTGATTAGAGCCCCGGTGGTAGCAGCTGCATCCTGGAACTTGCTACTGGGAGCTGGCTGGTGCGGATACGTCCTCATTAGACTTTCTCTGGGACGTTAAGACATGCAGCAAGTCTTGTTTGAGTGCACTTGATGGCCCAAAGGTCAGTTGTATGCACCATCAGTGTCAAAACGGATCAGGATCAACGGGTTGCCAAAGCTGTCTGACCGAGGCTTTTCCTCACTGATACAGATGCGTGTCGTGAGAGGGGAAGGGGCAAGCCCAGGGGCTACAGAATCATGTTAGCTTGGCCAACTTGCCAATTAAGTAATCCACTCCTTTGTTCAGATTTAACACAGAGCTATATAAAAACCCATCAATAAAGACATTTATTGCTTAAAATGTGATGTACACATTACACATTAGTAGACTACTGCCAGTGAGGAAACTCAAAAGTGAGGGCTGGCTCCAAAACTGACCCTGTTTCTATAAAGAACAATGTGAATTTGAAGTGAATTATGAATATATTCCAAAAATAGGTGCATTTCCATTAAATGATGAGAAGTAAGTAAACATGTGAATTCAGAAATACTTGGGAAAAATAGATATAACTTATTAGCATGGCTAGCTTTTCTTGCTCTCTTCTGGTCCTTGCTCCCTGGTCTTGTGTCTGAGCTAACAACGACACTGTAACATTTTATTTTTCAAATTTTATCAGAAGAAATATTATGTCCTACAAAATATACCTCACACAAGCAAAATCATTTTGTTGCAAAATGGGATGAGTTTTTGTGACTTTTCCATAAAAGAATTCTGAAGAAAACTGGTTCCACTAACGCTTAATCCGTACATCCCTGGTGGTAAGCATCACTAGCTGGAATCACCACAGCTACTCTGTGACTGACATGCTGCACACTTCCCACGTAATGACGGACGTAGCCACAGTTTAATGGCTCAGTATTCTGTTTCCAGTCACATGTCTTGAACCTAAGTACAGACAGGACCCCTGCTGAATCCTCATTAATCATAGATCAATAATGGATAGGATGCACACTGCATCTCATTGCATCCCTGAATACTCATCTCTGAAGCAGCCAGACTTCACTGGAGCACAGCCTAAATAGGAACCATTAAGGAAGATGGAAGAGGAATTGAAAAGTAAGAGTAAAAATGGAAAGTTAAGCAGGGAGAAATGATGAGCGGAACAGAGGAAGGAGCGGCCGCCTGAGAACCGACAGTACAGGCGCTTACTTCAATTTACCCAGGAGTCGTTAATGGATAGGGAGAAATATTGACACATGCAGTGTGCATAAAAAGCATGATGTATCAACAAGAAAGAGAATATAATTCACTAACAAGGACAAAAACAGCCTGAGTAAATAGAAAATTCATTCATTCAGAACCAAATATTGAGTTGTTGTGGGAAACAGACAAACTGCACTGCAAAACTTTACATCACAAAGAAGATGTGGTTCAAAGCCTTTTTATTTTTTAAACCATTTGGCAAAGTGAGTGCAGCAAACAACTGGCATTTTAATTGTCCGTAATTAGCCTCAGTGACATGGTTGGAGGCCTGTGCATGTGCTTGATTACAGGCTGCTAAAAGGGACACTGTGAGCACATGGCATGGAGTCACTCGTGGAGACAGCGGTGCGGGGGAGGTGGATGTTGTTAAAGGTGGTTCGGGGTGGTACAGACAACAGGGACAAGAGAAAACAATCACTCTCTGAGAGATGGGCAGGGAGCTGTTCTGAGCAAAGGCTAACATAGTGAGGAGTAAATAAGTAAAGACAGGCCGGGGTCCCAGTTCAACAGTGGGACTGACTGACTGTGTGGGATGTGGGGTGGCAGACTTAATGCAGCAGTGTGTGTGTGTCGGCGTGAGAACAGGAGGGACTTCAAGGACATTCAAGCCTCAAATCTCTTTCCATTTATGATGCTGCTTGCTTCAGGAAAACATGTTTGTTGTAAATAGGGCTGTTTGCATACTCTTGCTGCTTAATTGAAACAGAAAAACCGCACTTAGGCACACAATATCAATCTTGTATTTTTTGATTTTTGCAAAGATATCTAAACTTGCACTGCTGCTGGATTCTCGTAAGATTTGTGAGTTTACAAACTCAAGCAAATCCATCTTGCGGTGCTCCAAGCAAATCATTCACAGCCCGAATCCTCATGACCAATGTAGCAGCACTTGACAGGGCTGGACGTGCTTTAGGTTTGCAGATCTAGTGAACGTTTAACCATTAAGAACGTAAACAACATAGCCGTGTGGTACTGTGGAACTGTTTTTGTGCAATTCAATCTGGCAGATATCAAGTTTTGCACAGTATGGATGGATGGATGGATGGATATTTCATTCAACCCCTTCAGGGGAAATTCAAGTGTCAAGCAGCATACAACACACATGCTGCCAACTCATTCATAAAAACGCAATAAATACATAAATAAATTTGTCGAAAGGTTAGTTAAACGTTACTTGCAATAGTAATAAAGTGCACACTCGTTAACAGGAGCTGTTATACAGTGTAATCTCCTGAACCTCTCCTGAACAGAGACACACTTCCTGACCAGTTTGTCCAGCCTGTTACTGCCTTTAATAATCATACTGCTGCCCCAACAGACTACACAAAGGAATATAGCACTGGTAAAAATGTACAGCATCCTACTATATACATCAAAAGATTTTAATCTTCTCAGAAAGAAGAGTATGCTCTGTCCTTTTTTATACACTTGCTTCGTGTGTACAGACCAGCCGAGTTGTTGTCAAGAAGGACTCCCAGATACTTATATAAATGAACCACCTCAATGTTCCTCCATCATTTTGACAAGTGGATGGGGAAGTGTCAGCCTGCCAAAGTCCACAATCATCTCCTTGGTTTTTGATGTGTTCAAGATTAGACCATTTATCCTGTTTCCGTCTGTAAATGCAGTGATGACTTCCCTGTATTCCTCTTCATACACCCCCCCCCCTTCACACAAGCCACAAGATGTCGCCAAAATCCATACAACACCATACACTGTTACCCTCCCTTAAATGAGAAATTATTTAAACAGTCCATTATGTTTAATTGACATTCTACTTATTCTCCTTTTCTTTATTACCCGAACTAAACCTAAAGTTAATCAAAAAGAACAGATTAGTCCTCTCACAACTTTGAGCTATTTTAAGAAAAAAAAAAAATTCTTTTCAAATTAAAGAACAATACAAAGAGTTGGTCTTGTCTATGAGGATTTGAAATAATAAATTTTCCGTTATAATGAATATGACTATGGTGTCAAGTAATACTGCTTATGACAAACACCTGGAAGTAATAATTAATAACTTACCAGTTTGTCTCCTAGCAACAAAAACTAAATGTTTATTTGAGTCCCGTTATATTTGCAGCGCTTTGGTTCCATAGACAGATCCAGATTAAAGACATTTTAATTACATTGACCACCGGGCCTGTAGCTCTTGGGCATACAACCCACACAATGTAATTTTACTATATAATATTTACTTTTATATACCACAAAAGTTTTAACATAGTGACTCTCACCGATTTAGTATTTTTCTTAATCCAGACACATTCTGTCACAATATACTGTCAGGCTTTTAGAAACGCGGGAAGTGCAGAATAACTTAATTACTTCAACAAAAGGAAACTTTGTCTCAACGTTGACAGCAAATAGCAGTTCTGTGTTATTTAAAAGATTACCTCAGAATAAATACGGCAAGAGCTGTTTAATTACAGCTGCCAGCTTCATTATGCAAGCAGGAAGAACACAGCCTTCACACGACAAAAGCGGTCCCATTCAAAGCACTCTGTACACTGTCCCATGTGAGCGGGGCACTCCTGTAATTTTGCACCTCACTTGACTCCTGCCCTTTTCTCTACTCTGCCTGCCGTCTGTGTCTTACAGACATTAGTGTTCCCACCGGATCCATAACCTTTTCTTAAAGGTTGTCACATTAATCACGCTGCTGATTCCTCTACTCAATGGCAGAGTGTATCTCTTGTGTTTATCTCTTGCCGTGTGCCGCATCTCTTCAATGCCCTCCACTTCAGACGCGGCATATAAACAACTCCACTACATGTTGTGCTTTGTGGGCTATTCGTTTGCGCAGTACATGTGGTTAACTAATTGCAAGGATCCAAATTAAATTGAACTGGAACAGAGTTCGTTTGTAAGGAGATTTAAGAACATGAACATTTGTGGTGAAGGACAGTCCACTGAAATGGGTCCGTAATTCCTTCCCTTCACAGCCCTTTCCACTCGTCAGAAATCCTGTAAAGCTAATCTATTGGAAATCTATTGGAAAAGTTTGAATGGGCGAGCTAAGACCATGGAACAAATAGGAGGGGGGCCACAAAAAAACAACACAAAACTTTTACCTTCCAGCTTTCGGATTAGACACATCTCATATTGTAGGTAGAATAGCTTTCAATAAAGAAGTGCTGTGTTAAAATAATTAGAGCTTAAGTCAAAACTCAAATCAGAAGATGATATGTATTGATTCTTTAGAGAGAGTCAACGGCAGGATCGAGGATACATCACTTCCAGAAACTGCACATTTAGTTCAAACTCAGTTCTCTTTATTTGTTCAGATCAACTAACAAAGTTTGGTTGCTTATTTAGAGTGTTTATTTAAAAGTCAGCAAATAAAATATATGCTTGTGCAGGTCCCACAAGACCACATGTGAGCTGTGATGGTCCTCTCAGTGCCTTTCAGTACACAGCAGAGATATGGCCAGTGGCACTGCCCTCACCTAAACTACTTCTGCATGCTCAGCATAAGAGTTTTTCTTTCATAAAGCGTTTCCATTGGAGGTTAAAGATAGAGTAGCCTTTACTCCAAAATGTTTAAATTATGAAGTAGTAGTGGCATTCTGCAGAATCTCACCTAAAGTTGAGTATTGTAAGAACACTGGTATAGTCTTATACACTAAATATCTGAATGTACACATCAACTTACATTTATTTCAGAGCTGTAAGCTGTATCCATTGTACATTTGCTTTGATTTACAGCCTCTTGTAAAAAGAAAGAAATATCCGCACAGAGCAGTAATTTGTTTAATCAACAGAAGTTTGCTTTTGATTCATTCTGCGAAGGACAACATATACAAGGCTACATCAACAAACGACAATAGCCTCAAATGTGCTTGCCTTGGGTTTTTGAGTCACACTGAACTTGCAGTGCTTGCTAGAACGGGAAATGTATTTTAAACTTGTCTGGTTGCCGTGGCAAAGAAAAGAATCTATATGATTTTCTTTCTTGTCGATTGATTTCAAAGCAAGCAAACATTTGGTAGACATTTTTAACCACTTGGAAATCTCTTTGTTCACCTAATAGTTTGTTGTAATAAGAACGATGATGAAAAAAACACCTCATTAAGGCTTTATTGTCACAGGTCTTTGTAGATGAGAATGTTCAGCTCATGACAACAAGCTTTGGCTAATCGTATGCTCATATACAAGAGGCTGTGGGCCGTCTACTGTGCTTGTCAACGTTGAATCAATGGAGCCGGAAAATCTGCTGTGTTTTTGTGGGGGCTAGGAGCATGAGTGAATGAATATGCTTGAATGTCAGATGGGTTCTTGTCTGCAAAAGGCATACTACGTAGGATTTTCTGACTTTTGAATAACCTCTAGTCACCACTCAAATTGTATATTTTCTTTTTTTTTCTCTGAGCAATGGTTGGCTAAGAGCTAGAGAATCAAAAATGTTGCTTACATAGAAGCAAAGGAGTAAAATGGTAATAAGACACTGACAAACGCATTCATCTCTGTATCGTTCCAGAGGTGTGTGGTAAAAAAGTGACAACAGTGTCGGCTCCAAATAACCCAAATGCAGTCTTCACAGTGCAATATTTCTATGAACAAAGTTGAGAGAGAGCTTCTAATAAAGCCATTTAACAACTGCTAAATACGAGACGTTGACAAATACCTGACTCGTATCTCAGCACTTTACACAATTTGGCAGACACATGGCTGGATGAATGCACTCTTGTATTCGCACTCACTGGGAACAGTAATGAAAGTTAACACTGGGGCAATAGCAGCCCTTCCTCTCTTGTGCGTGCGACAATCTGAAAATGCTATGTCAAAACTCTAAAGGCTCACTCTTCCACAATGAGATGCCATTAAGTTCTAAGACGTTGATGTCTTTTTAATGAGGGAGCTAAATTGCCTTCATACGCAGTGATTTTTGTGCAAATGAAAGCCTCACAGACTATGAATGTCAAGTAGAACACTAAATGTTGCTTGGCACATTGCAGGCCACGGGTTGTAGTCAAGCTTAAGCCAAGCAGGACTTCTGATTATTAAAAAGTAATGACAAAATACAGGCCTATACCAATGTCACAAGAACATTTATTACATAACATGTCCCAAAAGATATCAAAGTGCACCAATCACAATTCTGCTATAGAAGCCTCGGTGCACTGCAATAATGCCCGACAAACTCTAGAACTGTGCAATAAAAATGTGACATAGCAGTGATGTTGTCAAGACCACTCTAACTGGGACCAAGTCATGACCAAGACCAGACTGAGATACTTTGAAATATAATAGAGATCACAGGAATTGGTCCAATCAGTCCAAGTCCGAGTTTAAGAGATAGTTTGAAACAAGACAAGATGAAACAAGTTTTTATACTATCAGAAGAATGATGTGGACAAATAAACCAGCTGTCATCTTGGCTAGCCTTTGTCTAAAATAACCAGACCTCAAATACATTTTTTTCTTTTTATTCCAGGACAAGACCTTTAAAAAGTCCAAACACAGAAACAGTGTCACAAGATGAAATGCTAAAATCATGTGACGCGAAAGCTTACTGAGAGTAGAAAATAAATAAAGTCAGTTTAAAGCAGACACAGATGAAACAAGTACAGTCAGCAGTGTTCTGTCACAAAGTTAAACACAATGTAGTATAGCCAAAAATTCACAACATATTTGGAGAAAGTGATGACTGAGGAATGATATAGGCTGTGATTTTTGTCAGCCACATTTACATTACTGCTCTATTGCCCATCATTCTCAAGAAATGGACATGACATATCCAAATATTTGAACATAAAGTGGACTACGTCTACATATTAAACACACTAACACTACAAAAGCCCTTTCAGTAAAACCGCCATCAAAGTGACAGCTACAGAGAAATGGTATCTCTTTGCTGTAGTCCACATTTCCAGCAGCTTGAGAGAGATGACATTCATGTGACAACTTAGATGAGCAGATTGGGACAGATAGAGACTGCACCTCGGTGTCCCCAGCTCCCAGAACGTATACAATCACAGAATATAGAAAGCAAATAAATGTGGGATTCTCGGAACATCAATTCTGTGGGTTTGTGTTAGTATTTCATAAAATTGTTTAATGGTCTCAGACTGGGATTATAAAGCACGCTCCGGCTGAATCCTCTGCTCACAATGTCTCTGGTGAGAAGATGTCCTTGGTTTATGAAAGCGAGGGTGTTTTTCACTATGCAAGGTCTCTGCGGTGCATCTGTACATTTCAGCACTGTCCCGTTTCCTCTCAAACAAGATGAGAATGAGACTAAGACATGCATTATTTGTAACCGATACCATTCCTTAATGGTGTCTGCGCTCCCTCTTGGCAGCCCGTAATGGACCGTTTTTGAGGTTCTCGGCATCTCGCTTGGCTTTTTGACGGTGACGGAATGGGGACGGCGGGCGTCACCTGGGAGGAAACAAGAAGAACGATGGGACCTTTCATTTACTTGTCACAAAGCCGGCGGTGCTAGCACTTGACATGGCGCGCACACACAGACTTCTTATATGAGGAGTGGCAGATACAGCAGGAAGAGAAATTGCCCTTCAAACTAGGAACATCACAATCATTCTTTTCTTTGTAGTCAGTAACACTTTACCAACTGCTTCAAGGTAAATGTCTTTATCACGCCATGTAAAATAAAAAAACATGGCACAATAACAACTTGATGCTCATGTGATGGACACACGTTAAGGTTTTTTGCTCTACTCATTTCTGCAATAATTCAAAAAAGCCCAATTCACTTTGCTGCCCTTTTATCTATTATTTTTGAGCTGTGTAGACCAACCAGCCAATGGGAATGTCCCTTATTAGAATGGGGAGGAGACAATGTTGCATGCGAGCAGGTGATTGGCCAGTTCTTGCCTTGATGTGTTAAACATTCTTATTTAGTAAAATCCTTGATAATTAAGCCTAGACAATGTCTCATGGTCTGTTCATGCCATTGATGATTCTTATACAACACGCTATAAAGTGATTAAATTGTTTTCCTTGATTGAAAGAAAGTCACAAACTACATTAGCACTTTCATTTGAGTGAATTGTTTGGCTAGTCACGCACGTTTGATGGTACTTTTAACATTTCTCCAAAGACTGTGGGTTTAATCACAGTGAGACATGCACACACAACTGTCACCTTCAGGAGAAACACAAGAAACCACTTCTTGGGATGGTAAGCAGAGCCATGTCCCGGCCCGACGTGCTGAGAGTGCAGTGAAATCTGTGGTTTCCAACTGCTTTGACAAGATAAAATGTTGTAAGCAACGTTGAAATCAGCACCTCCTGCATTTCGATGAATTCAGGGTCATCTCAGGCTTCCCCCACTCAAACCCTGGTGTGATTTTTCATGTGCCCCGCAGTCTGGCACGGAGCACCTGATTTAGTGACACCCAATGTAACCTTGTCGCAAAAAGCTACAGCATTTAAAAGCGGGATAAAAATCTTTACCGTGGGCCTGAGCATAATTACAAGCCTTATACAGTATTTGGCAAGCACAAACGCATCTGGAGAGCTTCACCATCTTCTCTCAAATCTGAATGAGTGTGTATCTTAAATGAGATCTGTCATCTCATTTCAGCTCCCGGGACAACTACTGTTTGACCTCCCCTGCACGCGGAGAAGTGGAAAACAAAGATTTAAATGGAAGATACAGGAGGCCGTGTGTGTGTTGTTACATGTACATTACTGCTGAACAAGTAAAGTAGATTTAATATACCCTTCCTAAGTGTGAAAGTGTGTAATCCACAATTTACCGCTTTACAACTGCCTCACAGGAAGACCTACAAGGAAAATCACTTTATGAGACTCACACCAATAAGTTAACAGACCGAAGCACAGATTGTGTAGAAAAACGAAATGCTCCTTTACACTTGGAAGCCAGTCCCTGCTGTTCTAACCTAGTATTCTGTAATAGGAGACCAATTAGACAGTGTAATATGACAGCGCTGCTTCAATTACCATGATAGCGGAGATCCTCCTGTCTAATTATGCCCCGTTTTAATCTTCCTCTTTCACAGATCCTTGCAACAGACAGCGGAGGAGGAGAAAAGGCGTGTACTGGTAGGCTCGCTGAATTAATAATATCTCCAGAGGAAAGACACAAGTACACAAGCTGGCAGTGGAAACCACAGTACATGTCACATCACGTAACACGGGCTTGAAGACACTGAGAGCTTTGCATGTCGTCTCTCCAACACTGTTACCGCTCACACCGGATTCGCCTCTTAGTGCTTCGAGGTGCACGTTCAGTGGCCTGCACCTATATATGTTCTGCTGATAATGTGTTGTTATTATTATCACAGACATCATCACTGCTCCTGGCGTAGTACAATACAAAGGCAACTTCAAACTACTTGAGAAGGTCTAGCAGTGCGTTAATAAATGTGTTATTTAACAAGGTTTTAGAATCCCAAATGTTTTCATTTTTAAAGCGGGGGTAGGCAGTATATTATTACATTCTACAAGGAAATTCCCAAATGTTTTCTTATTTTTTATAGTTAGGGAACTATTAAAATTACTTTAAGGGTTTACATTTGAATAACAATTTATTTTATTCTGATAAAATTTTACAGTTGTTCTAAACTTGTTCTTACTTCATGAAGACAAATGTCAGGCTTTATTGGCGGTTTTACCTAGAAAATCTTTTTCCCATTTTTCTTTTCCATCAGACTGAAGGCCACTCTGTTTTCATGATTCAAGGGTTGTATAACAATGGTCTTTTATTTTGAAACATAACACTTCCCTCAGCTAAAATTTATGCCTAGACTAAGCATCTAATTTGACTGACTAATGAATAAAACCTTTTTCCTGTCTCATCCACTGTACCAACTTGCTCTGGTCCTGTTGAGACTGAGGCCAGTAGTTTTTTGTTGTAAAAATGAGATGGTCTTGGGATGAGCACACAGAGTCTATTTCAGTAATAGTCTTTTTTTATGTGTACATTGGGAAATTTGACATTCCTAAAACTTTTAATTGATAAATAAAGTTTGAAATAAATAAAGTATAAAAAAACTTAATGGGCCTATTTTTTATTTTTGTGGGGAAGAGAAGGTGCTGAGGTACTGGAATCATTGGACAAATAAGGCACAAGGACTAAACATAGTGAAGCCTGGACCCAATGGTATTCAATGCTGTGTACGACCACGGCTACAACAAATTAAGTTTGCATAGTGATTAAAAAACAAATATGTGTTATAACTTCTAATTTGACTTGCAACATGGTCCTTATTTTTAACACATAAAAGCAATTCAACCTTCCTATTCACAAAAAGATTAGTTTGTTTCAAATTCTTATATTAGCTCTGGTATAATCGTAGTTAAATCAATACACATGTCTCTGTGTAAAGTACAGACCTATACACTCATCTCATATTCTTTAAATCTACAAAACTGACATGCATGGCCTCCAGATAATGCAATGCAATAACTTTCACAGTCTTAAGCGCTTTTCCTGTTCCGGCCTATTGAGCCAGATTACGTTCTAATGAATACATTTAATCAAGAACAATGGAGCTGGCATTGATTTTACGACCATATGATTTTACCCTAAGTGACTGGGTCTGCAGCAATCTGCTTGATTTGAAGCACAGCGGCCAAGAACGTCGGACCTCCGAGAGATGAAGATCACAACATTTTATACATATAATAATAATAATAATAATAATGCAATATATCCTTAACACATGTTCGAATAATGAGGACCTCTCTGTATTTTTCATGCAGCATTGATGCATAAAAGTAATTATTTTAATGTGTTTTATAATGGACCAACTTTTCTGCTACGTTGCCTTTTTGGGAAATTGCAGGAAAATGAATATGACTGCATTTCCCAACATTAAGTTTCCTTATATGGTAGTGGCTCTCATTGATTTGTCTCAATATAATATGAAAATGGATACTTGCATATCAAGGGAGGTACCACTTTAGCCACTGGACTGTTTGCACTTACGCTTTACAAATTGAGTTTTCCCCTGCACTGTACTGTGCACACAGACTGGACCTGATGTTTTAGAGTAATGAAGTGAATGCCTCTTGAATACTGAGAGAGAGGCAGAGTCGCGTAGATGACAGAGATTATCTAACTTTGTGAAGCTCATTTTAGTCGCTGCTTGGTGCAGAGGATCAAGCCAGCAGCACTGGAAAGGTTTTAACTGTGGCTCTAATCCTTGCCCTGCTGAGAGTCTGTGAACATTGTGAGTCTGTGTGTTAAGGCAAGGACGGAATGGAAGACCAAGAGAAAATGCTGTTGAAGGGAAATGTAAAAAAGAAGAAAGTCAGTAAACATGGCAAATGCTCATCACCAGACAGTATGACTTCTTTTATTTAACACAATGTCTGCTAACATTTGGTCAATACAAACTTTAAAGTTTAAAGAGTTTCTGTCAGGTTGGTGCCTTGGATTCTTGTCATTATTGACCCTAGCAGCAAGAAGCTGGCCGGCTGGCAGACTTGAACAGGCCAGTACAAAACCTATAAGTTCAATGTGAATGTATAACTAAACCACAAAGACCCGTTTGCACTGCATAGGTATGGGTCAGTTTCCATTGCCAAAAAAGACACGGAGCTTCCAAAAGAACGCATATACCTTAGCATAACATTAAATAGTAAATACCCAAAATATTTGAAACTGCTGCAGTCTTTTTCATTTAGGGTTAAAAAGCAGGGGATAAAATAGATCTTTTACTGTTTACTGCAGCACTAGATGCTATGTATTATATATCTCCAGCCTCTCACATCACTACACCAGGGATTTGTTATTTTTTATTTTAATTAATGGCAATGCATCTACATTTTAAAAGTCAATATGAATGTATTATCTAGGACTTGACTAATAAATGACAGTTTGCCTTCTCCAATTATAATTCTGCTCCTACTTTAGCACAAGGCCCTAAACAAATTCTCTTGTTTTGGTCAAGATTCCCTTACAGCTGAATAATTGTGTAATATTTAGTCTAAAGATCAATAATGGGACCCAACAATTACCAAGCACTCTTAAAATGCTTCGGGGCACGGCGGTTAATATGAGGACAACCGGCTTGTCCTCAGCCGCTAGGTCACTATCACATATGATAACTGCAGTGTAAATTATTCATAAGCAATCACTGCTCTCATTTTTTAAGAAACCCCAGCAGATCCGAACAGTCAGCCTGTGAGAAATGATCAAAGGCTGTTCCAGCAAACACATTTATGACATTAGGTAAGGCGTCACCTCAAAGCTTAAATCAGAAAGATAGTAGAATATACTAATCTTCAAACATTATACCTCATTTGATGTAACTTTCCAAAATGTATTTTATTGCGTGAGTGACACCAGACACAAAGAGGAATGTATTGTTTAAGATCAAATGAAGGCAAGTTTGAGGTGCTAAAACATTGGAAACTGTTTGCATTACCCAAGCGTTCTATGGTATTGTTGAACATTGGGCCTAATTATCCTCAGATTTAAAGTGAGGAGATACTTGCTGAAAACGTTTTAAAGTGAAAATCATAGTATTGCTTCGAGATGTAAATGCTAAATACTTGTTGGTATAATATTAGCATAGCATGGCTTGTTTACATTTACATTTATTCATTTAGCTGACACTTTTATCCAAAGCTACTTACATTGTTCTACAGTAATTACCAGCGTTACAGCCACTGGAGGCAAGGTGGGTTAAGTGTCTTGCCCAAGGACACTACGACAGTATGAACTGTGGGGGAGAGTGAGAATTGAACCACCTACCTTCCGGTTGAAGGACGACCACTCTTCCCACTGAGCTACTGCCGCCCTTATCAGTATCAGTAACATATCAGAAAATATGGAGTTATTTGCCCATCACAAAATCACATTAAAAAAGTTTGACCTGTGTATTCTTGGATTCATTTTCTCACATCCATATGAAGCCTATCCTATTTTGGGTGTTTATTCATTTTCTTCTGCTTGGTCCTGTTAGGGGTCACAAGTGACTACAGCCTGACCCAGCAGCTTTGGGCCTGAGGCGGAGTACAGCCTGGACAATGGCCAGTTATTTACAGGGCTAACATTTAGAGACAGACAACCATTCACTCTCACATTCATTCACCAGGGACACTTTAGAGTTGCCAATTAACCTGTACATAATCTACACAAACATTTCTTTGGGCGATGGGAGGAAGCCGGAGTACCTGGACAGAGAACACAGGAACACGGAGGGGGGACATACAGACTCCTTAGAAAGGCCAGAGTTGGCTGAGGATGTTCGACCCCGCTGAGGTCAGAACTTACGACTTTCTTGTTAATTTGATAATTGCAGGGTAACACAGCCCAGTCACACTCACTCACACAGCAGCCTTCCTGTTCGCCAGTATCTTTTATTTCTAAACTGCTTCCCTGACATAGCAGTGATGATTAATGGCCATTATTAGCACTTATTACATGATGTGCTGTGAACAGTTAGTACCTGGTTATGCTAATTAAGACAGCGGTTCCAGAAAACAGTTCAATTTGGCTGTCCACTGTTTAACCATAATGAAGTAATCAGTATAAAACATGTATTAGGTTCACACAGTATTGAATTAAAGAACTCGAACATCGCAAAGGGAACAACTGCGTAATGTTGTGTAATGAAATATTCAACAGGTTTATTTTTACTGATAAGAAGAGTCTCTTGATACTCCAAAGTATCACCATATCAACCTAATTCGCTTTTTAAAAAAAATGAGGCGGTGAACCACTCTTCTGGTAGATCATTTGTTCATCATAAAGAAGTGCTGCTAAAGCCGATTCTGCCTGAAACGCCATGTTTGTCGATAGAACGCTTCAGTCAGATTGGATAATTATTCAAACGAGCTTTGGTGTGTGGTGTCAGGCAGATGGCCAGACAAACTCAAAGCCTCTTTTTGCTCTACAGCTTCTAAAAAAACAGTTGTCTTAAGTGGAACGAAACTTTACATAAACTCACACCCCAGATGAAATATTTCACTATTTCCTTTTATCTTCATCAATCATAATGTCATGTGTATGTATCCACGCAGTAGCTCTCATGCTTGGAACCAGAAATAGATATTTTCAAAGTGCAGGTTATACAGGCGGCTTCAGCAGCGTGAACACTGTCACTATGCAAAAACGAAGAATAAAGCATTTTCTTAGATGCTTGTCATTCCCATAATACTGCAGTTGGTTTTTACTTGTCTAAAATCTTGGCAAAGCCCGCAGACATTTCTGCATATTTAATGAATCCTGTCCCCCTGCAGTGGCGCTTGTCTGATTTATGGTTAGAAGAGTGTATCATTAGAAATGAAA
Source organism: Neodontobutis hainanensis (assembly GCA_024349245.1). NCBI lineage: Eukaryota > Metazoa > Chordata > Actinopteri > Gobiiformes > Odontobutidae > Neodontobutis > Neodontobutis hainanensis. The sequence continues at coordinate 2,029,666 of JALDNG010000048.1, forward strand.
AGAACCGTTTCAGACAGTTAAAAACTGCTCTTAAATAAATAAATGGAGGGCTTTGCAGCTAACAGCAGTCTGTGACTTTGGATCACACTTGCAATGTTTCACAGTGTATGTGGCCATGTCTTCTGCTGGTTGTGGTAGCCCTATACTAATTTAAAAATGATCTGCGGCTACACATATTCCATTTAAATGGACACAGACAGTCTGTGGATTGGTCATGGAGAATTGTAACTTAAAAATGTGCAAGATAAGAATACAGTTTTGAATGACATACCCTTCAGTTTAAATGCCAGCCACAGCTCTAAACTAAATTGTACTGCTTTGTGCCAAGAAGGCTTTTAGCTCATTAGGTGCTACATATCCACTTCTGTGTGCAAACTTCATAGGTCACTTTAATCGTGTACAAAGATGGTATTTTTATGATGAAATTAACTGTGCCACCTTTCCATTGTTTTGTAGATGGAGTTGTATTGATTCCCTGAAATTGTAGCCCAGCCCTAAATGGGTTCTCTGTCTGTTCCTCTGCCTCACAGCTTTTTCAAGACTCGGCAATTGTGAAATGAAGACTCACAAATCAATAAGTGCCAAAGTCAATTTTTGCTCATTATCATCAAGAACCCAGGTGTTATTAGGAGTCAATACCAGGAAAATGCCTTCATCAACAAATACAGGAATAGCAGAAAGACTGTAGCAGTGTGTGACTAAATATCATTATTAATGTGTAGGAATATGAGTGCCCGTGGTGAAAGAGTAAATGAGAGAAATGAATCACGTCTGACAGCATGATTTACATATAATTAATATTGCATTTCCTCTTGCTAATATGAAACTTCGATAAAAATCTACAAATGATTTTTATTGTTTGTGCTTAAAAAGTTCTGCTTTATTTGCAGTTTCTCATTCAATTAGAACTCTATTAGCCGATGTCTTTGCAGAGATAGGACCCCTTTACTCTGTATAATCCATTCTGTCAAAAGTTTCTGTAGGAAATTATTCATTCACAAGAAGTCGTAGTTCTCATTTCCGAATGGGATTCTTCAGAGCTGTGGGAAGTGAAAATTGATTTGTTTGCCCCGTCATTTAATTTGTGGCTTGAGATTGAGAGTCTGGATTTTTTAAAAGATGGCTAAATAATGCCAAAATGACCCAAAGTAACATCTAAATAGACACAAATAGAGCTATAAAGTAATAAACAAGTGTTTTAGCTTAAGTCAACTGGATGCTTTTGGCTTTAAAGGCATAATATAATTTTCCATTAAAACACATGCTCTAAACGGTAACAACCTTAAAAAACTAGCATCCCTACTCTCAGCAAGAGGTGGTTTTTACTGGTTTTAGAACAAACTGTTAAGAGTGGATCTAAAACTGGTGAGGGTGCAGCTGTGACTTTGGTGTTGAATTGTTTATTGCACTTATTGTTTTGCCTATAGTTCAAACTTAGGCAAAATAAACGTGTTTTTATTGAGCATAAGTGAGTTCGCTGTGTTGGCCCGGCCCTCCACAAGAGTCCCATGTTCTAATGTGGCCCTTGGGGAAAAATAATTGCCCAGCCCTGCTCTAGAAAAATACTCCCGTGTCCTAAGTATCAAGCCTTTTGCCATCTAGCCACAGACAAAAAATAAAACCAAAAAACATACTGCAGAACTATATCACATGAGGCCTGTTCATTGGCCTGTTATGTTCTCTTACTTTATCCAACATTTAGACACAAAGATATAATATCCAATGACTGTATCTAAAGAAATAGTCAGGAGGATTTGGGCTCTTTTCAAGTGGATGAAAAACATGTGTATGTGTAACAATGTGTATGTTTAGTAGCTCAGTGAGGTAGTTTTGTTGTTAATGTGTGTTCTTTGAATAAGATGAAAATTTAATATTTAACAACAGTTAAATGACCAATAAACCAATAAATGACCAGGCCATTTGAACAGAACCATGTCTTACACTAACACCACAACCAAATACTGCATAAAGAACACACATTCAACAGGCTTGTCAATGTATCTACACAGGTTTTTATTTCTCTCTGACATCTTTTCAAACGTGTCAGCAGAATATAGAGTTTTAACAGCAGGTAAAAATGAAAGAACAGCCTTGGTGTGATTTTCCATTACTTTCCAGTATCTCAGTTAATGACTCTTTGAAGGGCTGTTTCTAGCTGTATTACTGATGCTAGAAATATAGCCTTGCGCTGGTGTACGCAACAAGAGTCCGAGTCTTGATCACAGCACCTTTTCACTCAGAGAAATGGAGTTCAGATTGAGACGAGTAACTACTGTTTAATTTATTTAAGTCCTTCATAGGGAAATGAAGATTGTTCTGTCTTTATTGCATTGAGACTGGTGACTTTGGACAAATGACAGGACGCATATTTAATGTCTGTATAGAACTTTTCTATTTCAAGTATTGCAATGATGTTTAAGGATATTTCCACATAACAAAGTAAAAACAGCTTTGTTATTGTTATTGTTGTTATTTTCACAAAGGAAAACAATGTTTTGTGTAATGTAACCTTTATTCTAGTCCACTAGGGCAATATTTTTTTACATTTACATTATATTAGCCTGGCCTTTTTTATTCTTTCCCTGTTCTATACAAACAGTTACTCTTGTTTCTGTAGATTTGAGTTTGATTTTCAGGCACCAAAGAATGCAGCCATTCCCAAAGTCAAGAGAGCAGTGGCCCCCTTAAAGTCAGAGAATCATGTGAGCCCCCCTCAATCAAACGTTCATTCTAATATAAGACTTACTCATGTATTTCTCTAAAAAATTATATTGTAAAAACAGAACAAATAACAGGCTGTTGTGAACAAAACTCGGGCGGCCCCCCTGTAGCACCTCCACGACACACCAGTGGGCCTCGGACCACAGTTTGGGAACCACTCGTCTAGGGATATGAATGACGGCTTCAAATACCGGACAACCAACCAAATGAGTGCCAAAAACTTTGATATCAAACCAAAGAAATAGATGTGAAAAAAAGAGGTTCTATTATAAAATAATTATCTAATATGTCAAGGTTAAGTTAATTAAACAAGAAAACCCAGTGTCTCAACAACAAATTTAAGAGCACTACTAAGGCCTTTTATATGAACTAATGACTGGGAGACCAAAAGACAGAGAGGGAGCAGTGTAAACTCCACACTAGTACAGCTGCCCCAGACTGACAGGAAGGAGGACCTCATAGGGGTCCGGCCATGACAGCCACCCCATAGAAAACCTTATGATTTTTATAGAGTGGATATGACTGTGAAGGGAAGGGGTAGCAGAACATAAATATGACTAGTTAACTGTGTCGAATTATCAATACAGCTTGGAAAATTCTCGAACTGAAGGAGCACACATCTTTGCAGACTATACTATATTTGAACCGACTAATGTGAAACTAGCCAATAGGCTTATCAATGACCCTACTCATATATAACACTCTTAATAGGAACTGTTGCCCTGTGGTAGGAGGTTTTGTCTTCACCGCTGCCGACTGAACGGGTTCAAAAACTCCTCTGTTACATTGTCAATTAAGTTTTTATCAACTGCTCTTAACATCTTCATCGTGCATTAATGTGTGAATGACACATGTAGCACATTGGGTCAGATTTGCTGTAAAACACAAATGTATGTATTACCAAGATGCCAAAACGCATATAATATAAAGTATGGCTATATACAGTATAATATAAATAGAGGAGATAGAGAATCAGGTAGAGACACTGTTAATAACTCTAGTCATATATTTACAGTGTTCACTGTTCACAGTGGACCTGTTACGTTTGTGTTTTGCTGAAATAAATGAAGAGCATTAGCGTTGTGTAGGAGTAAAAATGGACACAACCAGACACAAAGAAGCACGTGGTTGGATGAAAAAATAATAAATTATAGGACAAAACCTTGCAGCGTCCAATTGTGGATCTACTGCAGGAAGCGGTCCCAGGCACAGATTAGTCCATACATGTGAGTAAAGCAGAAAGCGTTCTCGTTTTGGAAGAATTTACTTAACTGCATACAGATCTGTGGTTTTAAGATGATGTTTTTAACATGTATTACTGTCCACAGAAGTCAGAATTATAATTTGCTGTGTGTCCAGTTTGATTATGACTGGTCTGGGACTGACGGACTCCATCAACAGATACAAAAGGAAATAACAAGGCCACCAAAACTCTTTGAATCTTTAGTTTATATCTTTGCAATAACGCAATAACATCTTAGGTATGCTTTAATTGGTGATTTTTTTTTAAATTTAATTTCTGGACATTTTAGATAAAAAATTGAAAAGAGCCCAGAAAAAAGACAACACAGAATGGACAGCATGTTTGGGGTGAAAGATGTAACAAGCTCATCAAACACCTTTGTGCTACAGGGACAAATGCTAACTATGCTCCTTATCCACACAGAAAACAGACAAGAGAAAGAAAGCAGTCAGTAGTAAAAGTGGAGTAAAGTGGCCATCCACAAAAGCGGAGTGTTTAAATAAGGCCGGGTTATAAACCTTCATTCTTTCTTAACATCCTTAGACCTTGAAGGAAGAAAAGGAAGTATCTGCACTTGCCTTTACACTTATAAAACAATTATTTAAGTCATAAACAGACTTTGTTTTGTTGTCATGTAAGGCTTGAACTTAATATACAGTAACATAAGCAATGCAACTGGTCAAGGTCGATGGCCAGTTGTAAAATAAATATTTCCTTTCACCTCTGACTCACCAACTCCTATGTAAGTAATTAATAAGAAATGAACAAAAGCTTTGACTTGCACTATTACCATACTTTGCCCTCAAGCTGCCCTGAGATCAAGCATCTGGGCTCCTCAACCAATTACGGCGTGTTCTGAGTAACAGTGCAGTCTCGGTGAGGTTGTGAAGTTGCTGCCAGACATGGCTCAGAACAAGTATGACAAGGCTTCCTTATGCTGAACATTCGGCTAATCCATCTCCTCTCGCCTCAGCTTCTCCTCCGACGACACGCAGCTTAAAGAGACACTTTCTCCCTTCTCTACTCTACTTTTTTACACGTTTTATTTGCTTTAACGCATCATTGTATCTCACCCTGTCCCATCTTCCTTTTCTACATTCTTGTTTGTCCGTTCTTGAATCTACCTTTCAAATCTATTTCAACGATACTTTGAATGTGTGTGAAAGTAGTATCCAGGTTGGGGTTATGTGAAGGCTGAAATAACTCACTGTAAAGTACTTAAATGGAGATATATTTAAAATACACAGAGGAGTCATGTAAAGGGCATCTTCTCTATCACAGAGAGCAATAGACACCGAGAGTGGTTTCATTGTAATGCAGTGTCCTTGAGTCTGGCCAGGTTAGAACCAAGCCCCTAGAGTCAAAGATGGCGGCCATATATTTTTAGAGGATAGTAGGAGCATATGCTAAAAAAAGTAATTGTTTGTAGCATGTAGAAATGTTCTCACTATGAACAATGGGCTATATGGAGTTTTAGGTTTTTAATTGTTCATATACCAAGCCTACTAGAGGAATTTTCTTTATAGGAACATGATTATAAGCATTCATTTCTTGAAAGGATTTCCAGGAACATGCATCTATGTTCACTAAAGAACATGTGGGCACATTCTAAGGTAAAAATATACCTTAAATATATCTCACACATATCTTGATTAATGCCTGTGAGATTGCATCAGGTTTGGCGTAGGGTTATGGTAAATGTTACTGCAGTAAAACTACTTTGTTGCTCTGTACTTTAAGCCATACAGGACAATGCTTGAGTGACACAGCAGGCTGGAGATCTACAGTTCAGCCTCTCTTTGTGCTACAGCCGAGCTGCCCTCCAAAAGCCCACTTTGCCATGAAATAAGCCCTAATGTGACTATTCTGTACGATGATTTGTTAGCCACGCATCTCCTGCCCGGCTTTGATGTCATTGTGATGTCAGTATATGGAAGATCCCAGATAAAAATTATGGAGGGTTTGAGCTTTTAAGCTTGTTATTTCAGGGGATTATTCGGCCGCAGTTGAATTAACATTTTTATTCTTTTTTGGCCACAAACTGGATTATGGGACTCTGTTCTGCAGAGGCGATATCTAATGCCCATCACTGATATGCAGCTGCCATGAACCCCCTCCACTATGGAGGAGGAGGCCACTGTTGATTGGGTCTGCAGAGAGTTGTGTGTAGAGGATTTTCCAGCTTGACCCACAAGCTTTGCAGCCTCAGTACAGTACAAACTGGGCCTGAGAGCAAGGACTCAGGGTCCGAAAATAAAATGCATCAACCAAATGCAGTACAGTACAAAGAAGCTATTATATAGTCGTCCAGCTCAAACCTACTGTTGTGTGTTTGATATGCCTAAGCTCTGGTATTCCACCGCTTACTGACAGTCACAAAGCCAGAGCGCCCGCTTGTTTGGTAAGAGTGAAAAACATACATTTTGCTTGGACCTGCGTGGATGTTAGCATACACACAGCGAGGTGGTGAAGTTCTCCGGGAAAATAACAGTTTGGATACAGCTCACTGGTCCATCTACAGAGACTGAGACAGTGTGCACAAAAGCAGGGCACAGAGCACAAAACAGAAATGGAGCACAAACAAAAGACAGATTAATGGCCAGGATAATCGCAAACTGGAGATTTGACTTTTCTCCAAACCTCCTGCATGACAGCAGCTATTTATTGCTTAACTAACTATTTGGAGAAAAGTGCTGTGTTGTTTGAGCACAAAAGGATAGTTCAGTATTTGTGTATTTCTCTTGCCAGTTTATTATCTAATAACTTGAAATGGGTATCTCATTGACCCTTTTATTTTTGTATTATATAGTTTTTTTAAAAATACTGGACTATCCCCTGAATTGTCCATTTAATACAAGACACTATTTGCTTTTGTCTGAATTAGGACAACATGCATATATTTATGAAGTGAGGCGTTAATCTGAAAGGCAGTCAGTCACAGAAGCATGTTATGTAAATAAAATAAACTGTAGTGTCTGCATTGTGCTGCTCAGTTATTCCCACTCAATTAATTAGCGATGTCTGCAGTTAAATGCTCTCTCCGACAAACCGTGAAGACGGGATCAGCTGTCAGGTCTATCGACAACCACTGCATACCAATATTCCATGAAATTATGCAAGTATACACAACATCTAGTGGGCTTAAAGTTATTTCTTCAAGCTGAAGCATTTCTCTTAGAGTCAAACACAATGTTCGTATTGCATGTGTTGCGTCTCTTATTCACTGTAACATCTATAAATACTTCAGACGGAGGGGACTACGATCTCCTGAGCACCACTTTACTTTGTCTGAAATCACTTTGAAGTAAAACACAGCAAAATATTTCTCTGCTATATCTTCTCTTGTCCCATCTATGTAAATTAGAACCCGGCCGAATGAATAAAAGCTTAATAAGAAACACAAAAGAGAAAAGGGAAATGTAATAGAAAAGAGGAAATGAAACACTGGTGAATGAAAAAAACAATAATTTCCTATAATAATAATTTCCCCAGGGCACTGTGTAATTCTATAGCAGTGAGAAGACCTCGTGCTCACAACAGTCACACGGTCAGCAGTGTTTTCAAGCTAAGCGGTGCAGTTACTGTGATGATACTGGCAGAGTCATCATTTAAGAAACTACACTAGGGTCAAACCTGACTTGAGGAGTAAATTTGCATTTCTTTTCTTGTATAATAAAATAAGAATGATAGATGGGTCTGAATAATTTCCCATTTAATGTATAAAGAAAAGCTGCTCAACACTAGGAACACGTTGCGTTTAATGCTGTGTTATTGAATTGGCCGAACTGACACGCAAAGCAATAGAGGAGCGGCCTAAGAACTGATCAGGAGCCTGATCACGGTACTTTCATGCAAATTCGGAGCCGCTCAGGTAATTTCAATTTGGAGCACTTGAGTAACACGTGTATTCCTATAAGGCACGCTTTACTCCACGCTAAATCTGAACAGGCTATCTTACTGCATAAATTAGAGCTGCGCGATATTACAAACATGTGATTAACATACAGGAATCAATGCAGTTTTTCTAAGGTGTCTGGCTTTGGCTTAGTCAGAATAATCTTTTTGTTTATTTGTATTCAATTTAAGGTGCATTACACACAGAAAAATGTAATAGGCGGTGAACATTGATAGCTTTTTAGAATACACACCAGAGGGTAGGCCTATATTTGCACTTCTTCACTGTCTTTGTACTATTTGCGCAATATCCCAACTGAGTATTTGAATTTCTTGCAGATCAGTTTAAAATAATAATAATAATAATAATTTTATTTAACAAATGCATAATGAATATAGCTGTGCAGATGTCTGAATGATGCTTTCACACATGAATGCTGTGTTGGTTCTTGTGCTGGGCCTGCTTTCTGGGGGCCTTCATCTTTTCATTGCTGTGTTATATAAGATGCAGACCTTAACTTATGCCATTAATTGTCCACTCAGACTAAAATCCACAGAATCTAAGATGTTAGTTAATTGCTTGCATTGTTATCTGGACTTGTTGACACACGTCAGATGGTGTCCTTGGATTTCATTACACTGTGTGCGTGCTTTTGGGAAGATGGGGTCTCCGGCTTTACTCTGTGTGAAGCGCATTCAGTGAAAATATGAGACTGTCAAAATGACCTTTCCCTGGTATCACTGGGAGTAATTGGCAACTGTGCACACGCCATGTTGCCCATTTCATAACAGAAATGTCTGGTTAAACATGAAATATAGTAATATCACAAGCTTTCTTTTTATTGATCTACGTAATGTCTCATAGATAAAAATCAGCCATACTACTTGAATTCTCACTTTTGCTTTGGAATGATGCAGGATCAATAGCAGGGAAGGAACACAAACTCATGGACATAATGTGGAGAGCTACAATCGATCTGATCGTCATGCAACACAATAAGGAAGGTCATACCTCACAAACAATGGAGGCTTTTCTTCAACTGTTCAATCAATAGTGACATTTAATCCACGCAAATGGAGTAAGGACATGCTGGACGTCCACCGCACACACAGGAGAAAAAAAAAGTAAAAGCACAAAAATATGCTCTATTACCAATCATTTTAATAGATTAGTGAGTAGTTGATAGTGAGTGTTGATTGGCTGGTGGGTCTGCACGGCTGGTCAGCATTGAATCAATGGCAGCAGGAAATATTCTGGAGCTGGCTTCGTCTGCTTACATCACAAAAAAGTGCAAAAACAAAAAAAAAAAAAAAATAAAACATAAATACAAATACTGGCATTTATTGACACAATGTTTGAAGAGACAAAGATAAGCTCTAAACTTGACTGTCCTAATAATTCTTGATTAATGGAACATACATTGTAAAGGAAACTGGCTTACATGCTATAAGTTACTTTTTGTTTAGCCGTTTTAGATCGTTTTTGGTTGTAGTTTTAAAATGCTCTGAAATTTTCAAAATCCTGCTTATCCAGCCCAATACATTTGCCTGATCTTTAATTTGATTTTGTGTGTTTTTATAGGACATGTGTGTACAGTCTTGATTTGGGGTTGTGCGTCCTCATTAGTCTGCTTCTCTTAGCTACAGGCCCAGATGGACACACAGATGGACACAGCCTCGTTCTATTAGTCCACAGGCTCGGTCTGCAGCCAGAGCGTCATGCTTCAGTCTATCATATCTCCCGCTCCAAAGCCTGGAATTTGATTTTTTTTAATTTCCCTGCAAATCACAGATTCATTTCACATACGACAAACAATAAAACGGAAAGAGGCAGAGTGTGTGTTGTGGCGTTCAACAGATGGCTCACACCTCCCGTACGCCGTGCTACAGCCACAAATGGATGCTATTTTGTTTTGAAGCTTCAGATGCTTGTTAGTGTACTCTGACAGGATTTTCTCTTTCTCACTTATAGCTCAAACTATTTGGAGTGAAACTGGTGTCAGATCCCCGTCCTGTGATAGGAGCGTCTGACCATCATTATCAGACAAATGTAGCTGGGGCTCAGTGTTGCGTTGCCGTATTTGATAGCCACTTTTGCCCTCTTGCACTGAAGCTTTTAAAGCTATCGGCCCGGGGCATCAGTAAAGCTGTGCAAGAACCCTGATCACCTAGAGAGCAAAAGGAGCGCCAGAGGGATCCGGCTTCTTCACCTGATAACATCCATGATTTATCTTCTTTCTGTCATGCAGCTGTAATACAGTCTAATATGAGACGCGGCCAGGCTTGGAGGCTTGATAGCCCCACAGCTTCTATGGCTTTTGTTACCACCAGAACAGCTCAGATTAGAAGATGAGCTTCAAAGAGCATCCGGAAACCTACTCTAGCTAAAACTGGACACAGAAAGTAAAAAAATAAGATTTTGATTTCCACAAATGAATGTCTACTAAATGCTTCTTATGCCAAAGAAGAAATGCACTGGCCTGAATGCAACATAAAACCCAGGACTCTGAATGTAACAATATTGTGGACATAATTCCAGAGAAAATGTACAGAGTTTCTTGAAGCATCCAGCATTTTAGTCCAGTGTTTGTATGTTCAGTGTGAAGGTTTCTCACAACAAAAATGTTTGTGGCCAAAAACACTGGAGAGGACATTTATTGAACGCTTTGAGTTTTGTTCAGTGATTACAAACTTGATTGTTTGTAAGTGAAGAGTTAATTTGCAAAATAATAAAATTAATTTATAAAAACAGAATTATCTGCTTTTGCAAATGAACTCTTCAAGTGTATATTAACACTGACATATCTATCAGTTGCTCATCTCAACTTACCTAGTGCAGTTTCTCAGAGGAAAACTGAGGGGCCATGTTTTCTGTCAAGGAACCATCCCAATGAAAGTGAAATGCAACTTTTCTACAAACCAATATTTTAAAATAATTTCTAAAGATTTGCATGAAAAAAAATCCAATGCCAAATCCATACCAAGCATACTTTGTTTGGCCAATTGCTCTGTTCATTTAAAGTTCAGGTCAAAACCTAAGCTCTTTCTTTTCCAACAGAAAACTTAATAGCGGAAAAGACATTTGCTGTGGAGGATTCCCCCTCAGCCTCTCTGTAATCACACCGCGGCATGTAACTGCTGTCGACACTTGAATGGGACTTTGAGTGCTTTAGCGGCTCTCAGAGTTTCATTGACAATGAGCGGCGCGACTAGCACTGTGAACAAAGGCAACGGCGGCACTGACAAGCTGATCACAGAATGAAGTAGACACGGGAGAAACAAAGAGATGGCGAGGAAAAACAAGAGGGGAACAATATGTCTGTGTATTTGTTTTGCAGCTTGCTCTTGATCACTTTGCAGTCGCTTAGCCGATTGTGAAATACTTCTCCTTTACAAGTAATCTTTAAAGGCAAACATTAGGAAACCCCTAACATTGATCATAGGGCTCCAGTTTTAATCCTACAAAGTCCAAGAGAGCCACTAACAGCTCAAAGTCTTACAGTATTTCTCCTCAATAGAAGGCAGCTCATAGATCCAACATTGTGAAGAGCACATGAAATACCTTTCCTTCTTGTTACACTGCACAACACAACATTTACTTAGCGGTTCAGTAAATCTGCGACAGCATAAGTCATACGCCTCGGCAGCTATGTTCCTCATTGTTTATACGTCTCCTATAGAGACAACCTTTTTCTCTGTAGCTTGATTTATACACAGCTTCTCACCCAACACTATGGAATCATCTCACATTTCATTTACTCTTGTGGCTGCACTTTTACAACTCCCAGGGGTGAGTTCAAAGGTCATCAGGTCTTGTACAGCCACACACATCTTTAGTCTATGGTAGCAGGGCTTTTCCAACAAATGTTTCCAGAAAAGGCTGTGTTTAGTCAAATATGGAACCAGATTGCTTAAAAAACTAAAAGTAGTTTCTTTTTTTTTATTGGGGGCTGTCTCCATAACAATATGCTGGAAAAGGCTGTTGGTTCAAACTCATCAGGTTCATGAGAGTGTTAGAGGGCAAGGTCCTGAACTCAACTTGTGAACAGTGTTTGTGATACTAGAATATTAATATGTGTGTGCAATGCAATGCTGGATGTACAGCAGTTTTGAGTGCTGCTATAAAAAAGGAAAGTGCTGAATAAATACAGATCATTTACCAAATGCAGACCATTTTAATTCTCAGCTGCAGTTGGCCAGACAGAAAACTGTTGCTAGTCAGCCATGGGAATTAAAGCTAAAGTGATATTTCCAAAGTTATTCAGTAATTTGAAATCAACTCAAGTTGTGCCAAGACCTCCTGCTGCATACAATATCCCACACAGCACCAGAGCCAAATAGGTGCTGTAAAACGTTTCCACAAAAAAAAAAAAACTGAGGAAGGGCTGTTATGGTTTGACCTTTAGTCAATAAAGAGCTGAGGATTTCCCAATTATATGGTCTTGGCATATAAGATTCGAAGACAATATCTTTACAACTTTTCCTTTCACAGGAAACATGATTCCAAGCACAATGATTGTGCCTCACGGGGACACTTTTTACACCGGCTTTCCAATCACTTGCATAAGCTTATTCCTCTGACACAGTCTCGGGGTAAACCCACCTGCGAGTCATGACAGAGGGGCTTAGTGAAGGTAAATTTGTGGGCAGAGCAGGAAAGCTGCCAGTTTCCAAACGCCACAACTGCAGAGGCTGATTTAGTGTTTATGCAGGGCCCTGTCTCTCTGTTGGTCCTGTCTTCAGTGGCAGATGGAAGACCTTGCTCAGCCAACAAAAACACTGTCAGAGATAGCGCAGTGAGCCATGAAATTGATTTTGTATTAACAAACAAGGGGATCTGTTTCTCCCATACTGTTAATCAAATCATTTCGAGGAATGAGGGAAAGATGAGAGTAAAATCATTAACTTCCAACAGTAAATCAGGTTCAAGTCCAACCTGTTGTCCCATTAACCCTGAAACCTGCTCAATAGCTAATTAAGGCAATTACTTCAGGCATGACACACCAGTTAATCATGAATGACTGGGCCATTTATATTGGTGGCTTCATTATCATTGGCAGTACTCGTTGATGGCTCCCTTATTTTCTATATGGGCAGCAAGAATAAGTTCCTCTATAGTCTGTTTGCCTCCAGGCCTATTATAGGATACATGTGTATATCAAAGTCTAAGCCTTATAATCTGTGCCCTGTTTCTATACAAGTGTGTAGGAAAGTTTGGGGCTGTACCAAAAGGCACAGACAACATTTAATAGGAAAAATTTAATTTTGGGAGTACCCTCAATGCAGCAACAAAAGCAGCATGGCCAGGTCTAAATGCTCTTATATATATATATATATATATATATATATATATATATAGACCCACTAATATTCTCTACTCACTCACTCACTGACAGCACAGTTTTAGTGGTCAATGCACTTTTGTTTCTTAAAATTGTACTATAGTTAGCCAAAATGCGAACGCAGATCATGTTATCTACAAAAAAATAAAGGGTCTACAGTCTACAGCACTCCGTCCAGAGCAAAAAGTGAACAAATGATTTAAAGGTTTGAGTGTGTGTGGGTCAGGACTGTTTAACTCAAAGAAAACAGGGAGCAACACAGTCTGAGCCACAGCTGTTGAGGAGGTACAAACTGCAGGCATGAGTTTGGTTTTATGTTATGCTGAGAACAATGAAGAAAACATATTCACACAGAGTACCATATGTGCAGCCTTTCATAGATCTAACTCTTGCAGTTTCAGTCTTCAAGTCTTAAAATTAAATGAATAAGGTTGGTAGCTGAGTACCAACAGTTTGACCTACAAGTCCTCTGTCCCAGTCCATGTTGAGCTGTCCGTGGTGCTGGACAGGACTTGAGTGGCTCTCTAACAGTGTGATCAGTGTGCGCTGACACCTACCTTGTCAGCAGTTCCCATCCCATCTCACTTGAGGGACTGAGCCTGACAGACAGCGCTGAGGGAGGCCCTTGTAGTGAACTGTCCTGAGTGGGAGTATTGATTTTTCTGTTTGTCTCCCCTGACTGCTCCAAGGTGAAGGCTGGAGCTGAAATAACTCCCTGAGCAACATGGCCCATTCCTCTCCCTGGCTTCTCCTCAGCCTCCGAGTCTATACTGCTTCTATAAGAGTTGTTGGTCTATCCACAACGACGCATTCAGTCCTGGCACAGGCCGCTCATCCCCGCACTGTTAAATGTCACTCTTTCCCCTCCACTGCACATCAATAACTGCGGCCGGCACAGCAGGACGCCTCTCCTGGTTATTCCATTTCCATTTGCAGCCATGAATATAAATTTCTTCCCTGCCTGCCCATCATAGCAAGAAGAATTCCACCCTGCAGGGTGTCTCCCTCAAACAATAAGTTCACCTTAGCAATAATAAGATAAAGTTAATGCAGTGATAACAAGTGTAGCACCTTAATTAAAGCCAGCAGTTTCTTGTTTTTTACACACAGTAATTTGCAAAGTTATGTTCAAACAGGTGTGTGTGCTCTGAATAATTAAGAACCAGTATAAAGTTCCCAAAGGAGTCTGGTTATGCCTTCAACAATGAATCAAACATGAAATGTTAATGGGCACTTATTTTCATGTAAGCACACGACAAACATTTCTTATCTTTGGACAACACCACCGCACAGTAACATTAGATCAAAGCAAAGCTGCAAAAAGAGACACAAACATGCCTTATCAGGTAAAAAGTTTCATATTTATACTTCAACCAATTATACAAATATCCTGCTGATCTCATATTGCTTTCAGACTTCACATTTTTCAAAAATATTTAATAAACAAGGCATGCCCCTGATGAAGGCTTAACATTGCTGCAGTAAATGTAGCTTTAAAAAGAATAAAAAGCTTTTATGCATGCTATCATAGAGAAAGAACCCTGCCATGCTAAAACATATTATTTCATAGCTTTTAAACAGCCACCCGCTGGGAGAGCCATTATAATGGCTAATGTCAGATATTACAACGTGTGAGCACAGCTCGTACATTATGATAGTAGACAATAATAAGGAGATTTTTAAGAGGATTCTTTTACCTTATTTAATATAATATAAAGTATGAAAAGTATAATTGTCATTATTATAATTAACAGCACACGGTGAGCTGCCTCATCCTAAAGAAATCAAAGGCAGTATTTTCCTTTCGGGTGTTAACAATGCTTATTGAGAACCAGGTTCTTTCAGAGGGCTTCCACCAGTGCAGCTAACAGCATAAGCACATGTGAGAAAGGGTTTTCCTCAGCACCTACATTAACCCTGGGTGAAGTCATCAAATCCGGCTGCAACCAACTTACAATGCTACATCTGCACCCACAGAGCTCCAGCCCTTACATGTACAACAAAGGCTCGATGTTATATCTCACTCTTCATAAAATGTACACCTTTAGCAGTCAATACTTCAGATGCTCAGTCACAAGAATTAAACAGTATGAGTTGTATCACACATTAAAATTGATTATAGCACATCACTTTTTAACAGATGGGAAAACTGATTACAGAGATATTCAGAGACAGTGTTTTGAACACCATGCACAGGCCAATATTTTTATTTGTAAGTTTAGTATGTGCTCTCCTACTGCCAAATGAGCTTTCTGTACATCGGTGTATACAGCTAATCTCTGGTGGAGATATTGAAAAAGCACGTTACGCAAACTCATTGTGGCCTACAACAATGCTTTTAGATTGTTGCTCATATTTTTACTTTATAATGTAATTTTTAAACTTTCTGTTGAAGACCAACTTTGTGTGTCTGAAATAAAGATTGAATTGAATAGAATATATGACAATGATTAAAAAAGAGTATGTGAGATGCTTTAATTCAGTGACTTACAACAGAGTCCTTTTTATGACCACCTTTTAATTGACAAAGATGGATTTGTATAAATTGAGATCTGTATGTGTAATTAATGTTGTGTGATCTCGGCTGTTAGTGGGAAAATGCATATATTAGCAATCTGTTAACTGGGCTCAGGCACACTGTGTTCTTTAAATTCACATAGAGCTACTGTGCGAGATTCAAAATGAGAAGGACAGGCTTGCAAACTGAATTGAATGCCATCATATACAGAACCATGTTTACGTTGTTTATGCAGCAAAACAGACAAATGATAATAAATGGATGGTGCGTGAATGTCTTTCGTATGAGTCCAGTGGGAGACCTACACACATAGATAAAAAAAAGTTCAAGGATTTCTTTTATAAAGCAGTTAGTTTTGTTTAAATGTACAAAAGAATTATAGCCTTGTGCACAAAACAGCTTGAAAATATGGCCAATAGAAACCCCATGCTATTTTTTTCTTAGATATACTTCATAGTTGCTTCTTTTCTATACTTTTTTTATCTGGGAAACATCCTCCTTCCTTTTACAGACTAAATGGATGTGGTAGGACTCTACAATACTACTTTTGGCCCAAGCTGGATGGATTGCATGTAAGCGATGAGATTGGTTTCAGTGTTCCCCCGTGGACACAAGCCTTTGGTGTTTGGTGATAAATGCCTCCTGTGTGGTAATACAGTGTGATTAACGGACACAGCCCACAGCCCAAACCCCACAGCCCAAACAGCCCACCTCCCAACTTCCCCTCTCTGCCGCACCTGAATCAATCATCTACATGGAAAGGCCACAGTCTTGCACTGGAACAGCTGCGTAAAGTCTCTTTTCCTGCCGTAGAAGCTGTAACCCATCACTGTGGAAAAATGTAAATACTGAAAAAAAAGGTAATGATCCATGTTGTTTTAATGGATACCTTAGAAAGAGACTTCTGATCAAAACCATTGATATTTTACCGTACTGAATTTTGCCCCATACACCACAATCAGAAATAATTTAACATACTGTGCCATCACTGCAGAGTAGTGGCCACAGCTCATTACTTAGAGCAGGAAGTTGAAGCCAGACACAGTGGGGGGAATTCAACAGTATAGGTCCAAAGGCCACACTTTGCCGGGCCTACCTCGACAACTGTAATAGTCTGGTTTTGAGTAAACCAGTCCACTCTCAGTCGGCTCCAACTTGTACAAAATGCAGCTGCACATCTTTTAACAAATAGTCAAAGGTAGAATCATATCACGCTGTCAGTTTTATCTACAATTTTAAACATCGCCCCAGCAGAGCTCGGCAGGCTGCAGAATAATCTCATCTGCTGGAGGTCCCCAGGGCATAGTTCAAACAGTAAGGTGATCGTTCCTTCGCTGGAGCTGGTCCCAGGCTTTGTAATATTTGAGTTACATCACTCACCTGCATCTTATTCAGAAGAGCTTTTGACACTTTGACTTCATTTGATTGTTTAGTGGTATTTATGCTTGTATTTCCTATTTCTTATTGCACCAATGGAAAGCGCTTTGGTTCAGCCCTGGCTTTTGTAAGGTGTTGAATAAATGTTTTTTATTTTGTTGATAGATTGAGGCGTGTGAACTGATCACATCTGTATCCCACCACAAGAAGAAGTAACAGAGGTGGGTCTGGTAAAATGCAGCATAAAAAGTAGACAGTGGCTTGCCTTCTTGCTCTGTTTCTAGTGGAGCATTACTGAGGCACAAGACAAACTGATATGAAATAAAAATATCACAATTTATCTCAAATTACATGGAATTTAATGACATTGATTACGTAACCATTTTAAAATCGCAAATTAAGTCAAGCAGAGAGTGGCTGGTCTACTCTGCACGTCAAGCCAATTAAATCCTTACTGGTACATGTGTTAAAATATTTGCATTATGCATTGGCTCACTGCAGATGTGACGAGGTACTTTAAACTTGAAAGTGTAACTCGACACATGGCTAACTACAGGATCAGATTTAATATTATGGGCGACATTAAAAAAGGGCTGCCGCAGCACTTTTACAAATAGCCGTGAGAGCGTATCATTGGAGGGGAGATTATGGCAGTGGCACAAGCAGTCAAATCAATCCCTGAGTATTTCTGTGCGAGTCGATAGAGGATACAGGTTAGGCCCATTAGTCATGTTGGCACCATACATTGCATTTTCCAGCACTGAGACTTAAGACTGAACGTGCTACCACTCTTCTTGTGCTCAAAGCTCTGCTCAAATTGGCTTTTGCTATGAACCGGATGGAATGGTCATGCAAAAAGATTGAGGATATGCTAATTGTTTTTGTATATACAGTATGACAGTTATTTGTCTCCCCTTAAGATAATTGTGTAAGATAATGGCATAGTCTGTCATCACTGCAATGAAGAAAGCAGTTTGCAGATAATGGCATATACTGAGACACTTGTTCCTTCCTCTGTAACATATTATGATTCAAAGACATGCTTGGTTTTACAAGTGAAGCTAATGCCTCTAACGCCTTCAGGACAATTTCCTCTCACTACCCTTGAAAACAAAGTAAACAAAATCACAGCTCAGACTCCCACAGAATGTAACCAAGTCCATCTTCCCAATTGTAAAGTGATGAGAACATAACTGATCCATGCATTTGTGAGAAGAATTTAAAGTTGTTGTTTTTTGTGGCCATCCATCTAGCTCTCGAGGGACTTGCACCGAAGGACACTGGATTCCTGTGATGAGGTTGATGTGCTGTATCACAACACGTGCTGGGACATAATGCTATTTGTTCCACACCAACACGCCGCAATGCTACAAGATGTTGCTCTACTCTCTGGTGGCACGTTGTAGTTAGATTTTCAATCTATCTCTGTTATTGTGTGGCCTGGGAGCCAAATTTATACTGCTGTATCATTGGCAGGTGGTGAGGAAATGGATCTGCTTCCACTTGGAGAAAGAATGCTGCTCCAAAGAACTGTAGAAAACATTTTTAATCATTGTGTAAAATATTATTATAACATTTAGAACCTGATAGAGTCTTGGAGCTATGTTGTTTTTAATGTGACATGTTGGAAGGCTTGTTTTTTTTTTTTTTTTATTTATACATTTTTTATTTTATTATCCCTTTTTTATCCCCATGCAGAAATTTCTAGTCGGCAGCCACACTAGGGTGCCACCAGCATGTGGAAAACCTATCTGAGGACGGAGAACATGCAAACTCCACCCAAAACGGCCCCGTCTGACCCAGGAGTTGATCCCTGGACCTTCTGAGAAGCGAGCGTGCCAACCACTGCGCCATCGTGCCAATGTGTAATTGCGATGAAGAAAAGGTTAAAGCAAAGGGACCTGGACAAGTTTTACAGGGGAACACATTTCATCTCTTAATTAATTTCTTATTAATTAAAAATGTCTTAATTCAGGTTTTTTTATCGCTAGAGGGAGGGGTTTGAACAGAAACTAACTCTGATTGGACCAGGCTGGTCTCATAGTCGTTAGCTATGAAAGGACAGTATAACTGTTGATGTGAAAGTCTGATTAACGACTTTCCCATCAGGAGTAACACAGATAAAAGCACAGCTCTCTTACCAGTTGATCTTAGAACCGAAAAAGTCTCTAGGAATTAAGAAACAAAATGTCCTTACCTTAAAAACATAGTACAGATGCCTTTGCTTTAACTTTTTCTTCAAGATGACCTGGATAACTAAGAACCTTCACAGACATTGCGTTATCAACCATCACAATATCCGTATTACAAAGAGTTGATTTCCAATAATATATTTTTTGTGTTCCATATGACCGACATGGACCATTGCCTGTCAGAATGTTTTCTAATCATCAAATATCTTCGATGATTTAGTGAAACAAGCACAAGCGCCTATTTATAAATGCTGGAATTTAGGAGGCAATCTGGACAGCAATCTGTTGTGTGAGATTATTTCAATCTCTCGCTCAAAGTCCCTGTGACGCTGCGGCACAGGAGACTGCAGAGGACACCCTCATTAAAGACTGGTTCTGAACCGTTTAAGCTAAACTAACGTTACAATGTTCACAGGTTTACATTCACCTGAAAACACAGTGATGAGTAACATGAGGTTTGTGAAGGTGACTCTACCTGTGTTTGCATTTAAGTGTGCCAGCTACTTAGTCAAGCACTAGATTCAAATCGTGTGGCAGCATGAGGCGCGAGGCCCCGGCCTGCCCACTTACCTGACTTACCTGTCACTGACTTACCTGTCACTGGCTCGCCCCACATAAGGACACATGACCTTTCTCAGGTTGGATGGAATAAATCAACTGCAGGGTGTTTTTCTTTGCATGCCGCTTTCCTCAAGGTTTCAAAATACCAGCCGAGACCTAGCACGGCACTGGCAATTTCTGTGTCAATCTGTCAGGTACATCTGTCAAGTGTGAAGATATGTATGTTGTATTTTGGAAAACAATATATTTTTCATTGCATATATTATTTTCTTGCCTTGTAATATTGGCTCAAGGGAACTGTTTAGCTCCATAAGTGGACGGCCAATTTTAAGAGACTGGGAGTGCATCTGTCATGTGTGAAGTATACTTTGGAAAGATGTTTTAATGACAACTTGTTGTTTGTTCTGGATGGACATGTTTTAGTTTGGAAGGTAAAGATCCAAACCAGAATAATTCCCATATATCAATGCATGACACAAGCCTGTTTCTTTATTTACCTTTATGTTCATCTGTTGATGCTGATAACTGTACAAAAGATACAAAATATAGCCTATAAGCAGTGTCTTCAAAGCCATTCTCATGAACATGCTGATTATGCAGCTGCTCTTTACACTAAAGAATTTATGGTATGAAAAACTTTTGCCCAGTTACTTTTAATAGACTGTCTATAGTAGACACTAGAATATTCTTTTCTCAATTAGAGAGAAAACAGAGACCAAGTTAATTGCCCCTTTGATAGAAGCAGCATTTCAGCAGCTCAGCCACCAAAAGTCCTGATGGGGACATTAAAACAAACCCACTGCGTTGCAGCACTGGCTGACTCATTTCTAACACACTGACGACTACTTTTAACTAGATCAGTATGAGGTGCTTTGCGTCTTGTGCTGCCTTGGTCTAGGGGCTGATTTTGCAGTAATCAAAAGCTGACTTAGATGTAGAAACCAAGCTTCCTGACAGCACTCCAGGGATCAAAAAGCCATTAAGAACAAGAACAAGGTTTCAGTTGTAAGTTGAATGTTTGGGCAGGATTGTTGGATGACGTTTGTTGGTAAAATTGTGTATTATATTTGCAGTTGTTCAAACCAAAAGACACTGAACTTATCAGTGAGAAAACAATGCAACTGCCACAAATGTTTAACCAAATCCTCTCATCTAGCTTGTGGAGTTGTAACCGGAGCTTGATGGTGTGGCCACAAGACCAAACAACCCACTTAAATCACACCATAAGTGCTGAATCAGACGATTGGAGATTCATATTTGCCAGACCAGCAAGTATTTTGACAGCAGCATCAGAGGAGCAGCAGCATGCCTGCTCTGGCACACCACACAGCTTTCATTACCCAGAGTGGCTTTTACACAAAGACGCTAAGCTCCAGCCATACCACACCTCAAATAGATTTGAGCCAAATGGACAATGACAAATATCTACAACAACTCATGCACATGCAAGGTTTTCATTTTCCAAGAGGCTAATAATGCAATGACCTATACACTGTTATTTCATTAAGCTCTGAAAACTGAGACTCAAGACAACTCAAGTCTGTTTTCAACCAGCCTACTTTCCCATGTATGTTGATATTTTAAAACATAAGAAATTACTGGTATAACCTAACCATATTAATCATAAAGCAATGATTAACATCTTTGCTTTATCCGATTAAAAATATATTTGTCTTTATCCTTTTTAACAGATCTAGTCTCATAAACATTTAGTGTATTCTCATGAGCAAACGCCATACAGTCACACATTTAATTGGGTGTAGCTGCTAAAAGTTTGCATAGCTTTATCTTCTCTTCTTTAAATACTCTCATTCTTCCAAAAAACTTTATCTTTAAGGTTGTTAGTGTTTTATAATAAAAAACACTTTTTATAACTTCCCTCTATGTTATTTGCACACTTTGCATGCTACACTGCACCCTAGATTAGGACACTCAATACCTCATCTGTTGAAACCAGTTAGAACCAGTTGGTCACAGCTGGCTGGACACAAAGTGGAAAACTACTGATACTGTGGCAGGACGTGCCCTCTTCTGTGTGAGGTGTGGCCAAAGGTTATGACCCCTAGAGTATCGGGCCGACCAGCAGCACAACACGTGGGCTGACCTCATGTAAACTCATATACCTTTTTCTGAGTGGAATTAAACAGACAAACTTTGCATTGGTTTTATAGTTTTTATTCACTTTGTCGTAGGTCCAACACTCGTACCAAAAGAGCTGGGAGTAACAAGGTAAACCTTTAATAAAATATGCAGAATGCACGTGCACTTTAACACATTTTGCAGATTTTCCATTAATTTAAAGGGCCTGTGTACTTTCTAGTACAATATGTTTAGTATAGACTCATTTCAAGCCAACTGTAATATGTCATGGATGAATTATTGCATATTTCTATGAGAGTCACATGCAGCACCTCCAATTGGCACATCAACTCACAGACCGAATGCAGTGGATAAAAAACGTCAAAGTGGCATTTTCTTTCTAATATTATATATGTCGTACATTATTTCATTTCTCAACGAATAATTCTAATCTACTTTGTCGTGGCGGTTGAGCAAGTGCTTGACATATGCCATTGCACCCTCTGCAGAGGTAACACTTAATTATCAAACCAACTGGAATACTGCTCAGGCCTGCCAGCAATGACGAGCAAAATTAATGACACATGAAAAGCAATTCCGACGCCCTGCAAGTCCAAGGCCTGCAAGGGCACTTCTGCTCCAGGTCCCATCTTTATGATGAGCCCTGGCTGGCTCCTATGTCCACCCTGTTACAACTCAGTGCTGTAAATCTGCAGCTTATGTTCATCTGTGTCCACTGGGAGCCACCGCCTTGCTTCACTGTGTCTCCTTTGGTCCAATAGTTTTTACCTCTGTGAAACCAGGACTGTATACTTTCAGTAAAAAATGTGTGCTCTCTCAATTTTATCTTATGAGACAAACTAAAATTAAATGTGTACATTACAGCTGAAGATTTTCTGGAGATTTCTTTTTCGTGCTTTGATTCATTTTAACATTTTGATTCAATTGGTTCACAATGTGTTCATCTGAAACAGCCTCCGATGGCTCTGCATTTCCTGTTTTTACCTCTAATTTATATCATATACAGAAAACAGTAAAAATTTCCTAATTGATTGACTGAATATTAGGAGGTAGGATAACATTTATACATTTTGATCATTAAAGATGCGGGAAAATGGTGTCCAATGACAGTCCAGATCAGGTGGGTAGTGGTAAAGAGCGGGACATGCACGGTTCAGTGATCAGAGGACAAGCCGTAACAACTGTGCTGTAATTGCAACCCTCTCTGCATCATTTATAATGAATAAAATATGATGCAGGGTGTTATTCAGCCAGGGATAAGAGTATGTCCTCTGTGTGTCATAAATGTCTATATAGTGCTCCTGCAAAAAAAGGACTTGGACATAATTAAGAGAACTTAAGAAGTGGTGAAATGAGGCTGAAATGTGCCTTATAAAAAATCTGCCAAACAGTGTTGTATCAAGCATCGTGTCATTTAAAATCAACACACCAGCCTTCATAATCAAAGGTTAACTGCTTCACTTAAACAAGGCTTTTCAAACATTCCCTGAACAGGTCACACCATTCACACAGCACGAAAAAGAGCGATGTCAGTTAAATGTTTTATGTTGAAAATCTCCGTAAATACATCTTTTGTCAATGCTGCATCTGCTTTCTTCCTCAAAAGTAAGACATGGGAGCATATCCTCTCTGTTCTCATGTTTTTCAGCACTGGTGTCTTTGTACTTCTGAACTACACATCCATAATGCATTAGGCGACAAGAGAGTGGCTAATGAAGATTTTATAATTGATAAAAACTGCGCCATCAGCATATGCATAAAATTAGCATGAGGCTGCACTTAAAAAGGGAAGTACTAACATGAAAAAGATGGAGAAAGTCTGTGGTGATCAAAAAGTGGCACTTACAGCGTGTCTAAGTATTTCTCTGACTACTGTTTTTGGTCCCATGGGTGGCATCAAAAGCATGCATCTCTTTCAGCTACATAAGCACTGACAGTTTATTATGTTAACATCTAATTAAACAAAGATCAATATCAACATAAACCCTCCTAATATATTTTGTTGTATGTAGAGTTTTCTGAGGATACATCTTACCACACATTCACAAGGACTTGTGAATAATTAAGGCTAAGATCAAGCATATAAAATAAATGAGGATCTTACATTGAATCAGTGGCTCTCTGTACTCAAACTTTAACGGTTAAAGAACCCACAGTCGTAAGAAATAGAACGTCCCTAGCGTCCTTGAAACTATAGCAAATAGCATCTTCAAAGACACCTTGCATCAAAGTATATATTATTACGTTATGTGGGATTGTTGAAAGGCTGATTATTGAAAGAAAACATATGCTTTCGAGTCAGGACTTCAGTGCGTTTTTAATCATATTTGCTCTCTCGAGACCTACAGCCATAACAATAACGCTTTATTGTTCAGTGATAGATGTCATGCCAAGCCCACAATAAAAACTGAATATGAAAATGGCACCAAGTCAGAACACTGTGATTTTATTCTTGCTTTGGTGAACGACAACTTTAAACATTCCTTTCATTCTGACCTAGACATTTTATGACATGAGCAAACTGCATATGTCATTGCTTATTTATTTCTTATTATTTCTTTATCTTATGTAATGCTACTGGTATAATGTGAGTTCCTTCACGTCTGTTTTTTGTGATTTGTGTCCAGCCATACACAGTAGTCCTGTCTCGTGTTATTATATATATCCTATAAAAACAAGGCCTTTCCAGTTCTCCATCTAGGGTCAGAATAAACAAATCTGGAGCCACAACATCATATGTTCATTACCATTACATTGTTTTTTACTTGTGACGTCATTCATGTTTTTGGCACAAATGGTGATAAGCAGTGGCATGAAGTCAACACATAAGAGCATAAACTACTTTGGAGAATTACCTTCTGGGTTTAAAACAAGGAGGCAGCCATACAATGTGGGCAATTGAGATAAAAATGTTCTATAATCGAAATCTGATGGGTGTAATATGTAACTGCATCTTAACTTTATCTAAGCAGGTTTCTTGGGTCCAGGACTCTCTAAGTCTGACTGGACACAGCTTGCTCAGAAGGACATTTCCAGTCAACAGTCAACATGCAGTAACATAACAATGCAGCTCAAAAGGACAGCACTTAGAGGTATGTTTCTTCCCAAAAAATCCCCAGAAGAGAAGGGCTGCGCCTGCTCCACTTCTTCCCTGAATGACAGCACACTCCAGAGGAGCCACGCCACGGGACATGCACGCTGATCCAGTCTGACATGCCTGACCTTTGTAGGGCTGGGCCGCTGGATCGCTCTGTAGCTTGCCCTGCCCTGCTGAAAAGACCATACAGAGCCACTGATGCCCCCCTTCCCCGCCCTTGTCATCTCAAACGCTGGCAAGGTGGATGCCTGGAACTATGGCGAGACAGACATTCAATCTGAGAGGCGCTGAGCCGCAAAACAAGGCTATGCCATCTGAATTTGGCAGTGACACATGATCAGTATTCCTCATTGTACCCTTAGGTGGAAGGAGAGACTTTGCTAAATGTGCTTATTTTTGCATTAAAACAACTTATTTTACTAATCAAGAGTGCTTATTTTAATCTATGTGATATTTAATAAAGGCATTGCTCATGCACAAAATGGTTATCAAGATAAAATTTGCATAGTGCCATTAGTCATCTGGCAGTAAATGCGCCTTACGCAGTGGCTGTTTAGTGAGGTGGTCTAGCATTATGTGTCTGCCAAGAGCTTGGGCCGCAGCACAGGGAGAATAAGCTGAGAATAGATGCTGCAGGAGCCCGCCAAAGAACAAGGGATAAGAGGACTCTAAGTGCAGAATAGATGGTGCAGCTGTGAAACGAAGAGCTGTCGCATCCAGTGGCCACTTTCCTGAGTAAAGGAAACACTTGGCACAGCACAAATAATGTGTACTCATGTTCTTTTTACTTCAGTGGAGGATTATATAAAAAAATAAAAATAATAATAAAAAAAAGAGGTGGAAATGCTTTGCAGTTCTCCAGCTTGTACTTGAAAGTGTCTGGATGCTGTGTTCTCCATTTTGCTGATTTACAAATCTCACTAATTAACTTTTTAATACTTTAACAAGAGCTCTACTGCAGTTTATAAAAAGCATGCCTCTGGATATAAATGCAGATTTGCATATTGCTCAGGCAGACATGTCAAACCGCACTCCCATGTAACTAATCCATCCCCTTTTCCCACATTTTTTTTCTAGCCCTGAAATAAATTTTGGATTGTACGTTTGTAATTCATTCATCTTAAAATAAAATTAAAAAAACAAAGAAAAAATGTCAATAGGCATATGGGAAGGAATGAAGAAATTGACCACTGTTTTCTCTCAAACATGCAGTAAAAGACCTTGCAGAGCGTAACAGTGCATTGAATTCATAAACAAACATGACTAGTTTAAAAGGATGCCACTGAAAGACCTATAGGCCGAGCCATGCACAGGTTCGATGAGCAGGTGAACAAACACAGGTAGTAGGGTCACTGTTTATCATTGACAGAGAAACGAACGCCATCCCATTTGACAGAGATGAATACCCTCAGCCGTGCAGAGATGAAAAGGAATCACTGGCCTTTCAAACCACTCAAAGTGTGCCTGTGTGCTTAATCGTATTCCATTTTCTAGCAGGTACAAATGGAGCTTTGATCTGGTGACAACTAAAATCACTGCAGGGTGCTAAAATATTCGGACAGACAGCTCACAAACACAGCACTGATAATGGCAAAGGGAAGGACATGATCACAGAAAATGAATGCAACTGGAAAGGAATAAGTATTAATGAAGGACTTGAAAACACTGGCATTAAACACAGGCAAGAGCAGATGTCTGGAGAATAATATTGTTTCATGGTGATAATATTAAAACTGCTCAAAATTAGGAACACTATCTATTTGCTTTAAAAGTTTTAAAATTAAATTAAAACGTATTTTTCTTTCCATGTTGCGTTTGGCAAAATTTATTGCCTTGCTCATATTAAATCTTATTGCAGTTCGAGCAGTTTTTACAATATTGTGATTGTTGTTTATATGAGAAATCTACATTGTGCCACTGTAGCTGAGATGTAAGTTTTTGTTCCTCTTGCTGACTTTCTGTACAAACTGCAGCAAAGGACTGTGGAAATGTACCCCATGGTGCCTGTGCTTGTAGTAAAGGCTGTCTGAACAGTGTGCATTTACTTGACATCGCATTTTAATCTCTCATAGGACCTAACTGGTTTAGACACTCTGAGCACATTACTTCTAGCCCCGGTGGTTTTACGACTGCTCAGCATGCACACACATACCAGGAGTGGGGCGTATACTGTACCTTTTATTCCTCTGGGCCTCCTTCTTATCCATAATGACAGGTACACAGTTCGTGAGCTCAGTCCAGTCTGCATGCAATCCGCAGCTCCAGCCCGTGGAGAAGCGAGAGAAGAGCCACGACTCCTCTTTCCCCGGTCTGTGACATGTGCACTTCTTCTGCCCAGGCTTACAGTCACAAGGTTGCTCCAAATGGATATTCCTCACCAAATGCCTCCCAAAAGTGGTCCCTCCTGTCTTCTGAATGTGCAGAAACACTATCACATCGTCTCCTTTGATGTTGAACTCCACATGTCTGTCAAGGTCTCTCTCTGTGAAGTTGAATTTAGACGGTACTTTGGGAGGGCTCTCATCCTCCATGTCCTGATCTTTGTAAAAATCATCACTGTCCTGGTATGGAATGGAAAGTATGCTCACCCCTCTTAATTTCTCCCCAGTCTTAAAATTGCATGCATTGCTGCCAGTGGGGCATATATACTGATAACCTATCATAACAAAAAGAACAGCTAAAATAGGAACTAAGATGAGCTTACTGGATCTATCATCCATTATATCAAGATGCTGTCTTCATCTCTTTACAGTAAACAACTAGCACATGCTTCCCGGGAGTCGGTCTTCGTGTCTAAAAAATGCCACATGTTGATTACGCACACAAATATGTGACAAAACGTGAAGTCTACCTGTTTTCTGGAATACTGCGCGTCGTCTACTCTGCGCTGTAAAGCTTGTCCAAAGTCGAGAGGCATCCTTAGAAAATTTAAGCAGTTCAACTTCTAAAGCGTACCGCTGCATCTGTCCCGACGACTCCCATCCTCCGGTGTCAAGTTCAACATGAAGCAGCGGCGAATTATTTCACAAAACATGAGTATAACATCACAGTTTAAACTGCATGAAGGGTCTTTTTAGTGACGGTCTTCCCTCTGAGACGTCGTAGTGTATGTGGATCCTCGGGCAGCATCCTTTAGCTTCCTGAAGCCAGTCCGTCTGAGTGACTGCGCTGAAGCAGAGGCTTATAGAGGCAGCTCCATCCAGCTCACAAAGGCGTTGAGCTCTCGTCGCCGTTGGGAAACTCCACTCAGCATTTATATCCCATATAAACCGAACCAAACACAACGATCGACACTGGATTGAAACAATATCTAGCCTACATATAGCCTAAATTTGTAACTTTTTGAGCCCATTCATGCTTTTGCGACCTTTTAAGAGATTTTGACTGACAATGAGAGACAGACAGAATTGACATTTAGCCTATAGACTACTATAGCATAATGGCATTAGACTAGGCTACTGAAAGGTTATCTTTGTCCAGAAAATGCAATAATTACCCTAAATGGGTTATGTCAGTTATAGTTAAAAATGCTTTTGACGATTTTCACTCCATTGTTAATTTACAGTGCACCTGGCTCACAATGGGCCAGTCCACTTTGTTACAGCACTATTCAGCTCAGTTACCCTATATCTCTTGCACTTTCGCCAGATCTAGATCTAGACTAATTCTCTCGTCGTAGTTTTAATTTAGGTTTTCTAATAACTCAAGAATCTTCTTTAAACATTGGACATGAATTAATTGCCTTACGCCTAAAAAGGATTTAAGAAGCAATATGTGAGTGGTTTGACATTTCAACGTTTTATTTTTTTTATTTTTTTTTATTGGTTATTCTGTAATTCTCACTGCACCTTTATGCCTAGTTACATGTGACTATCCCACACATGAAAACGGACGCTTCTTTTTTATACAATTAGGATTAAAATATAATAAATGAATTTGAAAATGTATGTACATTTTGAGGCATCATTGTGTAGTAGTAGCATAGATTGTAGTAAACCATCTCTGTAGTAACCTACTGTACTCTAACCTAACCCTAGGCTCTTTGGTGGGAAATTGTTCAAACTGTAAATCCAGACTCTTAGGTGTCCAACGCTGTGCCGGAATAAATTACAATATCCCCCATAGTTACATTTAACTTTCATAGCGTTTGTGGCTTGCTAAAAATACAAAGACCCTTTTCATTTTTATTTTGCGGTTGTTCCACGGCTCGTTGTAAAGGTTAAACATCGGAATTAGGGGAGACTCTGATAATCTGCTAGCAGGGCAACCTATTCGAGCTAGCTGCTGCCCAAAATATCTGAAGCCCCTTGCTTTGTATGGAGCGGTCAGCATCACTAACTGGGTAAGAAGATGGTATATTAATGGCAACACAGGCGGGACTATTTACTTTAAATGTGGCAACACGTTTGTAGCAACGAATTATGCAAGTTAAGTTAGATTGAAGTATAGGCTGTAACCTAACTAACTATGTATAGCGTTAGCTTACATTTAAAAGCTACAGCTAGCATTCAACTTAACTTACGTTGTGTATCTTTGTCGCGGCATACGCTTATCAACGAGTGTGATTTAATATTGGAACAAAGGTTTAGTACTTTCCTACTCCCTCACACTTGAGACTGTAGTCTAGTGTTGTTCTAGAGACAGTGGGTCAACTACGTGGCAGTGACAGCTTCATATCAAACAACAGGACAAATGATCTGATGTTTACTTTCTGACACTGTAGTTTCAGATTACGTTGTGACGGCGATAATGAGAAATCTTATTGTGTTGTCACTGCTGCTGCTGAGCCTACAACATGTCACCTCAGCATCTAAAGGCGTCACAACCAGCCTGAAAGCCAAGTGGAGCATGACGCCTTTCCTTTTGGAAACATGGTAAAAGATCAGCGTCTGACCCTGCAGTTCGCATTATGTAGTGCAGTTTAAAAGCATACAATGCAGCATTTACATTTAAATCAAATAAATTTGCAGAGTGGATTTATTGCAAAGCCCATTTAATGTCCTCTAGAGCAATATGGGAGAGAAATTACTTCTACACTGCCCTCTGCCTTTTCACAAACCAGAATAAATCAAGATTTTAATCTTTTACTTGCACTAAAGAAGGAGGGTAGACTATGTGCTATAGCCAGTGCTTAATTTTTGGGGGAACAGGGGAGAATATATTCCCCCACCTCCTAAATCGGGACCGGGACCTATATGACTGGATTTGGCACCTCTTTTTTTTTTTTTAGGATAATATTCTTAAAGTAAAAGTTGATGTGGCCTGTTTTACACACTTTAAACTATAATGTATAACTCAGCCTGTAGAAACAGCCCATTAGTTTGTTAAAATAGCATTATTAAATACAAAAAGCTATAATGCATTCTTCATAACAACACATGTTCCTTTTACCTTTTTTCTTTCTTGATGCTGGGGGAATACTGCCCTTAAATATTCGCTCTGTGTTCCTCCAGGTTTACAAATTAAGCACTGGCTATGGGGTCAGGTTTATTTGTTTAAAAAAAAAAGGTCTGGAAATTCTGTATTGTGACTTTAATTACAAATTCATAACTAAATAAATAGTATCAATGTCTGATATCTAAAGACAACAAAAGTTGAATGTCTGTACAGCTAAGTCATCAGGGCTACATTGTTTAGCTTACTAATGCTTCCATATTTTCCTGTGCAGTGAATTTATTGGAGAAGATGGGAATGACAAATTCTGGCAGTTTGTTGACACTGTAAAAGAGCTCACTGTTTACAAGCAAGGAGGTAAGGGCTAAAGTCTTGATCAGACCCAATGATCAGACCTAACATTGACACTGTTCACATCTAGCATTAACATGAATCCGTTATTGTCAGTATGGGATCTTGATTTCTCACCTCAATTGCTACTTTGACTGTATTAACTCATTTTACACTCACCTAAACGATTATTAGGAACACTTGTTCAGTTTCTCATTAATGAAAGAATCTAATCAACCAATCACATTGGCAGTTGCTTCAGCGCATTTAGGGGTGTGGTCCTGGTCAAGACAATCTCCTGAACTCCAAACTGAATGTCAGAATGGGAAAGAAAGGTGATTTAAGCAATTGTGAGCGTGACATGGTTGTTGGTGCCAGACGGGCCGGTTTGAGTATTTCACAATCTGCTCAGTTACTGGGATTTTCACGACAACCATTTCTAGGGTACAGCTACCCTAGAAATGCTACCATCTGAATGTCTCAACAGAAATTGACACTGTGTTAATGAGTGTCAATTTCTCTTGAGACATTCAGATGGTAGAGTCAGAATTTGGTGTAAACAGAATGACAACATGGATCCATCATGCCTTGTTACCACTTTAGGCCCCTTAGTGCCAATTAGGCATTGTTTAAATGCCACAGCCTACCTGAGCATTGTTTCTGACCATGTCCATCTCTTTATGACCACCATGTACCCATCCTCTGATGCTACTTCCAGCAGGATCATGCACCATGTCACAAAGCTTGAATCATTTCAAATTGGTTTCTTGAACATGACAATGAGTTCACTGAACTAAAATGGCCCCCACAGTCACTAGATCTCAACCCAATAGAGCATCTTTGGGATGTGGTGGAACGGGAGCTTTGTGCCCTGGATGTGTATCACAAATCTCCATCAACTGCAAAATGCTATCCTCTCAATATGGGCCAACATTTCTAAAGAATGCTTTCAGCACCTTGTTGAATCAATGCCACGTAGAATTAAGGCAGTTCTGAAGGCGAAAGGGGGTCAAACACAGTATTAGTTCGGTGTTCCTAATAAACCTTTAGGTGAGTATATATAACATTAAATAAAATATGAAAACATTCTTCCTTTTTTAACGAATTCCTAACTTGGAAACTCCAAGTTCCCATGAACCATTATTTTCATGATGAGGCTTGCCGCTAACCAGCATATTTTACTTACCATGTAAGAATGTATGTTTTATTCTAATTGTCGACCATTTATGTGTTATTTGCAGAGTCAGTACGCTCCTACTACAACTTGATCCTTAAGAAAGCTGGCCAGTTCCTCACAGATCTCCAAGTTAATCTTCTCAAATTTGCTTTGTCACTGCGAACCTATTCTCCAGCTGTCCATGCCTCACAGCAGGTATGTTGTCGTACACTGTGAAGTCAGATTTAATAAACGTGTGGGAAGGTAGAGGGGCTTGGCAATACCTCGTTACATGGGACTTTTTTAAAGTCTTATTGCCCAGAAGTTCTCCAGATGTGGTTTGAGGACCATGGTCGTACTCAGACTTTCTTCAGTGGTACTTAGGAAGTCTCAGAAGTGGTGTAATTCTGTTGGAAATTGAAGAAAAAAACTATAATACTTTACTATAATAAAGTTTACATTTGGCTTAGACTTGATGTTTAGACTTGGTCCTAGTTTAGTCCTGTTTTAAGCTATTTAAATGCAAAATAGTTGGTAATA
This sequence comes from Neodontobutis hainanensis, assembly GCA_024349245.1. NCBI lineage: Eukaryota > Metazoa > Chordata > Actinopteri > Gobiiformes > Odontobutidae > Neodontobutis > Neodontobutis hainanensis. The sequence goes on from JALDNG010000048.1 coordinate 2,062,131, forward strand.
TTCTCACTTGATGTGTGTTGTAGATAAAAGGAAATATTAAAACAGCTTATTAGCAACTGTATGAACTTCATTGTTTAGTTCTTGGTTAGTTTTAGTTAACGGCTAAGTTAAGTGGCTTTAAGTTTCCCTGGTTTTATCCTTGCTGAAACTGGAACTTATTTCTGAATTTGTCATTCTACAATTTGGTTTGATATTTTAACTTAGTCTCAAGTTATAGCCCTTGGTTTAGTTTGGTTTCATTATTGACTTGGTGATGCATCAAGTCCTGGTTTGGTCTTTTTTCCCCAGGTTTTAGTTCTGATGTAGTTCTGATGTAGTTCTGGTGTAGTTTCAATCCAAGGTTTTGTTCTGATTTGACACTAATATTAAAATGGCTAGTTTAAACTGCTGTATATTTAGTTTTATAGAACCAGACTCCTCATCTCTCTATTATAGCACTTTATCTCTCTATGTTTGTATGTATAGATATAATACAAACTTGATTATGATTGTGCAGTTCTTGGAAAGTCAAATATTTTCTGAGGTAGTACTCAATGTGAAAAGTTTGACAATCACTGCTATAGTCTTATTCAATTCTTCTCTTGAAACCTTGTAATACTCAACATTAATAACAAACCAGATATCACATATGAACCTCTGCTGATATACAGTATATGTGCTGATGATTACCGTTGATTAACAAAAAGACAGTATGTTTAATGTTGAATTTTAATGGTTTGAAGCAATTTAAGATGGCTTTTTACATGGACACAATCTTTTCTTTCTGCTCATAGATAGCAAATGACGAACCTCCTCCTGAAGCCTGCCCTGCCTTTGTCGCCATACATGGTCAGCATAGCTGCAGCACCAAGGATATCAAAAAGCTCCTGAAGGCAGCTGCAGGCAGGTAACAAAGAGGGAATCTTTAACTGTGTAGATAGGTCTATAGAGTCTATACAGAACATTTATAAAACACATTCATTTTTTACATGCTATGAATGAAAAGATTGATCTTTATCACGTTAATTTTAGCATTTTTAATGTTTGCAGGCCAACACCTTATTTATACAAGAATGATCACACCTATCCAGGGGGAAATAAAACAGAAGTGCCTATTGTGATCCTATATGCTGAAATTGGGACAAAGAAATTTACTTCCTTTCACAAGGTGTTGTCAGAGAAAGCAGATGAGGGCACACTTTTATATGTGCTGCGACATTACGTGATGGTAAGTAGCTGTTATTTGTTTCAAATAAACATCCAAGCGCACTCTTCAAGAAGTACATTCATTCTGTTACTAAAACGACATAACGACCCCACACACACACACACACACACACACACACACACACACACATACACACAACAGTAATTGTGTGCAAAAGGCTGATGGTCTTGAGACTCTCTGTGGCCAACTAAAAGCTTGAGCTATAGATGCCTTTGAAGGGCTGGAAAGTTCTTTTCTTTGAAACACGTGTTTGGAAAAGCAGAGTGTGGGTGTGAAAGACTTTCTCTGATTGTGCCTGTGAAAGACTCGGGCCTTTCTTTGGATCTGGGTGAATGTAAGTGTCAAGGTTAAATGTCAGTCAATCTGCTGCAGTGCGTGGCAGTCCTTGTGCTTTTGATGTTGCAGGCAAACAATTTTGTTAAAGTACAACTTGTAATAGAGGAAGAATTGAAAAAGGGAAACTTTTGTACCAAACCAAAAGCATATGGACTCAAAAGTGTGTGAGGCTAGTATGTGGTTGGCTTTCATCCAAACTGTTGTTTTCAGGTCAGCGTTCTGTGCCACTTTGTCATTAAGGATTTCTTTTAGGGACCAAACCATGGATCGCAGTCCCAGACCCATTAATTGTGCAGCTGACATCTGTGAAACCTGGATTTTTAACTCATCTGAAATGTAATTTATCAAGCCATTGAATGACTTTGACTATTCAAGAGCTGTTCCTATAAGTACACAAAGGGAAATTGATTTTTGCAATAATAATAATATTTTTGTTGTTCTTATATATAAAAACTTTGTATGGCTGTGTTGCAGGATCCAAAGCCTAAAAAGATGCTTTTATCGGGGTATAGTGTTGAGCTGGCTATCAAAAGCACAGAATACAAAGCTGTGGATGACACGAAAGTTAAAGGTCAGACAGTGACTTATCAGTATTCTGCACAAACCCATAAGCTTTTAATACAATTCAGTACATATCTTTGCTTTTTAGATTCCAGGACACCTTCAGCTGGTGAGGATGATGAAAATGAGGAAGTACAAGGGTTCCTATTTGGGACTTTAAAGTAAGATAATCAGTGTGAAGATGTAAACCACAAATGTTTTATATTTTGCTTAGACTAAGATTGCTGTCATTTGACTTTATTTCTCTCAAGAAAAGCTCACCCAGAATTCAAGGAAGAGCTAAGTGAGCTTCGCAAACATCTCTTGGAGAGTTTGAATGACCTGGCCCCTCTCAAAGTGTGGGAACTTCAAGGTATCAATTTCTTAAATTGCTTCTTGAATGTTTTTTTTATAGTTTTATAGGATAATTTATGGATTTAATTTTTGTTATCTACATTTTACAGATCTTAGTTTCCAGGCTGCTGCCAGAATCATATCTGCACCTAAGTTTGATTCTCTGAAGATAATGCAAGACCTGAGTCAAAACTTTCCAAGTAAAGCCAGGTAAGAAAATGAACCTTCTTGCCTTTATGATCAACCCATTGATTATTTAATGGGTTAAAGTTCCCCACAATATACAAAGACTGCTGACTTTATTTATATCCTCCTGAAGAATTCTTTTATAGACTTAACATTGGTTTGGATATAACTAATCCATCCAAAGGCACTTATGTGCTGCACAGTGAATACAACTTTATGTGCGTGGATGTCATCCATCTTTTTGATGCTTGTTTTTTTGCACAGGCAGCTTGTAAAAATGCTTCAAAAGTGCTGAGTAAGAATCAGGTGTTTACAGGGAATTGACTCCAACCATCTTGAGAGCTTGCAGTTTTTTGGAGATTAAAAATGGCATTTTAATGCTGGCTGGGGATGTGCTAAAAGCTGATGGTAACTGTATGTGTTTTACTCTTTCCACAGATCACTGACAAGAGTGGCTGTAAAACAGGAAATGAGAAAAGAAATTGAGGAGAACCAAAAGGTGGGATATGAAAAACAGAATTTCAAATGATGGAGCACTGTTTTGTTTGATTGTTAATGTAGCGCAAGAGAGTGCGCTTGTATTGCTTCTAAACCACACAGCAGTACATTTTTATTTATCTCTGAACAGACTTTATTGTTTTTATTTATGTGTACTGCTGTGGTCAGTGGACATCATCTATCTTATTAAAATAGTAGCCATTAAATGTAGAATTAGTCATTCAGTGCTTCAACTGGCACCTTGTGGTTTTTCTTTAAGCATCTCAGCGAGACTATCGGTGTTCACCCGGGAGACGGAGAGCTTTTTATCAATGGACTTCACATTGATCTGGACATTCACAACCCGTTCAGGTAGAATCCTGTAGCATTGCTTCTTGGGATTACAAAATTGTGATTGGTTTCATTGCAGTACTAACAGTTAAGTATTGTTTTTTGCAGCATTTTAGACATCCTCAGAGGAGAAGCCAAAATTTTAGAGGGTCTTCATAATCTAGGGATCAAAGGAGGCCATCAAAGCAAACTGTTAAGACTTCCTGTGAGCCATGTGGATGACAGTTATGCTTTAGATATCAGACATCCAGCTATAATGGTAAGTCATGTCCAAAAGCATCTCTCCTCCACCCACTTCACAAAAATTAGATCAGGGATCAGGTTATTGCAGTAGCCTCAAGGATTCCAGAAACTTCAATTATTAAATAGGAAGTTGGCCAAGAAAAGCTATCAAATTAAAACCTTTCAGCTTCTGATTTTTTATTCCTTTTTACTCTTCAGGGCAGTTTAAAATATCAAAGAAACAGAGATATCAAGCCTATAATGCACAGCTGAAATGTCCCTGGTGTTTCTAAAAAATAAACAGTGTTATTACCTCAGTTACACTTTAGACACGGGAATAAAAGAGTGTGACAAGGTAGTTCACAAATGTAATCCTGTGGCCTACTTGACATCACTTTGAGGTGTTAAATCTAATTACTAATTACTAAGGTGAGTTAAAGCTACAGTGTCCCTCATTGTTGCCCTGCATACAAATACAGTCTAAATGTAATTTCAGTGGTCTATCTAGAAGAAGTATAATAAATATTCTATTTTTGAGTTGCCCGTGGTGCTCTCAAAGGTGCTTAACCCGTGAATACCAACATTTTTCCTTCATTTTCCAGTGGATAAATGACATTGAGAATGACCCAATGTACCGCAGTTGGCCGTCAGGAGTACAAGAGCTCCTCAGAGCCACTTTTCCTGGGGTCATCCGACAGATCAGGCGGAATTTCTTTAACCTGGTGAGCTTTGTTTCGGTATTCTGCTGATTGAACAAACTCATTTCTAATTGTATAAAATATATAAAAAAAACAAAATAGTCATTTGTTATTTCAATTTAAAGCAGTGTGCAGTGTCTACAGTATATAATAACTTAGTGTTTGCAAATGCTTTTCTGACCCAGTTCTAATACCCTTTATGCAAGGTATTGTTCCTGGATCCAGTTCAGGAAGAAAGTGTCGAGTTGATAAAGCTGGCAGAGCTTTTCTACAAGCATAAGATTCCCCTGAGGTAGGTGCTGGTATAATTTTTCACCTTTAACACCTGTCTGTGTGTCTCACTCCTAGTATTTATAATCTTTACCAAGTCGTAATTCTCTTATCACCTTCAAATTGAATACTTGTTTTTGCTTTCTGTAGAATTGGATTTGTGTTTGTTGTCAACACCAAAGATGAGATTGATGGCTTCTCCGACGCGGGGGTTGGATTTTACAGACTCCTAAATTACATTGCAGACGAATACGATTTATCCCAGGCTCTACTGTCCATAGTCTCAGTAAGTATATCACATACATAAATCTATTGTTTTAGCAAGCGCCCCGTTAAAAAAACAAAAAAAAACACTTCCTGCAGTCTCATAGCACTATGCATCAGCAGTGAGATTTATTTTACTTTGTGTTATCCAGTGGATTGAGACATTATTAGACCAGAAAAGTCTGCATGGTTTTAACATTTCATATTATTCCTTTCAAATTGAGTTGGAAATTATTGATAGTGGCAGGGAATTGAAGACAGTGATAGTCAAATGTGTTCTGTCTTTCCTTCTCTTTACAGTTGTACAGCAAAGTCAATGTAGGGGAGACTCTGTCTGTTGATACAATCTCTGCCTACCTCAAGAGAAAATTCCCTAAAGCCAATGCTGACAGAATACTGGGTGCAGAGTCGGAGTATGATGAAAAAAGAAAGGTAAGAAGAAACACATCTCTATTCATTGTATACACTAAAAGCAAGAATAATAACAGACTTATCTTCATGTTCTGTGTTAGGAAGGAGCACTCTTCTATAAGAAAAGTGGCCTCGGTGCCCTTCCTCTTGCTTTATTTAATGGAGTCCCTCTGAGTCCAGATGAGATGGATCCAGATGAGCTGGAGACTGTCATCCTGCAGCGGATAATGGACACCACCACTGTTTTCCAGAGAGCTGTCTTTATTGTAGGACCCCTTATTTATGAAAACACTTTGGTCTGTCTGTTTGCACAATAAAATATAAACATTTAAGTAGAATAAACTTGAGACTATATAATCTTAATAACACAAATTGCAAAGTAAAGTGATTAATTCATGGATGCCTGTATTTGCTTCTTTTACTGAAACAAAAAAAAAACAAAACGTTTTTATTCTGTTTTAATGCATTTAACATGTGGTTAGACACACAGATTTAACAGAATAATGTTTCAGATTGATGCACTCAATTGTCTTTTGTCTGTCCTGTGTTTAAAGGGTCAGTTGACAGAAGGCGCAGATGTGGTAGACTATCTAATGGAGCAGACCAATGTGGTTCCCAGGATGAACTCTCTTATTTTGAGCAATGACCGGAAGTACCTCGACTTCACTGCCAATCCAAGTAACAAGCTACTCACTTTGAACCCAGCAATATTGATTGACTGTATGTTACTATCACAATGTTTTTATATTTGCAGTTGTACATGATTGGGAGGATACAACCATGTTCTCATACCTGGACGCAAGAGACAAGACTGCTGTAGTGGCTAAAAGAATGAAGTACTTTTCAGCTAGTGGTGAGGAATATTTAATACATTGCTTTAATTATAATTTTACATAGAAGCAAGCCTTTATTTTTTACCTTTTTAAAGCATAAAACCTTTAAGCTACGCAACAAAAATGAATCTGCCCTGCTTACCTGTACCAAAAAAGCTTTAGAATTTGACCTTTCTCAAGGCAGGCAGGCTGTGCCTCCAGCAAGGTAATTGTTGGGTCTGCTAGCTGGCTTTTGGCCAACAGTCTAAACTCTAACTGGTCATCAGAACCAAGATTTCCCTGCTGAGGCTCAGTCCGTGGAGCCTGATTGTATCCTTCTAACTGTAGGCTGACAGGCTGTAGCTATAACACAATTCATTTGATATAGTAAGCCTTTGATATAAATCTTCCAAATTTTCTCATTTTTTTATTGCAGATACAGATGGAGTGAATGCTGTGACTGTGTGGTTAGCAGGGGATTTTGACAAAGTTTCAGGAAGAAAACTTTTAATCAATGCTTTAAAACATGTGGTAAGAGTGTGACCCATTTTTAGTTCTTCTCTGGCAATATCTCTAATTAACAGATTGTATGAGGCAATGCTTTATAGACTGATAATATTTGATGTGTTAAAATATAAGTATTTCGATTGTTTGAGTCTCATATTTAGAAGTTGGAAAATATTGACCCATACTCTTCCTATCCTACCATTAAGTAAAATAGATTACTATTCCTATGAAACGTCTCGCCGCAGTCCTCTTGAGTGTTTTTTCAGTGATTTATTTGATGGCTGTGTGAAAGCAGAAGGCTAGCCCTGGAGTTCGTGTTGGTGTGATGGACAACCCCAAAGGGAAACCTGCTGAAGACAACACTGTGCTCTACCGGGCAATCTGGGCTGCGCTGCTCAGCCAGAAGAAAAAGACTGCTGTGGAGTTTGTGCTAAAACTCCTGAAAGAGGAGAGCAGCCAGCTCCTACAAAAGGGAAGCAAGATGAAGGAGTTGCTGCTAAAGGTAAGCAGAATGTTAGGAAAGACATGTTTAAGTTCCAATCAAATATCTGCCAAGTTATTTGCAATAATCCAGTAAATTATAGGCTTTTATATTATGTCCTACTGCAATTATATGTGTGTGGAACTGTGTCTCCCACTGTTTGAACCTCTGCATCACTATCCGCCATAAAAGCGTTTGCACTGAGGTGTTAAAATCCAATTTATTATTTAATGAATTTTCATTTATTTTAAGGATCTTAATTTTTAATCAAGAATGGAGATGTAATGCCCTCTCTGTTGGGTGGTAGTTTTATTTGAAAATGTTAAACTAAACTAATAGTCCAGACAAGAGGAACTAACATAAATAAACACAAATATATAATCTCTTACTAAACATCATGCTACAGTGGCTGCAGACCATTATAAACATTTGAAATTAAGTGATTTATTTAGCAACAAAATTTGGTAATTTAGTTATAGATGGGGCAAATTAAAGAATAAAATGAAAACAAAAGTTTGAGATTGCACCTGTTGCCATTTCTTACTTTTAGTGTATAGTGGTTAAAGATGATTGATGACCCCATTGTTTTAGTTTTCTCCTGAACATCAGTTTACAGAATACATTTAGAGCACGCATGATGCTCCACAGCCTGTGGAAAGCACAGCAAGCGACCTACTTGCTGTCAGTTCCACTTGAATTGTCACATGGGCCAACTCAAGGCTGGCTCCACCTGCTGAGTCTTTAACTCTGAGGTACTTGTGCATGCCTAGTCTCCGGGACGAGATGAATAGCCCAGGCATTGCTCACTGTTCAGAACTGTGTGAGCCACATGTGTTTAGCCAAGCATGACCATCACTGCTTCCATAAGCAGTCCACAACCTACGTGTTCCTTCTACAGTGATGTGTGAAGCATCCACCCACCCAGGGAAGGAACTGAGACTGTGTCTCAGGCACTAATCAACAAATCAGCTGCTGACAGGAGGGTTACTGTCTCCCATCTCTCCCACAAGAATAAGCCATACAGCACAGGTTACATCTGGGACCAACCCTAACAAACTGCCCTTCAATTACCACCTTTAAACAATAGATAGGAGAGAGAATAGGCTGAAAATAGCAAAGGAAAGACCAGTAGGAGCTGGCAATGTGAACTGAGAACCACAGTCAAGGGATATGAGTTTATTATTGGCTGCCAGACAGACTTGCTGACTGGATTGTGCTGACATTATTGGTATTTCACCTGTTCTCCTGAGAAAGGAATTGTTCAAGAAAGTAATAACCTGACTCTACAAACCTCCCCCTCACCCTCTCCTAATTTGTTATAGATAAAAATGGCTGAGGTTTAATTAAGAGTTTGTTATATTAATTACAAATTGATTTAATTTCATTTTCACTTGTGCATTTCTGACGACTTGTTTTGCTGGCTGAAATATTTTATGTTTGAAAAATGAACCAACAAGGCAATATTTTCCCTTACATACTTACGCTCCTTACAGCAATGCACCATTCGGTGTTCCATCATCTTGTCCAGGTGGAATGACACCGTCCAGAGTTTCAAATGTCTAACGTGATAGAAATAATTGTCTTGAAATATGTAATACATTTATTTTATTGAAAAGGTTATGTTTTTATTTTTCTTTAGGGAATGGATGACGATGCTTTTGAGAAAAAATTTAACACGATGGAAGTGGATTTTATTGAAAGTCAGCAGCTATTCTGTCGTGAAGTTTTGAAACTGAATCCTGGAGACCGGGCAGTAATCAGCAATGGCAGGGTGAGTTGTCTAAACACTGCTATGTTAAGTCTTTATGGTCAGAAACCCAAAACTCATCCCTACAACTGAAAAGCCTCACACTAAAATATGACTTAACCAAACAGCGACACAATCACTTTTTACACTTAAATAAGAGCTGGAAAGTCCTGTTCCGACTGCAGTCTTTTTCACTGTGGTAGATCCTCGGCCTGTTTGATGAACAGGAAGAGTTCACTGTGGATGATTTCCACTTGCTGGAGAAGATTACGCTGAGTAGTTCTGCAGAAAAAGTCAAAACCAAGGTGCAAGAGATGGAAATCAAGCCAAAGCAGTATGTTTGTATTTTTATTGTCTTCCAAAAATAATGTTTGTACACCTAAAAATTGTTGCTGTGTTGGTTGATAAAAGCACTGTGGTGTTTTTCCGTGTTGGAAGGAAAGAGTCTGCATCAGATTACATGAGCTGTGTTTGACATATCCCTTGTGTCGTATCATTAATAAATAATGACTTATCTACACCTCTTTTCTTCCAGTGCCAGTGACTTAGTCATGAAAGTTGATGCCCTTCTAAATGCAGCCCCCAAAGGAGAGGTCAGAAGGGATGTCCACTTCTTGAAAGATACCCACAGGTGGGGCTCCTCTTTATATTCACCTCTTCCTCTATTTTTGAAACTTTAAAAAATTGCTGCATCACACTTTCATATAATACAGCTAACCAAATCTCTTATTTAAGCCATTCTGTGGAATAATACATTTTTATACTTTGCTCATCTTTAGTGTACTTCATCTGTCCCCACGTGATAATGAGGTGTTTTATGATGTGCTGGCCATTGTTGACCCTCTCACTCGGGCCGCCCAGAAGATGTCCTCTTTGCTCATTGTAAGTGTCATAATATTCCTCATTTCTACTACTTAGCAATTCCCTAAACACCAACAAGCCTTTTGCTGACTAAGAAAATAAATAAATAATATAAGTTTATTATAATAAATATAATAATAATAATAATAATAATAATAATAATAATAATAATAATATAATAATAATGATAATATTATAAAAAATAAAATAAGTTTGAATTGGATAAAATGTTACACTTGATCAGTGTGCTGCCACAGTAATGCTAGTGCTGTATCACACGTGACATAACCCTGTCTCATTATGCCTTTGGTGCAGTTAGCAGCTGGCAAATGTACACTGGTAACCCCTGAGCTTGCCTTTTTCCTCAATTCTTCTGCGGTGTCCTTTTGCAGGTGCTCAGTCAAGTGGTCAACGTGAGACTGCAGGTGTTTATGAATTGCAGGTCTAAGTTATCTGAGATGCCCCTCAAGAGGTAGGCACTAGCTCTATCAGTAATTAAATTCCTTGTTTGGTGTGTTTGTGCATCTTCTGACCACTGCAGACTTAGCATCCCTGCCTTGTATCTTCCCTTTGTAAGATTACACTGCTCAGATGCAATCTGCTTAATAACACCATCTTATTGCTTTGGGCCTCCCCTTGCCTCCACTAGCAAATTGCCTACAGTGTTCCCAGCTGTGGCACAAATCTTGCAGCAACATCAGCTTTACAAAAAAAAAACATATAAATGGTTGAAAATGTTAATTAAGATGTCGACCACTAAGTTGGATATTAGGTATTTATTTCATAAATGGTCAAATTTTACTTACTAGTTTTTATTATAATTTGGCACCCTTATGACACCCTCGTGGCAAAAATGTACACGTATGCATCAGATGTTGTTGAAAAATATATATTTTACACACAAACAAAATCCTCTTGTGCCCCCCTGGTATTATATTTGCATAATATGAAATTAAGAGAATGTCATGTCTACATTGAGAAAACGGTTGAATCTGGTGGAATACAGAAAAAATGGCAGATATCACTCTTTTTTTTTTTTCAAAATGAAATGCTGACATTACAGAATGCATGTTTTATAGAGTGATGGCAGTGAGATTAAAAAAATGTGGTTTAAATGGAAGTCACTGGGGCATTTTTGGCCACAATGGTGTCCAGAGAGATTATCTGGCACTAAATAAAAATACTGATGCAGTCAAATCTGTTTTGTTGCTAAACTTTAACATATCCAAGATTCCAATCACCACCAAAGATCTACCCCCTACTGTTGGAAAAATTTAGATTGAATATATATGTCCTTTGCTTCAATTTGGCCAGTCTATTAATTTAGGTCAGCACACCTGTGACAGATAGTAGAAGCCTTCTGTAGGTTGGAGTCTGTTAAGTCTAGACACTAATGTTAAACATCATGGCATGGCATGATCCATGATGTTTGAGGCTATATAGTCTTGCGTATTCTGGAAGCATGGCAGACTGGTTATTCAATGCTACACTGTGTTGAGTGTCCTGTCTCTGGGTCCTGTATGGATGGTAAATAAATTTCTTCTGCCTAAGACATCCAAAATATCTCAAGCCTGTCTTTTTTTCTTGTGAGACTCCTTGCAGCTCTAAGGGCAATTGAGATATTCTTCAACACCTTCTATTTATTTTAAGGAAAAAAATATATATGTATTATTAAAAATATATGAGTATTTCAAATAATTAAACAGGCATTTCAAAAGTTAAAATCTTCAAAATGATTGGATGTTTGGTAGTTTTGAGCACAGCTGAAGTAGTTTAAGACATTTATGCAAAAAAAAAAAGCAGAACAAATTTGATGTATGATTTAATAGCAGTTTTTTGGTAAGTGCAAAATGCATACATATAGTATAAATTATATTTACAAGAGTAAAAGACATTGGAATCCCAAAATATAACTAAAAAGAAAAGTTACTGCAACAAATTATGCCACAAGCTGTAACACAGCCAAAATGATCACCAATTTAAAAAAAAAAAAAAAAAAAAAAAGGTGAAGAAAAATCTTCAAAAAAACCCTGGACGCAAGAGACAAGACTGCTGTAGTGGCTAAAAGAATGAAGTACTTTTCAATTAGTGGGGAATATTTAATACATTGCTTTAACTATAAGTTTACATAAAATCAAGCCTTCATTTTTTTACCTTTTTAAAGCACAAAACCTTTAAGCTACACAACAAAAATGAATCTGCCCTGCTTACCTGTACCAAAAAAGCTTTTAGTCTTAGCAAGAATTTAACCATTATGCATAAGGGATAAATTCTTGCTAAATTTAAATCCAAATTTGGACTTAAATTTCTCATAGAACGAAATGAGAGACAAATGACATCATGCAGTGTAACCATAATGCAGTAGTATGTTTTTGTTATGTAGAAACACTTGTGGTTATAATGGATGAAATTGATTTATGCGGGACTATTCTTAAATGTACGATCACAATTTTTTAATTCCCCAGTGAGAATAATAAACAGGATTAAACTAAAGGTCCTCTGCAACATGTCTTCTTGTAAGATCATAAGAACTAAAATTCTGTAGCTACTCTGCAAATACAGCTGCCACACCACAAAGTTGTTCAAATTCCACAGACATTTGGGGAAATCTCTTGAAAAAGAAATGTGATAATGTACCTGAAGAGGATTCAAATTTGGTAATGTTTATTGTCACACAATAATGACTCTTTGGTGTTAGAGGACATCCTTAAGAAAAGCAATTAGCATAACAATTAGCCTGGAGCTAGCCTGTTGAGTAGTAATAAGGGAACAGTGTACATGCTTGTGCACATGTCACCGTTATTTGCTGAGCAGGAACACTGGCAGTAATAGTATTAGATCCTTCACTTTGAAGAGATTGTATGTACCCAGCTGTCACAACAGAGCCCTGTCCTAGAAAGCAGACTGTTGCACAACATGTCATCATTTTGGTGTGTGCTGAAAAAGAGACAGCATTTGTTGGTTGTTACTGTCCATTAACTAAAGAGACCTATCAGATTTTTTTTTTCCTTTCATTTCTAAATTTATGATTAAATAAAATGGAATGCTTTATCTGTTTTCTCAGCTTTTACCGCTTTGTCTTGGAGTCTGATGTGAAATTTTTAGCCAACGATACTGTATCTCTGGGACCAGTGGCCAGCTTCATGGAACTCCCAGAGTCTCCGCTTCTCACCCTTAATATGATCACACCAGAGAGCTGGATTGTGCAGGCTGTGCGCAGCCCCTATGACTTGGATAACATTCACCTGCAGGAGGTATTCTTTGTCATTACTATTCCTACATCTTTCACAGATGTAGGTTAAATACAAAATAATTTTTGTATTTATGGCATTTTTTTTTTCCCACCAGGTGAGAGGGGTTGTAGCTGCAGAATATGAATTGGAACACCTTTTGCTTGAGGGCCATTGCTTTGACCTTTCTACTGGTCAGCCTCCCCGTGGACTGCAGTTTACTCTGGGCATGAGTCAGAACCCACTCATGTACGACACCATTGTTATGGCTAACCTGGTCAGTGGCTTTCTCTTTTTGAATACTTTATGCCAGAACTATACAAGTACTATATATGTTTTGTTTCAAACTTAACAGGGGTATTTCCAACTGAAAGCCAATCCTGGCGCGTGGACCCTGAGATTACGTAAAGGCAGATCAGAAGACATCTATCAGATTGTGGCGTAGGTGCTTTTATTGTTGTTTTAAAGAAAATGCCTAACCTACACACTCGCACATCCACAGTTTTAAATACTAAACTATTATGAATATAGGAGAATAATGTGAATTCATCAGTTCCTCAGCATCAAGGTTGTTTCCAGGTTCCTTTCTTTTTTAAACCGGTAGCTATGAAACCCATCACTATGGAAACACAGAGCTGCTGACACTGTAGCAGCTCAAGGTTTTGATGAGTGCAGGGAGTTGTGCTCTGCGCAGAGGGGAGAGAGACAGGTAGGAGGAAAGGGGTGCTATTAAAGCGAAGACAGAGCGGAGAGATGATTCAGCTGGTCACCTGCCATGCCATCCACCTCAAAGCGCACAATATCAGCAGCAGAATGTTTTTGAGTTGGACAGCGTAGGAGTCAAAGGCTGCATTTACTAGACACACGCGTTGGTGTTTTCTAATTTCCCCGGACAAACAGTAGCCGTGTTGTGCCTAGGTGGGTTTCATACTTTTCATGTACTTTTTCCACTTTTGTGTTTCACCTTTCTTTAAGGAGTTTTAGCTTGTCATGTCTGAGCTACAATAAAGACCCTCATCAGAAGACCATCCTTCAGACAAGTGGCATTAATGGCATTAATCTCATATCTGTCTTGATTTTATACAGCACTATACAAGTTGTCCCTGCAATCACTGATGTTGTCTTAGCTGGCCATCCTCACACAAGATTTAGGACACATATAGCCCTTGGTTCCTCCGAAATCATATCAGACAACCAAGATTTATTTCCCAATCCTCCAGGTGAAGCTAAGAGGTGATGTCATTTTTCACCTTGGCAGTGTCATTATTCTTGTGGTTAGCGGCGCTCTGCTCTGGTTAGGTGGCCGATCAGAGCCTAGTGGGAGTGTCTGTGCTCTCTAGTCCCCAAGCATGCGTTTTCCTCTTGCACTGTGCTGCCACTGCACAGTTCCCTGACAGCGATGAATGAGATGGCCAGTTCTTCTCTCCTCTGAGCAGGAATACAGATTGATCTCTGGTGCTTTCGAACACGAGCCCTAAAAGCTCAGTTTCAGCAAGTGACAGAAGAGGGCCCATTGCACAAGCGGCACTTATGCATAAGAGGAAAATGCACTTTATCCCTAATAACTCAAAGTGATGTGGCTAAGTTTTTCCGCTACATTCTGTGCTTTCGTTTGCTCTGCATCAGAGTCTGTTGGCCATTATTTGTGGCGTTTTTTTGTGCAGAATCCTGCTTTCCAAAGCAAATTTTATACTGTTTAAATTTATTTTCAAGCTAGCAGTGAAAGGCCACTGATATACTACTTTGAGTAGTATACAGGGTTTCTTGTTATATCTACCAGAATACAGTTAGAAAAATAAAAAAGAGTATTGTCCCAGTGTGTACCACAGGCTGGTAGTTTTGTTTACTCCTTATTGTACATCTTGAAACAGTCGCACCACTTTTTTCAGAGGGTCCGGTATTTTAGCTGAAGTTATTTGTGTTTTTTTTCTTTGCATCAATTTTCCTGGCAGTTGTGGCTGAAATATTTGTTGGTTTCAACAGAATCCCTCATTTTGAACACTGCTGATTGGCATTCTTAATTCCTTGGATATCTTTTTATATCCCTTGTTGTTTTATACAGTTCAATTACTTTTTCCCGCAGATCCTTTTGACAATTCTTTAGCTTTTTTCATGACACAGAATACAGAAACGTCAGTGCAGCACTGGATGAAAGATGCAAGAGTCTGTCATGGGCTCAGAAACTCACTGACCTTTTATCCACACAAATGATTACAAGCAAACAGATTAAAGGTGAGGATGGTTACCTTTAGTAGCCATTCAAACCTGTTTGTGTCAACTTGTTTGTATGTTATCAGGCCATAATCACCTTTTGATCAGGGTCATTATGGGTAGTTTCTGTTGCCATTATGATTTTAAAAGAGTAAACAGTTATTTGACAAAAAATGGCTTAACCCAACCAACTATGAGTGGAAAAAAAAGTTTTTGTGTTATTCATATTCTCTGAAAAATGGCCATAAAAATCACAAAATCTCCCAGGGTTTATAAACTTGTGAGCACAACAGTATTATTTAGTATAAAGTTGCATAATTAACCTTTCTTTTTTAGTACACATAAATTACTGCAAGTCAGCATCATCTAGTTTTAGACCCTAAATTGTGGGGCTCGAGGCCTACTTCCATTGGGTTTATTCTTTTCCAACCTATAGCCAGTGTTAGGAAATTGAAGGTAAAAAGTATTCTGTCCTGTGACAGTGGCAAATCATGCCATACTGTAGTGAAAACTGTAAATAAAATACTGATTAGATGGAATTATTGCACAAGTGATTTGTAAAAAAAATAATTTAAAAAAAGTGTAATTTTTGTTTCCTTTTTTCTTTTTAGACATGATGGAACTGACTCTCCTGCAGATACTGGTGATGTTATTGTTGTGCTTAACAGTTTCCACAGCAAGATCATCAAAGTCAGAGTAAGTGTTACTATAGTAACATCTTTCTTTAAATTAATATAAGGTAATTTACACAGAACAAAAGGGGCAATGTTTTTCTAATTACAGGTACAGAAAAAGGCAGATAAAATAAATGAAGACCTTTTAAGTGAAACGAGTGAAAGCAGAGGCATTTGGGACTCCATAGCAAGGTATTTAATCTATTCTTACACATAGCTCATCTTTAGGTATTGAAGGTCCCCAGGCTGACTGATGATAAAAATTGTGAGTGGGCCACATATTCATCTATACATTGGGGTTTCAGGAGATCTTATTCATCCCTAGGATCCAGGCTGCGATATTATGCTGTAAGATCTAGTATTGCAAAAAATATGTGCTTCTGTAGGTATGTGTGTGATGTACAAATGTCCGAGTCTGCGTTTGTGTGCGTGTTCCCTTTAACACCTCCTAACTGTGTGATCCTGTCTCCTCACTTAATGCTTGCTTTTTGAAGTGTTTGGAGCACTTTAGAAAAAAGGTAGGCTGTGGCACTTTAACACATTTAATACTTAATTCCACTTGTTATGGTCATTAGCATGCATTGTTTATTGGTTTCTTTAAACAGCTACTCAAAGTTTTCTAATGTATGGCATATGCTCTGGTGTTTTGCTTTGTGTGATATTTGAATAGAAGCTGCATTTTTGTTTTTTTACTACATCAGCAACTCGACAGATAATGCAAACAACAATTACTGGCCACATAATGTAAGCCCTTTACAAATAGATGAATACATTTAAACATCAACACAACATTTGTACTGTACATAAACGGAGTGAGCCTACATTAAATTGGTTGTTGGAAGGGGAATTGCAATGCAGCTATCACTCAAGATGTTTGTGTCAGTTTCAACAGTAGGGGTAGGATTGTTTTACATTAAAGTTTACACACACTGACTATGACTGCAGTCTTAGTATTGTCCTCATTGTTATGTCAGAAGCCAAACTGAAGCCTTTTAATCCTCCAAGCATTCTGTTACAGTCATTGCAATGTACTTTTTGCTATTCTTAATCAAACCTTACATTTAACTAAAGTCAAGATTTTTTCAAACACAACAAGTTTCTTTTTTGCAGCAAGAGTAAAAACGTTTCAATACACCTAACTTCATTGGTAACCTCTGAATGCTTTGAGTGAGTCCTCTTAAAGGGCAGGCCTGCAGACATGTATTGATCTAACACCTCCAAAGATTTGGAGCAGTGAATCTAAGCATCAGTAAGCACATGTTGGCTTAAGTGGTAAAATTTCTCACCCTTATAGCAAACAACATGATGTTTTATTACTTTAGAAGAGTTTTGGTTAATGTTGATAAAGGCTGGACTGGTCACTACTCAGTGTATGTCATCTAATATAGAAAACACCCTAAAGCCAAATATATATTCCTCCCGTCGTTCCACACCTTGCTCTCCGTCAGTTGTGTCTTCATGAAGCCTCAGGGCTTAGCCTGAGCATGTAATTGAGTGTCCCGGCCTCATCAGCAGTCTTACAGACAAGGACACCCAGTTTGACTGCAGACACAGCTGCCCTCCGGCAACAGTCCTGATTTGTGTTCACTAAATGTGCCTTGCATTATGAGCCACTCCTTTTTAACAGTGCTTAGGTGCGTTTTTCATTTTGGCCAGTGTACTTTGTTCTGTCAACTGCAAGGCCACAACATGGAACATTTTGTTAGTTTACTGAAGCTCGAATGAAGGGGCTTGCTTTAGTAAATTGCTTTGTTGGTAGCGTTATTTCCATCAAATGTAATGTTTATGTAAAGCACTGTGGGAGTATAAGCTTTTTTAGATGTTAAGTAATTTGATGTAAATGAGTCTAATTTTCTTGAAAACATAATGACTTGATTGTATGTTTATTCTGCTTGTCCTTTTGGTTGGATTATATTGGTTGGAGTGATAAAGCTTAACTTATTTTTTTGATTTTGTGTTTAAAATGCAAGTTGCTGCATGATTTGATTAAAAAAACAAGCAGTGACATGCACACTACCAATTGATCAAAACAAATTTTTAATGGACTTCTTAGCATCACAGGTGGTGGCCCTAAGAAGGATGATGCAGACAAGAAGAAAGAGGACATTCTGAACATATTTTCTGTTGCCTCAGGCCATTTGTATGAGCGGTTTCTGAGGTGGGTCACTTCGATTTTTATTGAAAAGATTGCTTTTCAGTTTCTTCACCTTCATTTCTCCTCAACTTTCTGTCTCCCTCGGTTTCAGAATAATGATGCTGTCTGTCCTTCGGCACACCCAGACACCTGTCAAGTTTTGGTTCCTCAAGAATTACCTCTCTCCATCCTTTAAGGTAAGTGCTGCTCTTAATAAATCAATACAAACATTTGAACCTGAGAGACAATAGTGTGAATAACTGTCTCATATTTCACAAATCTGTTGTATATTAACTTCTGCTGTTTGCATTTGGTTGTCAGGAGACCATCCATCATATGGCCCAGGCGTATGGTTTTCAGTATGAATTAGTGCAGTACAAATGGCCTCGCTGGCTCCACCAACAGACTGAGAAGCAGCGCATTATCTGGGGATACAAAATCCTCTTTTTGGATGTGTTGTTTCCCTTAGCTGTGGACAAGATCATTTTTGTTGACGCCGACCAGGTAAACAATCCAATGGGACAGACTTAGGGAAGGCCCCGCATAGGTGACTAAAAAACAGTCGGTTTATTTTTATTACTTTTTGACAGATTGTCCGTGCTGATCTGAAAGAGTTAAGAGATTTAGACTTGGAGGGCGCACCTTATGGCTACACACCGTTCTGTGATAGCCGCAAAGAGATGGACGGCTATCGCTTTTGGAGAACAGGATACTGGGCTTCTCATCTGGGCCACCGGAGATACCACATCAGGTACACTCTCTGTAAAAATGTAAAACGGAATGAACCAGCACATACTGGCAACTTTTAGAATTTGGTTTTAGCAAGAATAATTGTATTGGCTTCAAAACATCTCATAAATCATGTTTACCTCATTCCAATTATGCGGCTGAATAAATTCATATTATTTTTCTTTAGCTTTAACACTGACACACATAAAACTTTGAAGATATACATTGTAAGTCCATCTCACAATTGTGAAAATACATCTTTGTACATTGTGGCCTATATTCTTTAACTAATGTGGAGAAATGATTCATTATGTTGTGAAAGTCTTACATATGACAAAGGACAAGGTAGCATAATGTCCCTGTGTGTAGAAGGAGTTCATATTATATTTTAAGTACTATTTCAGTCATTCAAGTTAACCATACGTAGCTTAAAATGTTTTCCGTACACCTTAATTAAGAAGCTGATTTGTTAATTTGCGTTGATGATAATGATTATTGAATATAGGCTTCATATGCTTTATTTTCAATTTGCCTTGGCTGTGTGATCCTGCTGAAAAAAAAAAAAAAGACGTTAACTGCATTTGTTAACATTTGTATCTGATTTGAGTACTTTATAGATGGGGTTTTCATTTTCATTTAAGACATAAGCTAGCTTGATCCTTTTCTGTGAAGCACTGATGTGGTAGCTGCTTCCCTCCTCTGTTTGAACAAGTGCCCTGTATGTAGTGGATTTAAAGAAGTTCCGTAAGATTGCAGCAGGGGACAGACTGCGTGGCCAGTACCAAGCCTTGAGTCAAGACCCGAATAGTTTGTCTAACCTTGACCAGGTAACTCAAATACATGGATTAGATTGATCATGAATGCATTCTACAATACTACAGACAGACTGTTGTGGAGGAATTTAAATGTCTTCATTGTTTTGTGTTATTTTTAGGATCTTCCAAACAACATGATCCACCAGGTAGCGATTAAGTCTCTTCCACAGGAGTGGCTTTGGTGTGAGACGTGGTGCGATGACATATCCAAAGCATCAGCAAAAACTATAGATTTGGTAAGTGAAAGTGCAAATAGCAACAACAACAATACCAACATTTAACTGTTTCTTTTTAATGTACATGAGATATCTAAGTATGTCTGTGCCTGTTTTGTATTAGTCTTGATTGTGATAATATGTATTGTTAGTTACAGCACTAAAAAGCAAAAGCAACATTTTCAGCTATGAACATCCATGAGGCACTTCACATTTAGGAAGCTGCTGTGGAGCGATCCTGCAGTCTCCTAAACTAATTTAGAGAATTACTGGATGGGCTCCAGTAGACTGGAATAGAAAGCATTGTCTCATTGTGGTTTAGAACACCACTTTGTAATTCAGACACAAGACGTGCTGTAATGTCCTTTTAACAGAATTGGAAATCAAATTAGGTACAAATGCACACCACAGACAGTGCTGGGAATTGGGAACCACCTTGTTGGTGCAAAGTGGCACTGATTGTTGGACTGATATGTTTTGTCTGTGTTCTTGCAGTGCAATAACCCAAAGACAAAGGAGCCAAAGCTCACAGCAGCAGCAAGAATTGTGCCTGAGTGGGTTGAATATGACGGCGAGATCAAGCAGTTACTAAGACGATTCCAAGAACAAGACACATTATCACAAAAACAGAGCACATCATCCTCACAACCAAAACAAAAAGGTTTGTGGAAAAGCCATACTGTCAAAGCTGTGTCTGTACCTTCATCAAATCTTCCCAAACTGATGTATCTCTCTCACAAAGTACTCATGCTTGTATTGTTTTCCTCTGGCCTTACAGACATCCAGCGAGATGAACTATAGTATCTGCCAAGATCATGTTGAAAAAGAAGGAGGCTGCATCATTTGCACACAAGCCACCTGTGAATCTTGAAGACATTTTCAAATAAACATAGCCATGAAATATTGAATCCCTTATTGAGGGATGATATTTTTATACATGTCATTGCTGCTTCTGCAGTCATTCTTTTACGGAAACCTGAAAGTGTTGCATACCGACTTTGATAGAACTATAAATGCTGGAGTACAATCAGATTTAGGGTTATAATATGGGTATGTAAAAATGGTAGAGTATGTTGTTACACTCAAAGCATATTAGTGTATCAGAAAAGATGTGTTGCACTGAAATTACATTTTCATTTTAACTTTTTACTTTATTCATTTTATCTGCAAAAAAGTGGATGGGGAACTTGCAGCTGGACAAACTGCTGTGTAATAAAACTGAAACTACACAAATGACCAAGTTTGGAAACAAGTCTTAAGAATCATGAATATTCACTACTTGTGCTTGGAGTATAAATTGAATTAATAACTTATTAAAATGTTAACATTTCAGTGTCAGTAAGTTTGATTTTTTTTTTTTAAATATTGAAACAGCATTTTATCTCAGGAATAAGATGGGTATTGCTGCTCGACTGAAAAAGTTACTCTTACAAGTCAGTATTATTGGTACGAGGCTGGTCTCAGGGCGCTCATTCTTCACTGTGCTGTGTCAAAAATTGTTATCTAAATAAATCTTTGCTACATAACCATTCATCCTACTGTTAATGTCTTAATGACTGTTGTAATTTCCTTTCATTATGTGCATTATTTCCCTGCTCAAAAAAACATTACAATAGATGCAACCAATAATACCGTTTCAAAGTTTTATTTATTATACATAAATAGACCTTATAGTTCAAAACCTCCACTTATAGAAAAATAAATCCCCAATCAAACTCACCTTTGGCAATAGTGTTAAAAGGACAAGTAAAGTTTATATCAAAGAGAAAGGGACAATTTCTTTCTTTGATAACGGCTGCTTCACATGTGACACAGACTTGATAGCACAGAAGGCCTTTCCCAACTTGAATTCAAAACAAAGCATCTTTCATAAGGTCACAATTTGCTCCACATTTGCAGTATGAACTGGCAGGACAGTCCTTGTGCCAGTACTTCCCTTAACAATAGGGACAATTAAAAACACCCTCTCCAGCTCTGCTGAAGATTAGCTCCCTCAGTTAAAGTTGAACTTAAAGTGGAAAGGTCCAGAGCCAAAGGGGTTAAAGCCTTGGTGCTGATGAAAATGCTGTCCCTGCTGGCTTTCTGGGTCCATTGGATCTTCTCCCTGGTCAAACTTGTTTCTCATGTCTACAAATGCACAAATTATGAAATTGCAACAAGTCATTTTTTTCTCAGAGATATAACATACATAACAATTAATACTCAAAAAGTAATGTACCTGGATCAGTGAGAACCTCTTTGGCTTGAGCAATGTCTATAAACTTCTTCTCTGCCTTCTTTTTTTCGTCTGGGTCCTGGAAGTTGTCCGGATGCCACTGTTGTGCCAGTTTCCTGTAGGCTTTGATAATCTCTTTCTTCTGCGCAGTTCTGTAGCCAGGAGGAATATGTTATCAGTGAGTTTACTGAAGAGAGGTTTCTTTGCTTGTTTTTATACAAAGTTTTAAAAAAAGTTCCAGTGTTTGAATGTAATAAAAACATAGGTATAACACAATCAGTACCTACCTCTTCACTCCCAGAATCTTATAGTAATCCTTCTTCTGTGACTGTTTGAGAAGCTTTCGAGCTTTTTCCAGGCCTTCTTTGATTTGACGGTCATTCTCATTGAGCTTTTCAGCAGTCTCATAGTCCTTAATAGCTACAAATTAACAGAAGACAATCAGATGGCAAGTGGAGAGAAGGATTTTTAAGCAAACAGATCCCCAACGCCTGCAATTTCAATTGTAACTCCAGTGAAATGCTCCATCTTTTTTTCCCTGTCGACATGAAATAAAGCACTTTCTTCAACCAGTAAACCACATAACCTTCAGATCATTTGGCAGAAGCTTCAGGCTGTTTGTGTGTGCGCACGTTTTGACTTGCTTTGAGGATTGTTTACCCTGTAAGGTGTACTGGGGTGAAAAAAAAAAAACACCCATGGGTTCTGACAGGTTAAAAGCCTTAGTTGTGACGCCTGGCATTCCCACCTGCTGATGTGTTCACACCATGGTAATAACAGCACATCGAACACAGTCTTAGCCAAGTAACCTGATGCAGCTCACAGACTTGTCCCTCTGGCACAAACTGTAGACATGTGCAATTACTTTATTTTAATTTATTTACGTTTAGTTTTGAACAAATGTGAAGAATAATTGGGTTATTCTAGTTGGTCTAGTGTCCTCACATTTGCTAAATCTGCAGTGCAATTAAGCAAGTCTGTCCAGAGACCCAACATATAAGAAATGCTTTGGAGCTTATCATTTTATTATGTCCTTCATGCTTTGGTTTTCTGTTTCTTTTATTAATCTCAACTCAGCAATTCACGTACAAGGTATAAGAAGAAGATTCAACTGCATTGTAGTCATTTGTGGACACTTTTTATTGATCAGCCCGACATTTTCTTTTGTAGAGTGAAACATGCCGCTTGAATGAATAGAGAACCAAATCAAACTTAATTGACAGATGAATGCTGCAGGCTCTAGGCATAGTGTTTGTTTGAAATAACCACTGCTTGGGGGAAAAGGAAACAAGTGGCAGGTAAAATGATGGGTGGGAGATAAGCTATTCCTGTGGATTTCACCATCTGCCATTATTGGACTTCAATTCTTTGTTTGCGATGGATAGCAAAATGCCATTGTTTTGAGATAATCCCCTGTCTGCCATTAAAAGGATTTGTGACAATAAACGCTGTGAGTGACGGAGAATGAATTTTATCACTCTGCATTTACATCCGATAACACTATTTTATATATGAATGAATGAGGCATAAAGCTACATCTGGCAGACTTACCTTCTTCATACTGTTCCTCTTGGACATATGCTTGAGCTCTGTCCTTCAATACCTCGACATTCTCTGGCTCTGACTGCAGGACTTCGTTACAAACAGGAAGAGCTCTGTCGGCCTGCTGGTCCTGCTCATCACAACACAATGTAAACACAATGGTCGGACATATTGTTTAATGCTGTCCCAGAGGGTTGCGATGCATCATATGGCAGCGGTGTGGGGGTCTCACCTGCACCAGTGCGTGGCAGATTCGTTGCTTGGCAAAAAGAGTGAAGTGATGCACATTGGGCTCAATCTTCATCACTCCTTCAAATTTGTTTACAGCCTCTTCGTACCTAATACAGCAAAATACACAGCAATATGCAAGTGCTTATCTACCTGGTATGACAAAGCATTACCCATACATGTATGTGGAATTATTTTTGGCTCTAAATGGGGTCATGTGGCGAATTAAATTACTATTGGAACTCATTATAAACAGTTTGAAGAATCTAGCCTACAGTTTTTCAATTGGCATATTAAAGTGATGGCAGCCATAACATAACCGCTTTAAAGCTCAAGCTAAAAACAATTGACACTCTCTCATTTTCCGGGAGATATGAGAACAATGTCATTGCACCCATAAACATCACCCTACTCTGATTTTTAACCTACTAATTCTGAAATTTTATGTACCCCAGATATGAGGTGCCATACATTCACAACACGATGGGATTTGCACGGCTGTTCGTAAGCCAAGGATGCCGAATTGCTTGCGGATAATAGATCAGTCAGTCTACAGCTGATGCAATCGTGACTATAGAGAGGGTTTGTTATTATATATTTACAGAAGCATACACTTTCCAGAGTGTACACACATACCTCTGTTCTTTGAGGAGTTCCTCTGCAGACTGGATCTGTTTGTTGAGCTTCTTGACCTGTTTGTAATGGCTGTAACATTGCTTCTGATCAGGATCCAACTTTAGACACTCGCGCACCTCACTGCAGAAGACAAGTATAGAACAAAATCTTATAGATTTGCAATGGTAATGTATAAAAGATTGTGTTTCTGTGTGGCATATTCAAAATAATAATTAGATTTAGAACAGCTAATGTTGAAGTTTCACCTTAATTTCCAAACAGCACTTACTTGAGGGACATCTC
Organism: Neodontobutis hainanensis; assembly: GCA_024349245.1. Taxonomy (NCBI): domain Eukaryota; kingdom Metazoa; phylum Chordata; class Actinopteri; order Gobiiformes; family Odontobutidae; genus Neodontobutis; species Neodontobutis hainanensis. Next base: position 2,086,766 of record JALDNG010000048.1, read on the forward strand.
ATGGTCTCCGAGATTATAGTACATGGTGCTGAGTTTGTAAAAGGCTTGAGTATTATCACTCTTTAATTTAGAAGCAGCTTTTAGGTCACTGATGGCCTTCCACATTTCCCCCATTTGAATAAAACACTCTGCTCGCATCTCACGGGAGCTGGCATCCCAAACACAAGTCTGTAAGAGATAGAGAACAGCTTTTTGACAACACTGCAATTACAAATGCACTTGTCTAATAAAGTTTCAGTGGTCAAAGAAAATGATATCTCTTACCTCAATGATAGTGTCAAGCTGGGAAGAGGCTGTTACATAGTCTTTGTGGTTGAAGCTCATGTGTGCTTCAGCCACAAGACGCTGAATTTCATCCGACTTTATCAGTTGACTTTGGGCTTCGCTCTCTTCTTTGTCGCTGGGATTGGACTTCAACTGAAATGGCACAAGGCAAAATGCCAATTGCAAAAGGTTTTCTTTTTCCATCATTAATGTCATTCTATTTGAAAAAGGAAATCTAGTGTTTTATGACAGACCAGTGTAGAGAGGAGAGTACTGAATAAATGACACAGCAAAGCCTTGAGCACTCCAGGGTCTGATCCCTTTACATTACAACAGAAACTACTCAAGCCCAGACACTTATAGGCCTCTGTTGAAAATATTTTTTTATAAATATTTTTATAAGGGAAGAAAAAAATAAAAAATAAAACCACTCCATTCACATATCTACCTTGAGCATCACAGTGTTAGCGTTCAGATCCATTGTTATTAGCATTCAGTATTTCAAGCCCCAGCACAAAAGTGTCTTTGAGTAGGATTAAACATGTCAATAAAAAAGGTAATTGTGTAGGAAAAAGCAATTGCAAGATTGATTTTTCATCTTTAACAAACACCTGCATATGATCTCAAAGGCCTTAATGACAAAACATGGCCAATATCATTATTATCTACAGCACAACCTGTAAACTGCCTGATCAATCCAGAGTTCCTCTTGCTTCATGTGAAACCATCACCAACCAAGACAATGTTACACTATAAACCTTTACAATTAAGAAAAAGGTGTGTTCTAAAGTCAACAAACAGGCATTCAAACATCAGAGAAATGTTAATGATTTACTTTAAAGTTGAGTAAAAATTCAGTTTGCGGATCAACACTGACACCCCCTGGTAAAAGTACTTCTTGAATGAAAAAGTCTAATCTTTTTCTTCAAAAGTTTGAACTGATTATTTTTAGACTTACCACTTTCTTAAAGTCACTCTCTGCTTCATCCAGTTTTCCATGTTTCAGAAGTAGATTTCCTCTCTGTAGTCGTGCCTAATGGAGTGAACAAAATTTGTTTTTTTAGATACAGACATATCATTACAGCTGGTATAATGACCTAGTTTCCCACTACAGCTCTGTTCGAAGTCATAGTTTAGATGCTTCTGTCAGGGTGAAGGCTTTACATAACTAGCACCAACAGATACAATACATTCTCGATTGTTCTTCACAATAAACAAATGTAGGTCTATGTTTGTTTTATATGCATATACAGTTTATGATGACAGTGAGTGACACAGAAAGAAATGCATGTATTGAGGAAAACTCACAGATGTGAAGTCTGGTTTAAGTTCAATGACTCTACTCAGATCTGGCAAAGCAGACTTAGACTTCCCCATTGCTAGATAGACTGTGGCTCTCCTGTAGTAGGCCTGGTAATTCTTTGGATCGCCATCTATTTAAAAATAATAATAATAATAAATGCATAATGAATTATACAATAAAGTCAGCATGTACTTTTTTGTACATCTTTTTTTCCTCTTACCTACAGCGGCATGGAAATGAGACAGGGCATCAGCTAGCTGTCCGGCCGCAAGCAGCTTCTTTCCCATCTCCATATGATTGTCCACACTTCCATCCCTGCCGCATTTCACTCCTAAGAAAAACTTACAATGTCATATTTCACCTCCTTTACCCTGCAGAAGATGTGTCAAACTAAAAAAAAAAAAAAAAGTCCCCCAGTACCCCAGACAGTAATTTCAGTAGTTATGCTGGGCTGTTTAGCAATCATATTAGGGGAATAAAGAAAATAGATAACTTACAAGAGAAAGGAAGACACAATATTTCCAGGTGTTTCATATCACTACAACCTTTGGGTTAGCAACACACATCACTGAACTTATTTTAAAACTGGCGTAAACTGATACGTAAATGCCGTAAAGATATTAATGAATGAAGCGCCAGATGAGCACTGAGGTCAGTCAACTTCACCTAACCATAGCTTTGTAGTCACTGACTCTACACACTAATTTACACAACAAATTAAAAGTGTAGCTATTTTGAATACATAACTAACCTTTTTTATCGCGTTGAATGTAATGGTTGTCAACATTAAGACATCTGATTTGACCTGACAAGCTAATAGGCATATGGTTAGCGCTAGCTCAGGAAGTTGTTGGTTTTGCTAACCTAAGTTACTAAAGTTGTTCTTCTTGAGGGTAAGTCAAAATTTTAAGTTCCCAAAAAAAATTACTTGCTTACAAATGTTTTCATTCTTGAAATTATTAACTTCCTTACCTTGGTATCTCATGTCAATCAGAACAAGGAGATATGGGATGTAATTTAAAATCTTGTGAGCTACATGATCGATGGAAACCATACTTAACGCTAAACGCAAAGAACCACGTTGTCGCTACTTATTTCAAACTACCAGCTGGCAGTATTTTCGCTGATGTTTTGTTCGAAATCTCTACGGCTGTCCCATGTGTTGACAGCTAACCAGCGCTGGCACACATCTCTCGGACAGTCACTGCGTGGTGGAAGCCGACTTCAGCCAACCGGTCGTGGGGTGCGCTGATTGGCTGGACTGCCGAGACAAAGCCCGCCCCTCTCCGTTGGTTCAACGGAGAGGAGCCACGGCAGCACAATCTATGCGTGAGATAAACTAACTGCGTGTGCGTGTGCCTGATGGAAAATAGTAATAAAATATATAGGAAGGAACACCCAGTCAGAACATTTATGTTTTATGTTTTTGTTTTATTAATGATTATTGAGGAATAAAACTCCTGATAACCAGTTTGTTGTTAAGTTACAGAGTGGAGCTTCCAATTTCTATTCTGTATTTATTTCAATTAATAGTTTTATTGTTACACCTATAAACACTGCATCTTTGTTGAAGTAGTTTTCAATGCCCATTTTTGGGTGTTTAGCTACAATTTCAACTGTATTAGCACAAGATTATCCATAAATGAATCAACACAACTAAAAGTCCATACCATAAATCCTAAAAGCAACAGTGGCTGTTCACTCGTTTTAGAAGTCACTTGGCCCTGCTACGCAACATAAAGTATTATAACATAAAGCAACAGTATTTTATTAAAAAATTCATTCATATAAAATATACTTGGTAAAAAAAAATCTAGTTATACATGTGAGATGACATAGGTCTACACAACTTCTGAATGGTTTTAAGGTATTTTAATATACTCTGTGGCTATATCCATGGTCAGAGATCATGAACACATATTTGTTTTGGAATAATAACTATATTTGGCCTCTATAGGGAAGTCACACATATGCCTTTGTCGCTTTCTTTGTGGTGTTGCTGATGTCGGAAATGCTGCTGGCTCTGCTGTGGCTGCTGCTGCTGACCCTCGTTTTCCGGCTCTCTGTCATGATCGACCGAGCAGAAGACAGAGCGCTCTTTTTTGTTGGGACAACGGTGTAGGTATCCAGCAACGGAATGGCAGGGTATATTTCTGAGCTGTTGTGTTGCACATACAAGAGATAATATCAACAACAAAATCATTAGAAAGCCTAAAATTTGATATAATATAAACAATGTAATAGCAGCAGTACTGTACCTGGACTGGCAGCCTTCTTTTCCTGCAAAAATACTGATAATAAGACCTCCAACTAAAAGTAAGGTGGAGCCTCCCCAGCCGATAAAGACACCAACGCCTATTTCAAACCTGGCAACAGAAGCAAAACACAAATTACCCGAAGGTAAACTTACTTTTATCACATTTCTTAAAGGTGTTCATACCTTTGAGCTTTATAGTTGGGGTCTTGAAATTCTGATCTAATTTTATTTCCATAATAAGAGAAGGCTATCATTGAACAGAGCCCTAAAACAGTGACACAATCAGTAAGCATATATGATAAGCACATTTTGATATATTTCAAATATTCCTAACCTGAAATGAGGTAATTCATCCCACCAGCGAAGGTTACTCTAGCATTAGCAAGCTCCGATCCTCCAATTTTAGTGCACTTCATTCCCACTAAGACTAGAATCGATCCAAAGAATGCCAGGATAATGGAGATAATGATGAGAGCCCGGCACATGTGAATGTCCCCTGGTTAAATAAAAAGCATGTTGTCAAAAAAAGTATGTTCTTAAAGGTATTATTTCTTATTATTATTATTATAATAATTGCTCTACTTACAGTTCAATGCGAGCATTGATGGGATTCCCTTGCAGTCAGATACACCAGTGGAGTCAGAAACGCAATCTTTCCACAGGTTGGAGAAATAGTTAGCAGTGGTCAGGACTATACTGTCCACCTCAGACCATGTCCAAATATCTGTGGGCATTGTAGAGCAGACCAGGATCCATCCCGCAATGCAGACCACAAAGCAGCCGATCTCCATGTACATCAGCACAGTCCTGTGATTCATGTTTGCTGTAAAGTTAGGTCTCTGCGGAGAAAGAAGATGGACTCAAACAAGGGTACAAGCTCCTGTGCTTCAGAGTAATGGTTTACTCTGCTGTCTGAACAAAGCCTGCCTCAGATGATACATGAAACTCAAAAACATCAAACAAACACTGACAACCAAACAAGTGGTATGAGGCAGGACGTTTTGCCCTAAACTTTGATTGGTTCCTCTCCTGAAAGTCACCTTGTGTGACGTACTGTTGTGTGGATGCTGCACACGAGCCAGCCAGCATGGTTTCATGTAACATTCAGCTTTTGCGGCAGACATGTTTTGGGTTGGTTGCTGTTTCCCTAAGCTGGTGTATGTCTTCAAACATGGTTCAATAACAGAAGAGCCAAGCATGAAACAGACAATAACACTGTCAGCACTGGAACCTGCAACGCTGCGTCCTTTTTCCTCTCTTCTTCACCCCTTTGTACCAAGCCTCAAGAACTTGGACCTGAAATCCCTATTGCCACTGTACAGTCCTTCTAATTCCACCACCAATCTCTGTTTTTACCTTTTATAGCTTTTTGTATTCATCTGCATTTATATTCAAGATTTGAGACCAAGATACATTGATGTAAAATGGAAATAGTATTTTCTCTCTAAAACATTGAAATAAATCACTCATTTGTTTTTTTTTTTAGATATAAAGGTTTGTTATAGAGTCTTCCTAATGGCATCATAAAAAGCAAGTATTGTGTTAGGGAGCCGAAGGCAGGACCCCAAAGCAGACACAGAAGTTTTGAGATTTAGAAGGTGGTTTATTGTAGAAAAAAAAAATGAGGTAAAGGATCTGGCGTGGCTGAAGCGGGGCGCAGTCCAGGGGAGGTTGTCTGGGGCAGTCTGTTAAGCCCTTTGAGGCGGCTGTTGTTGTGATATTGGGCTATACAAAAATAAATGTCTTGTCTTGTCTTGTCTTGTCTAGTGGACTTGACCAACGACACAGTCCTGATTCTTGATTAAGATCAGACACAAAGTTACATCGTGAGCAGCGATGACGAACCTATGCAGACTGGAAACTGGCCTGAGCCACAGACCAGAGCCAACAGGTCTAGTCCTCAGCTCCTCAGCTGTCCCATCTGCATGGACTCCTACTGGTCTCATATCGATGTGGACATGTTTTCTACAGCCTTTGTCTCAGACACGCTCTGAACCTGACCTAGACCTGCCCTGTCTGTAGAACTACACTAATGAAATGCCAGACCCTGCACCTGTTGACCTGCTTGTGGACCACTCCCACCAGCTTGACCTATATAACATGACCACACGAGGGAGACAAAGACTAGGGACACAAGACAACACACTGGGCTAAACCATAACATATAGTGTGCTTTCACACCATCAAATGAGTAAATAAAAGTAAACTAAATTCAAATCAATATGCACTCATTTATTTTACATATGTCATTCCATGAGAACCACTGTATATGCACTAATGTGAAAGTTGAGACTAGGGCAACACTTACAGTCAGACAACATATACTTTATAAACAATATCATATCAAAAGTTACACAAATGCGTCTCTCTGTGACAGTTTTTCTGTTGTCCGAGACAGCATTGAGATCTTGGAGCTGGTGGATCTTCCTGGGGTCTTGTAATATCCGTACTGCCTGGAGGGTCTTGTGTATCCTGTGTATAAAGACCTTCCTCTGGAGCCAGGAGCTATATTTTTCTTTGTTCCATACAAATTCTCCACTTCACTGAAATAATTTAAACAAAGTTAATATGGCATCATGCATGGGATGGTGATGAACTAATAGGAAGAATTTATACCTTTTAGGACAAATTACACGGAAGACTGTGGCAGCATAAAGCACAGCCCCGAACATGATGAGAAAACTTCCAACCAGTCCGAGAAATATGGGGGGTCCGAGATCATACCTAGAGTCATTTATAATTCCACATTTAGTCACTGCATTTAGTTTAATGACTTAAAGCACATAAGCTAAACTGTACCTTAACACTCCTGGTGCTAATTTGACAGAGAAGCTTGTTCTGGCAATTCTGTTGATGTATAAGCAGTAGGCAGAAATATCTGACAGACCTGCATGCAAAGGTTTTGTCTTTACCAAGCAATGAGGGCAAAACATTTCTGAGATGTACAGTGACAACCTGCGCTTATGTACTCACCACCGACAAAATGAAATACAGCTCCAGCCAGAAGCAGTTTGTCCTTCAACGCATCAGCGCCACCAATGTAAGTGCACTCCATCCCGGCAAAACAAAATACTACAGCGACGAACCCAATAGTTAGTCCACACATGAGTAATCCTCGAACTCCCTGGATATAAGCTGTGGGATAAAAAAAAATCTTCAATCTTTGAAAGTATGAATTAACAATTTTAGATATAAACAATTAAACAAACTTTGAATATTTCTAAAATGCAACAAATGTTACTGAAGTGCATGCACTTTAACAGACTTACGAGTCACGCTCCAGAGCACAGGGAATTCTCTGCAGTTTGTCACTGCTGTAGAATCAGTGTAACAGTCCTGCCACAGATTGGACCAGTGCCAGGCCACCTTTATGATGTAAGAACCTCCCTCTCCCCCAATTTGGCTGACTCTCCAATAGTCCATCGCCATAGTGCACAGCACAAACAGCCACCCACATGAGGTGCTCAAAAAGCCAAATATTTGAATAAGACGTTTTATCATTTTTATGATAAATGTATATCCAAGACACGGTCCAAAATGAAACCCTCTCTTTGTTCTTCTTCAGGTGATCTGTTTCTTCTTGTTTGGGAAAAATGGGATGGCACTGGGTTGTGCCACATGTCATCGGAGTGGATGAGGGCTTGGTGTCATCTGTTTACTGTACACACATAGGAGTGTGCCAGCCCTATTGGGCTTAGTTATACTAGTAGGTGTCATTTTGCTAATGTATGGCAAGTACACACCTCATTTCCAAAAAATGTTTTAGGATGTATGCCTTCTGATGAACTAAAGAAGACAAATGCAGCTAGAAAGTCACACAGGGCTGTCACCTCAAGAGTATCTTATTATTTAGGTTTGTGCTGATGTCTTGGTTCTTGAAAAGTGCTATACAAATAAAGATTAATTGAGTTATGGTCACATTGTGGAATATTAAACCAGACACACTTTGAAATTAAAATAGGGGTAATATGAAGCAATTATTTTATTGATTTTTCAAGCTACCTTTTTTGTGTTAAAAAAAAACATATATTGAGTTGTTGCCTGCTTTCAGATTTATGTTCTTGACAAGTAATAAAGATCATCTACACAACATTGTCACAATCACCTCTGTATATGCCAAACATGATTTATTAGAACTACATGTTTTCTCTGCTTTGGCATGAGGCTGTTGTCTGCCTGCCTCTATAACATTTGTTTTAACATATGGCTTTGCATTAATGTCTTGATACTCCTTATCAACACATGCCTGCTTTTGTATATATTACTATGTAGTAGTAGTTTACCTTTTTTTCCACTGAAATTTACCCTTGAAATTGTTTCATTATATAGTTTTTTAAATCTGTAACAAGGCGTCTATTTTCCGATTAGATTGCACAGTGGAAATGTTGTTTCAGGGAACAAAATAACGCATTGGCGCCCTCTTCTGGCTTCCTTGGGTATGTTTTTATTTTTTATGGCTTTATTTATGGTTTGTTTGTTTGTTTGTTTGTTTCTTTGTTTGTAACTCAAGGACATAGACATTGAAATAAAGGCTGTTATGGTCACATGGTGGTTGGTGGTGGCACAACTGTAATTTGGCTTCTACAGATGAAATATGCATGTATAAGTGTATAAGTGTGTACATGTACATAATTATAAGTAATGTAAGTAAAGTATATCACTTATATTAAATACAGAATTTTATAAAAACCTAAAGCAAAGGCATCTAGACTTAGATACCTTTGCGTTTGACCTTTTCTTCAAGATGACCTGGATGACTGAGAACTTTCACTCAATTTAAAAAATAAAAAATAAGAAAAAATATATACAATTTGTCACAATTGTTTAGGGGCTCTGTGTGGTAAAGATTTGTGACATTATTGTTTTGTATCTACTGTATTCAAATGTGTTGTTGAGGCGATAATATCAGAATTAACTGCTGCTACATGTGAGTCAATTGGAAGCAACACCGTGTTTTCTCAGTAAATCTCCTTTATAGCTTTCAGCCCCACAGAACTAAGGTTAAACATTGACCAGAATTGGAAGTAAATGAGTTGTTTCTTAGAGATTTGTATCAGTCTTTATTATAACTGGAGGCCCTTGATGTTTAGAGTCTGATTTCAAAAAGCTGTTCTCTTTTGACCGGCCCAAGTATTGTCACCACCATCGTCGCAAAACTCCAATGAAGATGCTACATGTTTGTCTATTACAAAAGTTAATGGTTATGTCAAAAAAAAAAGATTAACATGCACAGAGTAAAAGTAAACAAAAAAACAAGTCCCTCTTTTTATGTTATACACACAATTTATTCTCTTCTAAAGCAAAGAACTCAGTATAAAAAGTGCCAGGTTGTTTCCTTCTTGTAGAAAATACATGCTCATAAAAAAGGCATAATGAGAGAACTACAAATCAGTAAAAGTACAAGATATTTTAGAATTTGTGTCTGTAGTAGTTGTCACATGCTTCACACATATTCATTCTTGTCAAAGTGCGGTGTCCGGGAGGAGCTGCTGTATTGTGGGGCAGGCGTCTGATGTCCAGACGTCACTGGAACCCTCGGGAAGGAGGAGACGTGAGAATGTGAGACAACACCTTTGTGAATGTAGTTTCTCTGGCTGTGGCTGTGGCAAAAGAATAGACTGTAAATCGAAATACCTGACACCGAGATTGGGGTTGCATAAGTGAACACATTTGGATTTCTCATACAAACCTTTTGCTAAATGAACCTGCAATGGAAAAGCAAAGCATACAGCCTCCCAGAATGCAAAGAATGGATCCTGCCCAGCCAATAAAGAGAGCAGCTCCAAGCTCATACCTGCGGGAAAACAAACTCAATCAGAAAAATACAAAGAAATGTGTTGTGCCTCTCTAATATTCTTCAACAATTGTGATGATTCTTACTTTTGTGCCACAAACATCGGGTCAAAAAACTCTGACGTTATCCGGTGGGCATAAAGAGAACATCCCGAAATTGAGCAAAGGCCTAACAGAAAAGAATGGAAATGTATTACACTTTAGAAATCGGGGAATAATACTAAAACATTTGAACATGTACTTACCACTGAGAATGAAGCTTAAACCTGCCAAGCAAGCAATCCGTGCTTTGTTCTGGTCACTTCCACCTATTTTGGTGCACTTCATTCCAATTAGAGCAAATATTGAACCAAAGAATCCTAGACAGACGGCTGCAATCATCAGACCTCTGCAGGCCTGAATGTAACCTGCAAAGGTAAAAGCGGTGTGTAAGTATTTGTCTGCTTCAAGTCTACATTCCCTGTCCAGAAGAGTTGACCTTGTGAGAAATATGCACATAAAGCATAGGAAGAAAAAATCTTACATGTAACGATAATTGTTTTTGGTTGTTGGATGTGATGTTGAGGCAAATATTACCCAGGCGTTAACGCCTGGAACTAGTGAGCCGAGGTGGAAAGTGCCTGAGGTGTTAAATTTCTTTTATAGCTTTCAAACTCCCAGAACTAAGGCTAAACATTGACCCAGTTGAAAGTGGCTGCTTCTTGACTTGTATATATGCATGTATGACCTATTTGACTTTTAAAAAACACATATAGAAAAGTATCATATTGAGATTTAACGATAATAAATTAAAACAAAATGTGATCAATTATACTTATCATTTAAAATTAGATTATACAAACCACGTGTGGTTTACATAATTAAGGTGTAATAAACAAAGAGAACCAAGAGATTACAAATAGAGACCATCGAGTGCCAGCATTGATGGAAAGTCTTTGCAGTTGGAGACTCCTGTTGAATCAGTGACACATGTCTTCCATAGATTGGACCAGAAGGTGGCTGTGGTAATCACGGTCCCATCAATCGATGACACCTTCCAATAGTCCGTCGGTAGTGTTGAAGACACTAGAACCCAGCCTGAAGTGGTTAAAATAAAGGCCAAGATCTCCTGAAACATGGTGCCTGCTCAGCGGAGAACGACTTGTGGGACCTAAAATGAACCAGTGGCTCCTGATCAGGCCTGGTGAAAAAGTATCTCTGTGTTGTTAGTTCAATGAGTAGGCTGTGATCTATAGTTAATGTGTTGTGGACACTTATATTCGGTAGGGAGGAGTTTGGCCTGTGGTCTATTGTACTGTCCACCCCTTCACACATTACACGTCACTGTGACTAACAGCGATAGATACTGGGTCCTGGAAAGGCCCATGTGATTGCAGCGCTCAAAAAAGAAAACAAAAAAAGAAAATATGCACAGTGGGCTCAATATGTTGCCTAGTGAGTGTAGTGAACTTTTTTTATAAAATTGACATTGACAATGTTTGGAGTTTATTACACCAACGGTTATTATGGGTTAACTTTTCTCTTCTTAAGTTAACATTCATAAAACAATCATTTGTTGTGTACGTATCTTTCTCTGTTATTAACTTCAATTCTGTAAAAATAAAAGACAAGCGTCTCTGACACATCCCATATACAACACATTCAAAAATAAGACGCAGGGAATGTGTCACCTTCTACCTGTCACTTTGCACTTCCACCTGTGAGTAATGCACCGCAAGAAGCAGGACCAAGAATAGCATGGTATTATATGTTGCTAAGCTAATTCCATTCAATACAAGATGATACAATAAAATATAAAGTGGTAGCATGTTAACATACATGTGGCAACCATTTCTTATTCAATCTAAAGTAACCCCGGAAATTACGTTTTTGAGCCATCTACTGGCTGTACAGAACAGATACAGTCTGTGTCATCACACCAGCATCACCATCAGATGGAGCTGCCGTATCAAGAACACATGGCCTACCCACGCTTTGAGTAGAGCTTACAATGATAATGACACAGAAATAAAATGTCTTTATAAGCTGTCTGAATTGATAAATAAATTGTAATTGAATGTTCTTTCCTTTTTGTTTTTCCTAAATGGACAAATTAAGTAGAGAAAAACATTTGTTACACTCAAATTTAGACATAAAAATGCACTTAAATAATCACTGTTGAAGACAAACACATCTTCTGTATTTCCGGTCACGCATAACCACAATATTTACTTTGTTAGAACATATACCATGGATTGTGTTAGAGAGTCAAAACTTTCTAAAATAAGGGTTAATTTTTTACAAGTGGGTTATATTTTGTGCAGTTTGGCTTATTAGTGACGTGCCTTTGCTTAGCTTGGCTTCTGCAGAAGCTAATTCCATTTTAAAAGACATTACACAAAGACCATGGATAACAGAGTAAGATTCAATAGAAATTCATTAGATTAATTATGATAAACATACTACATTTAAAAAACAGAAACATAATGTGATTCCTGTATGTTGATGAACAAAGTCTTTTGTATAGTCTGGCAAAACTGATTCTAAATTAGACTGGTTCTGATTCACACATATATGTAATTATACAGACAAACAAAAAACATAACATAATTACATAAGTAAACAAAATTAAATAGGTTTTCTGAAAGCAACGCAATAACTTTTCTGGATATTTACCCTCTAAAAGGCCCCGTCTAGAACAGGCGTGGAAAAAAACTCACATGGAACTGTAAAGTCTAAAGATTTTCTTATATCTATAAAAGTTGTGGAAAGCTGTTCTATTTTTCTAAGATATGTGTTCTCGTGAACAAGCAGTCACCTTGTCGCATTTCACAATAACTCTGAGCCAGGTGCCTTTCAGGTGACTCTGAAAGAGAGGTTATTCTTCCATTTTTTTGTCAGGGAACCTAGTATTTTATGGTAAAAGTTACCTACTGTTGGTTAAAACAATTATCATAATATTTAATAATTTATATTTTTGTCATATACAAACATTACAATGCCTGTTTACAGTGTTGTTTACAGTGTAATATGTGTAATGACCATGGAACATACAGGAACTTAAACGGCAGTGTTTGAACCTTACCTTCCAGCTGGAAGACAGTGTGATGTGGTCGACAGTGCAGAGCTCCGATGGCATTTCCAGCACAGTTGTTCCACAGCCCCTGCAGCACCCAAGTCGCTGTAATCACTGAGGATGCCCTGCTGGTGGCCCGCCATTCATTGGACACTGTGGCGGCAAGATTGGCGCCAAGCCCTGCCAGTCCACTAAGAAAGGCTAGAATTTGTAAACCAGACATTTGGTTGCTTAAGATATAGTAAATTTAAGATTTAGAGGAAAGAAAAATTTCGCCTCAGGCACGTAAATTACACTGGCATTGTGTGTTTCATCGAGATGATTGACAGAATGGACATCTTGCCTGAGCCTCTAGTGGTCAGGGATGAACAGATGAGTAGTTAATTATTAAATTATGACATAGAGTAGCTAAAATCCTCCTCCTGTGGTCCATATTTATGGTGAAGTACTACATTAACGTTCAGAATAACATAGGAGTAATCAGTAATCCTAAAAACTGCACATACTAAAAGCACAAAGTCCACCCACAAGTTCATCTAATTTATTTAACAAATAAGTGATAATCATTGCCAACTCTGCTGTGTGGGAAGTGGGAACACATATGTTGTGTGTTTATACACCAGTTAAAGCAACACTAGGAAACTTTTCAGAACCCACTAAATGAAAGGAGGCAAATGTAGCTGTAAACATGTGGTGTGGCTTTAATAAACACATACAGACTTAAGTAACCAGAATCTAGTTAGAACTGCCCCACAGAACATTTCCACAGTACCATCTGGGAGGGCTCCCCTTCAGGCAAACCTAAAACACACCCAGACCTTTCAGTGCTGCCACATCATTGGACACAAGAGTCGGTAAAGCCAGGGTTCGGACCGCGAATACTTTGCTTTGAGCAGGTCAAGAGCGACTTTCTCACAAATCTCGCGAGAATCAGACTGCAGCGCATGGTTAGTGCAGTAGAAATTCCTTCAACTCAAAACTCAAAATTGCACAGCTCTGTCCACTCAAACTAGACAAGGTAAATACAAATCTTCATGAATAAAATGCAAAGTCCTATAAACTGATTTGTGATCATTTTTAAAGAGGTTGATCTTTTTCAATTATGATTTCTTCTTTCAGCCAATCACATTGAAGTGGGCGTGGTCACAGCGGCCCGCTCACCTGACAAGCAAGGCGCTCCGTAATCCTACCAACGGTAGCCTACTGCAAGGTGCATCTGAGGGAAAAGACTTTACAGCAGCTGCTATTTGAGTGTTACTTATTTTACATTGTTATTTATCTGTGTCCTTACCCACAGACAAAAGCTCCAGGTTACTTTCACTGCGGGGGTCATGGAGCCTCTGCGAAAAAAGGCAAAGGATAATCCCTCGGCTACAGCTAATCTTCTTTCCAAGATTTTCTTCTGGTAAGAAAGCTGCCCGGCCTGCAGTAACAGCCGTGTTTGACATTGACTGAATGGAGTGGACCAGTTTGACATTTAGGGCCACTTGAACATACATCAACAGGTAGCAAAGGCCATCCTCCCATTATTATTATGTTATTATCATCGATGCACTGACTAGCCTAAACGTCCTACAACTGTATTTCTTAGTATTCTTTAGATTTGCCAGTTGTTCTTCTTATAGAACATCTACTTAGCTGAACGTATTCGTTTGTATTTTCAGCTGGCTAAATCCTCTGTTCAAAATTGGATATGAGAAGAAACTGGAAGCAGATGACATGTACAATGTTTTGCCAGAGGATGCATCTGATAGACTTGGAGAAGAGCTTCAGTGGTAGGACATGATGATGATGATGATTATTAGTAATTAAATAAAATCAATAGCCCAGCAAATACATGGCGACATTTAAAACACACAATCTTTGTATTATTGTTAATTTGAGGCACAAAAAGCATCTGTCTACCTATCACATCTTTGCTTTGTTATGATATTGTAATGAAACCATTCTAAACAGGGCAGAGGCCTTTTCTGTTCTGAGGTTTGTTTATTCCCACCACCCCTGGCACATGACACCTCAGTCTTATGCCACCTATATATAGACACCACAGTAACCACAGGAAAGGACAGCCCTCCTTTCACAGGGTTCACTCCATGTTCAGGTTTAAGAGTTGGGTTTCTTTATTTTTGTAGGGCTGAAGAATATGATTTTTAATTAGATATGTATTTGAGAAGCCCATTTCCATCTTGCTTTAGTTGTTTTAATGGAAAGTAACCAGTCATTTAAATGATTGATTATAAAGACCTGAAGCAAATTTAGCAATAACTGAGCTGAAGCTAGCAATACAAGCTCTACAATATTGTTACTAAGGGCCTTTAGCTTTTCTGAGAGTTTTTTGCCAGATGTCATAATATTATATGAAGGGAAACAAACTCTTTACATTTTTGTGTCCCATTTATTTTTATTGTGGTAAAATATTTTGTGGTTTGCAGACAGTGGAGCATTTGGTTATTGCATTAAAGCAAAAGGTTAGAGGTAAAATTTGTGACAGGGTAAAAGGTTGATGTTATTTTATTTAAAGGTACTGGAACAAAGAGGTCCAACATGCAGCTAAAAACCTACGGTCACCTAGTTTGGCTAAAGTTCTTGTTTGGTGCTATTGGAGATCCTACTTACGCATTGGAATGTACATCTTTATAGAGGTATGGTGCAATCACTGCACTCCCTAAAAACACTTCTGAAATGACATTATGTTTTATTTTTTTTAATGTTTCTATTATTTTTCTAGGAAATTATCAGAGTTATTCAGCCAGTGCTGCTTGGAAAGCTAATTGAATACTTTGAGAGACAAAGTTCAACCAGCACATCTGATATTGGCGAGGCCTATTGCTATGCTGCAGGCATCTCCATTTCAGCCTTTGGCCTTACTGTGCTTCATCATCTTTACTTCTACCATGTCCAGCGAGCTGGCATGAAGATTCGTGTGGCTATGTGTCACATGGTGTATCTCAAGGTCAGCCATTAGGACATCTAATACTCTTGTCTGCCATGTATTTAGGGAACTGATTTTTAGTGTTGTTGTTGTTTTTCTTTACCCTTTTAAGGCTCTCCGTCTTAACAACACAGCATTATCCAAAACTACCACAGGACAAATTGTGAACCTCTTATCCAATGATGTTAACAAATTTGATGAGGTATTTTGGCATTCATACACAGGTTATTTAATTACACGTGACAGGAAGGGTCATTATGTTTTTGATTACAGGTAACCCTATACCTACACTTTTTGTGGATTGGGCCGTTGCAAGCAATAACTGTATTATTATTGTTACTATATGCTATTGGCCTGTCATGCCTGGCTGGAATGGCTTTATTTTTCATCCTAATGCCGGTTCAGACTATGTTTGGACGCTTATTCTCAAAATTCAGGTTTGTTGTCTTGTCAAATTATCGATTGAGGTGTTTTTTGTAAATATCTTCAAATCATTTCTCTGAGAAATTTTCTGTTATAGAGCTGAAACAGCAATTTTGACTGATGACAGGATACGCACCATGAATGAAGTCATCTCTGGCATTCGTGTTATAAAGATGTATGGTTGGGAAAAGCCTTTTGCAGCCCTTGTGGATGAGGTCAGAAGGTACAATCGATCTCATGTTGCAATATTCTTTAATATCTTCCCATATTTAAGGCCTAACAATGTGCCTTTGAAATGTACAGAATGGAAATCTCCAAAATCATGAAAAGCTCATATCTGCGAGGCCTGAACATGGCCTCTTTCTTTGTGGCCAGCAAGATTATAATCTTTATTACGGTCTGTGTCTATGTACTGATTGGTAACCGTTTGACTGCGAGCCGAGTGTTTATGGCTGTTGCCCTTTATGGAGCGGTCAGGCTCACCATCACACTTCTTTTCCCATGTGCCATCGAGAAGGTGTCAGAGTCCCTCATCAGCATCAGGAGGATACAAGTAAATATAATACAGAGGCAAACCTGACCATATTACTCATTGACTAACTGGCTACTGACCAAAACTTGACTTCTTTCTTAGACTTTTCTTTTGCTTGATGAAGTTTCTCATCCTTGTCTTATAATGGGAGAGAAGGATAACTGCTTAGTGAAAGTCCAGGATTTAACATGTTACTGGGATAAAGTAAGTTTTGTTGTGGGTATTTGACTTATTCTAGTGAGTCTTGTCCCTATTCTATACTGTTATACTGTTGTGTTCATACACTTGCAGAATTTGTGATTTTATTTGGCCATTTTTCAGAGAATAGATTAACATTTCATACACTCATAGTGTGTTTAATCTTTTTAAATCATTATGACAACACAAACTACCTAAATGCCCCTGATCAAAAGTTTCCAGTTCTTAATAATGTGTATTGCCACCTTTAACACCAATGACACGTTGGAACGTCCAAGTTTGTCCCATGCGCAACTTCTGGGCTGATGTGTGCAAATTCTCCTCCAGTATTTTCTGATAACATGCTGCTTGGTTTGGCTTCAACAGAATCCCTCATTTTGAACACTGCTTTTATTCTCAATTCCTTGGAGATCTTTTTACATTTACATCTAGTCATTTAGCAGACACATTTATCCAAAGCAACTTACATTAAGCTTCTATTCACCAATGTAACAGCTGGAACACTACTGGTGGGTTAAGTGTCTTGCCCAAGGATACAATAACAGTATGAACTGTGGGGAGAGCGGGAATCGAACCTTCCGGTTATAGGACAACCGCTCTACCACTGAGCCCACTGGTAGAGTGGTCGTTCTGTGACTCAGAATACAGAAACATCAGTGCAGCACTGGATGAAAGCTGCAAGTGTTTGTCAGGAGCCCAGAAACTCACTGACCTTTTATCCACACACTGATTACAAACAAACAAATCACAGGTGAGGATGGTTACCTTTAGTAGCTATTCAAACCTGTTTGTGTCAACTTGTGCATGTTATCAGGCCATAATCACCAGGGTATTTAAACTTTTTGATTATGGCTTCATCCAACCACTAACTATGAGTGGAAAAAATGTTATTGTGGTATCATTCATATTCTCTGAAAAATAGCCAAAAATTCTGCCAGTTGATTTTAACTTATGAGCACTGTATTGTTCACTGAATGTGAATGACACATTAACTTCCTTTAAATTTTGTTCATAGATTATTGAAACTCCAACCCTATTCAATGTGACTTTA
The DNA here is from genome assembly GCA_024349245.1 of Neodontobutis hainanensis. Classification (NCBI taxonomy): domain Eukaryota; kingdom Metazoa; phylum Chordata; class Actinopteri; order Gobiiformes; family Odontobutidae; genus Neodontobutis; species Neodontobutis hainanensis. The sequence continues at coordinate 2,104,574 of JALDNG010000048.1, forward strand.
ACTGTAAAATCTGAGCAGCTCTTGGCAGTTATTGGACCAGTTGGAGCTGGAAAGGTATGCCATATTACAAAATGACTGATATGTTTATTTCACAATGTTAACTTTTATCACTCCTGAAATACAAGGGATATAATGTATTCCTGTTTTAATGTATTTCCCACTGGTACTTTGCCAGTCTTCACTTCTCAGTGCCATACTAGGAGAGTTGCATCAGGAAAGTGGACTGATCAAGGTCAAAGGAGAACTCGGCTATAGTTCTCAGCTGCCTTGGATATTGCCTGGTACAATCCGAGGCAACATCCTCTTTGGCAAAGAGTTCAACACCCGGAAGTATCATAGAGTTCTGAGAGCTTGCGCCCTTAAGAGAGTGAGAATCACTTCACCCTGCTGCACACTGTACTGTTCCTGTATTCAACCTATTACATTTACAATAGCAGTGAGTCTAGTGTCAATGTGAATGACTTTTGAGTGTTGCGTTGGGCCCTGTTAAGGACATGGACCTAATGCCAAATGGTGACATGACAGTAGTCGGAGACAGAGGCACCAACCTCAGTGGAGGCCAGAAGGCAAGGGTCAGCTTAGCCAGGTCTGCACAAAGCTGTATGCAAAACATTGTTTTCTTTTATATAGACATACAATAACCTTTTGAGATATGCTTCATTTCCTTAGAGCAGTGTATCAGGATGCTGATATCTACTTACTGGATGACCCACTCAGTGCTGTGGATGCCGAGGTTGGGAGACACCTTTTTGAGGAGTAAGTCTGTGTCTCATTAAAGAAATGCTGTTGTTTTTGCATACATTTTTGAACAGTTTTTGTTTCTTAGGTGCATCTGTGGCCTTTTAAAGAAGAAGCCTCGCATTCTGGTCACTCACCAGTTGCAGTATCTGAAGGCAGCAGATCGGATTGTTGTCCTAAAAGAGGTGTGTGAATGTGTTTATTTATGATTACACCTACTTTCATTGAATGCATTGAATATTTCTGAGTAATAGTTGGCCAAGATGTTAGTGTTAATGATGCTTTTGGTTGTATTCATTTCATTTCCCATTATGTGTGCTGTGTAAATCACTTACTCCTTAAATGGATGGTTTTGTCACCGGTAGCTACTGTCACTCACTTGGAGCATATTTTATGTCTAATCATTTGCAATTCTCAGCTCAATAATTTGTCTTACTCTCCTCCAAAGCCTTTGAGTATTAAACATTCAACTGCTGTGGACTACAAGGCCTGCTTCAATTTATTCAATGAGTGCATTCCATAGATGACTCATTGTGAAGGGAGAACAAACTATCAAAATACAATCCTGCTTCTCAAAGTGAACTTTAACCACTGCTGTAACAATACAGTTCAAAATGCCAGTGTGAGTTGGATGTTGAATAGATAATTGGCTGTTTTTACTTTAATTACGCATTATCTTTATCATTTATATTTCACAAATTAAAGTTGAGTGCCCATGGTTTGAACATTTTTTTCCCACACCCAAAACAAATTTTTTATGGATGTTGTCTTCTTAACATGTTTTGAGTATGTTTGTCTTTATCTTCTTTACATGTGTCATTTGTGTAAAGCACATTGAGTTAATTTGGTACAAAATGTGCTGTATATATACATTTTCTTCTTCTTCTTCTCCGTTGTCTATCTCTTGGGTAGGGCCACATGGTAGCACACGGGACTTTCAGTGAACTGCAGGGCTCGGGTTTGGACTTCACCTCTTTGCTGAAAGAAGAAACATACCCTGAGGAGGAAAGGCAGACTATGACCCCTAGTTCTGGGATGGTCTCTCACTGCTCACACACTCGCTCAAACAACTCCACATCATCCCTGTCCTCCCTCTCTTCTTCTCGGTACTCCTTAAAAGATGGCACAGACTCACATGCAGTAGTGGGTAACTTTACATACATCACCAACTTTAAATGTTTTGCATTCTGTCTACCACTAGAGGGCACAGCATACTTAAAATTCCTCTGCCACTTAAAGCAATCTAATCTAAAGTGTTGCTGGGTGACTGGCATTGACACCAGGGTCTATCTATAGGTAGTGCAACCAATGGAGGATGAAAGCCGCTCAGAAGGAAACGTCGGCCTGCGTATGTACGTGAAATATTTCAGAGCAGGAGCCAACTTTTATGTTCTTCTGGTCCTCATCTTACTCAATGCTTTAGCCCAGGTGAGATGTCTTTATTTTTTTATTTTTTATTTTTTACAAGTATGAAATAGAAAACATAGTTTCTCTTTTTTTTTAAAGTCTAATATGCAATGAAATCATACTTTTCAAAATGTATTTTTTTGTTAGACTACGTTTGTTCTGCAGGACGGGTGGCTTGCTCTCTGGTAAGATTTGTTTCTTTTACACCTTGTAAAAACATTTATGCTTAAAAAAAGGTTTTGAAAGCCAAACTGTCATATTTACTCAGGCTGGAAATGGTTTGTGATTTAATAGAAGACTATTGAACCATTTTTCTTGGCATTATCTGCCTCTTGTTGAATATGACCTTCTGTTCCAGGAAAGACGTAATGTGTTTTGTACAGTGCCTCCAAGATGCATCTTTGTTTGTTTGTTGTGTTTATTTGTCCTTGTGGGTTTTTGGTTCCTTTGTGCCTGACTTGCAGGGCCTCTGAACAGAAGCACATCAATATGACGGAGCACCTCAATGGCAGCTTCACCCGGCAGCTGGACCTTGACCTGTACCTAGGTGTTTACGCAGGTGAAGCTCGCTGAACACACATTGCTTTTTGTGTACTGTTAAGGCTGTGAATACAGCAGCCATTCAATAAACAGATCCACAGTTCTTTGGCTGTGGCCCAAGGCCTTCAAGGCCCAGTGTTTGTACTCGGGCCTCAGCTGTAGCGGGAGATAGCTGCACCATTCTTGTTTTCTGCTGCTGGATTGCTCTCGATTGTTTCCATGTGACTTTCTGGCTCTTCACTCCTTTAGGCTTTGTATTCATAGAGATAAATCAAAATTCAAGACAAAAGTCAAAAGAATAAGTTTATATACCATTTTAGGATTTAGCATGTCATAATTGTACTTTAAATGGATTGTTGACCTTGGAACTGCCACAATAATAACATTGTAATGTGTTAATGGTTATATCTTTGCTTTTGTCAGGTTTAACAGCCACTTCAGTTTTGTTTGGCTTCCTACGCAGCTTGGTCTTTTTTAATGTCCTGGTGAACTCTGCACAGACCCTACACAACAACATGTTCTGTGCCATCCTCCGGGCACCAGTTCACTTTTTTGATATAAATCCAACAGGTAAGTACCACACCTACTTCTCAAGACCTAAATTATTGGTACTGAGATTGCAAAAGCAAATGTCATTTACAAGACAGAAAAACAAATTGAATAGTGGAAAGACAGGAATATTAGTAATGTGAAAATCCAGTGAGACCTGGTGCTGATGTTGTTGTCACCACTAGGGAGCAGGCTTTACTGATGTGTCAAGCTTCAGTCCCCCTACAAATCATCATAAAGGTATTGATTTCAACTGGGATAATATAGAAATTTGATAAAATATCATTGCTAACAAGTATAATAAACAAAATTATTGGAGATAAATAAACTCAAATAATTATGAAAATTGATGCTTCTTTGTGACAAAAAAGCCAACTCACCTTAAAACCCTGTGGTATGTCTTAATATATTTAAATTTGAGCAAAGAGAATGTTATCTTGTCTGATTGTCCGTCAGAACAAAAGAACAATCAACTACATTGAATATTTCTGTTTGCCCTGGATCTTGGACTGTGTTTGGACAATAGAGCTGTGCAAACGCAGACATATTTGTCTTGTGCACGGTATCAGAAATCTTCGATTATGTCAATAGTTTTGTAGGTTGTTCCTCGCTTAATGGGGTAAACAGATGGACATAATATTAAAAATAAGCAAACACTCAATGTGAGTCTCCTTTTTCTCATGGAAGGTCCTTATTTTTCAATGTTTTACTATAATAATTTAAAATGTTTAACTTTTATTTTTATTTTTTATTTTATATTTTTAAATAGTAATAAATAAATTCAGATCTTGATCAATTTAGTAAAATAATATATAAATATCTAGTGACCCACTTTGATTAACTTTTTCTGGAGCATTGTTCACCTGTCAGCAGATAATTACTCTCTAATCTCCGCAGTGTGACATGCGTGTGTACAACACAATCAGCTCGGCTGGGAATTCTTAACAACAGGGAAACTAGTATCTGCATAATGACTCACAAAAACCTGCTAACACAAAACTAAATATGATTTAAGGGTGTTCAGGAGCTTGTGGTTTCTACTTGCATTAGATGTGGGTGTAGCGGCAAAGCAGTGTTTGGAGAAAACACCACAGGTCTTAATCATAGGCTTTTGTTTTTGATGTTGAATATTGGACTACCTAGAATGTTATCTGGGTGTGCCTTACTTGCTAATCTTCAGCCATGATGAGAACAAACACTTTGAATAATGTAATAATCTGTTAAATAGTGCAGCAAAGGAGAGGCTTAGCAGACATTATCATCTGATCGCTGCTTGAGCCGCTATCAGTAACTGTTGTATGACCAGTCCAGTCATTACAGCCCAGACTCCAGCTTTGACAAACAATAATATCAATGGAGTAACAGGCAGTACTAAGCCTTTTTCCTTTACCTAGTCAACACTTCAATAAACATTTTATTTTCAGAAGCAAAAAGCTGCATTTATTTGCAGTATTTATTTTTTTATAATTTAAATTAATTAATCTACCAAAAAAATATGTAGAGAGAGCAGTACAGAATAGTACAAAGACAGTCATTGTCACTGGATTTTTTTCTTGTCTAAAAGTTTTTTTCCTACTTTATAATAGCTGTCACTTCTATCACAGCTTCCTCTGCTTCTATACAGCCTTGTCACGAGCTGAAGTAATGCATTTGTAACTCCGTGCCTATGTGTCATAAAGGATTTGACAACTGTTTACACGTGTAAGCGATGAACAGACCTTGTGTTTGATAGCTGTCCTCAGAGTTAAAGGTTACCATTTCAAGCGTCACTGCACAAAGGTCTTATTTGTTATTCTATGAATGTGGTTTTTAACAATGGAGCACAGCGTTGGTGAATTATGATTGATGGGAAGGCATTTAACAGCGCCGTATCAGAGTCTCAGCGCCATTTAAATTTGTGTCTTATGTTAACTCGTCTGCTATGTTACCATTTCCATGTTGGGAGTGTTGTTGATTAAACCTTTATTTTATTACAATACCTATTGATAAGACATAATTACTGTAATTAAGACTTTATGTTTTTACATGTTGTGCAATTTTAGCAATATGTGCAGTCTGATTACAGCTGTTAATCTAAATGTGATCCAGTTAGAGCAGCACAGACAGCAGTGTATGTGGTGAGCTGATGTTGATCCCTGTAATTTAGTGTCATTGAGTGGGCTAATCCCCTCAGAGACTGCAGGCCAGGGCTTCAGCTCATCAGCACAGTCACCGCTCACACATGCGCTTCTTTCACAACGGGACAGTGGGGCATCCGGCTTCGAGTAACGGGTGCCACTCGGTTGCTTTTGGAAAACTTTAGATCTTGTGTTGTCCGTGATGTGAGACTTTAATTGTGTCGACAGAGGCAATGTTTTTAATGTCTGTATTCCAGGTCTGGGATGCAAGAGTGAAAGTGGAGGAAGTACTGCAGAGAGGATGATGATATCGAAGTGTGTAAATTGAATGTGGAGATGGAGCCGTGTGTGTGTGCAGTATGGCTGATAGGGCTCCCCCTCACTCTGCACTTCCACTATTTAATTGCATGAAAGGGAAGGAGAGGAGATTGCAGGAGCCTAGCGGTGTGAGCGAAGAGAATGGATTTAGAATGTATTAGTATTGGCAGCAAGGTGCCGGCGGTGGGAGGCTGCCCCAGGCCCCTAGGCCCTTCATGGAAGTGCAGGTGAGCTTGTGCCACCTCCAGCCTTGGCAGTCCTTTTCTCAGTATTCCTTCATTATCAGACGTGCCTCACTGAAAGGCCCCTCCAATTGCACCGGGGCCCACACACGGAGCAGCTCTGAGTCGTCCCCTTATCTTGATGTTTACAGGGAACAGCGATTTGCCACACGCCCTTTTCTAGCCGATCCCCACTGTTCTACTTTTTAAAGTGTGATTGGGGGCCATGCTCACCTATATCTGCACCTTAGGAGTCACCTTAGTTGGGGGCGCTTGATATTTTCTGATTCTAAGAAAGTGGTGCAAATCACCCCTGGAGTCTTAAACCATGAGAAATTGTTTGATACTAATGCTTCTGATATCCTGAAATGTCTATACCCTTCTCAACACAATAGGTGATATTGTTGACAACCACCCATAGTGATTGAAGCTATTGTCCCATGCCGTTTTTACCTCATAGGCATTTCCATGCAGTGAATGTCTTTGTGTAACTGCATCACTGTAATATATCCTCCCATTTAGTCTGTGTAGGACGCAGAAGGGTCTTTACTTCATCCAATCTGAAACTCTGTCAACTGAGCCACTTGTCAAACAGCTGATAGCTGACTGATATTTTGTGCTTGAACACCCTCTAACCATACAATGATGTAACCTCAAGAAACCTAGCCTTCTCTTATTGACATTGTTTATGTGACATGCATGAATTTGGGTCATCCATGGCTTAGACAGTAAAATTACATAAAATATTATTGGATCTTTTACAAACACCATTTGACAAGTACTCCCCCATTTATAGACATAAACAGTGAGATACTAGCCTAGTCTAGAAGCAGCTCTACTTCTTTGCTTGAACCCTCCCCTCAGGATGTCTGTATGCTAAAGGGGCACTCACTGTGAATAAGATTAGTCTGCCTCCAAGTGTACAACATGCTTACGCCACTTGACTTTGAATCAGTACTGATTTGGAGCATTGCTGGGTTGTTGTTAGGAATAATGCTCTGGCTGGGTTTATGCAATGGCTGTTATGGGGAGCCCGGCCTCGTCTGCATGCATGTTTTTAGGCGGGAGTGGCATTTTGGATAAAGCTGTAAGCTGCTTACGGCCGTGGAGAGAGGTGATTACAGGGCCCACCTCCTTAGGATGACTGGGAGGCCGCAAGGCAACTTTTAGGTCAGTAGTGCCCGGGCTTCACCATGTCATACCAATGCATTATGTGCCAATGTGCCAAAATAGCTCCACAAGATCCTTCTTAGTGCCACCAATTTTTGGCCTGTTATGTGAATGTAGATGTGCTTGCATGGTTAGAATCACTTAGCTTAAAGAGTTTGCTGTGTTATTTACATTTTCTTAAGTGTGATATTACTGTTAATTTTGTGATGCATAGCACAACAGCAAGAGACAATGTATTACTTTAACACAATATTAAAACATTGTGACATGATTATATTATCCTTTTTAAAACCCCATTTGATTAATAACATGCATGACAGATTACCAACTGCACATTCCCATTTTGACAGCTTGACACAGTTCAAGTTGTGGAAACGTTAGCACTCCTCTGGTAGCTTCTGTATACCTTTTAGAGTTTGAGGGCTTTCTTCAGGGAGAAAGACAGAGAAAGCCTCTCTGTCTTCCAAGCCTTTAAAGTAGTGTAGTGTGGGTATTGCCTATCACTGACCCCGCTGTAAACAGAATGTGAAAGCAGCTGGAGTGTAATCTTATGTGCTTTGGGAAAGGAAAAAGGGAGCAAAGTTACTAAAAGAGTGACTATAAAGGCTGCCACAGCACCTGCAGAGCACCAGACAAAATAATGAACACCTGAGCAGATTGGAGGCAACTCAATTAACGTCACTGACACTGCCATTCAGAGCATAAAGGCAGGTACACAGCTTCTGTTGCCCCTTTGTTTGAAAACAAAGGGTGCTCTCACTTATTCAGTCAAGACAGGGCGGTCTTTATGAAATGTGAGACAAATAATAAATTATTGTTTAATCTAGATAGGCCTCTGTTTTCCAAGGTTTATTGTATTAGCTCTGTTTTATTTAAGTGATGTAGACTTTAGTAGTAGTAGACTCAATAGTCTACAAAAATTGAAGGAAATTGAAACAAACAAAATATGGTTTTGTGGATGTTGTAGCAGCTAATGATTAATGCAATCCATATCTGACACATTGTCTTATGTGTTGTTAGCTTTATGTTAAGAATCTTTATTTGTTCTGAGTGAATAAACATGACACAGTTTATAAAACATTAATACCCTATGTCATGAATTATGTTCCCCTTGTGTGCTTTTGTTTCTTAGGACGAATCCTCAACAGGTTTTCAAAGGACATTGGCTACCTGGACTCTCTGCTCCCATGGACCTATGTGGACTTTATCCAGGTGAGTCTCACCTCAGCAGGTTTGGTCGCTGGTGCTGCAGCATGGGGAGGCCATTTCATGCCTGGCTAAACCTGCTTTGTGGTCCGGGTCTCCTAATCTGGAAACAATTACTGTAGGATTACCCAGCAGCGCGGCCCAGCGCCTGCACAGATTTAATAAAAGTGTGCACATAGGCCGAGGGCGTGGCTCCTTCAGAGTGACACAACAGAAGCGGCATCTTCAGAGAATGTGTAGGAAACTAAGCAAGTGATTGGGACTAAAGAGGAAATAAAGGACACAGAATGATGGGTCCGATGTTGAGGAAAACAGTGGGGAGGCGGGGAGGGGACGACAAGGATGATGCTTTGAGTGGCAAAGAGAAGAAGCAAGAGCAGCAGGCGTATGGTGTGTTTGCAGGAGTGGAGCTGGAGGTGTGGTCGAAGGGGAAAGCGACAGGTCAGTCGGAACAGAGTCAGTGCTGGACTCTTAGTGCAGTGCAACTGCTGTTCTACAGTCACATAGGCCTGGTCGCCAGAGGCCACCCTGATGCATAACTAGGTTAGGTTACCAAGTGCCACCCTGTCACTGTGACAGCCATCTCCCACGTAAGCCTGCGGTGATGAGCTAGCTCATGCACCTAGCGCCACAAAGAAGGGAATGTTCACTGCACAATTCAAGGTAGAGGAGCAGGCGTGGCTCCTTGGTTTGAGCCAAAGAATAGAACAAAGGAACGCTGAAAATGAATCCCTCTTCCACAATGCCTGAGTGATGTTTGTGGCAGATACCCATCTCACAGTAGACAAAAGCCATCTTAAATGCTGAAAGCACAAAAGATCATACACACAAAAGGTTTTTGTCTGCTATAGTTCCCCTCATTTTGATAATAAGGTGAATAATGGCTGCAGTAAAATAATAACTTTGTAGAAGGCCTGTAGGTCTGACTCAAAGCAGTGAAAGTAGACTAGGTCATGACTGAAGGCACTTGAACAAATTTACTCTAGTATTACAATGGCTTTAAAGTAAGGGATAAACACATTATAATGTTATTTATGATTTCTTTTAAAACACTATAAGTTGCTGCAAAAACACATTTGTGTTGTTTTTGCTCAAGTAAGTTTATATTATATAAGTGGACAAAAGTGGCATTGTTTTGGATACAGCGCTTTTGTTTTGTGCTTCTTTGAGCTCTTGTTTGCAGGTGTTGTTCACAGAAAAGTCCCTAATGCTTTCAGGAAGGAAGATTTTCACTCTTTGTATCAAAGTATTAGCTGTGCTGAAAGCTACTGATGGTGACTATTGTTGCTCATTCGTGGAAGGACACTTCTCCATAGTCATTGTTCAAATGGGTGTCAGGGGGAATAAAATTAATCTTCATAAACAATGCCTTAACTGGTTTATCTCTCTCTATGGGGAGAGGCCCCTCTTTGCTAGGATTTGCACCAGAGCCCACCTCTTTATGGTGAGTAAGCACTTCACAGCTTCACTTCACTTAACAGGGGGATTCCCTCCAGCTGGGAGAACCTGGTTACACCCCACAGTCTATTCCTAAACAAGTCTCATTTGGTAGTAATTTAGTTTATTGAGGAAAATACTCCTTCTCTCTGCTCTTTATGGTCATGGGACAAAGACAGAAATGTCAATTAAAAACACCTCAGGCCTTGGGGACTGTCAGCTTTTGTGTGGACTTGACCTTTAAATCCTGGGTAGCCTCTATTTTCACAGAGGGGCAGGAATAGAGGGCAAGACAATGAAGGGTGAATACAAGGTTCTTTCAGCGGAGGATTTTGTGTGAAGGCTCTTGACCACTAACTGTGGGGTCCCAAGCTACATTCAACAGTCTTCTTAACAATCTCCCTAAATTAAGTTTGTCATCATGTTTAGAGCACAACACCAGCTGATACTTTTCTCATGTTTGGCTTCTAAATGACATCAGTAGTTGCTATACTCATCCAGAGCAAAAGGGATTGTGTTTTTTTGTAGAGTTAGACTGTGTTTAATTTTTCTGTAGCTACAAATTTTGTAGCGGAGGACCAAAGATGCACACAGACACCAAGGCAAAGATGCCTATTGTTCCAAAACACTGGCGGGTGGATCGTTGTGTGAGTCTATATTGTGCCACATTGTGTGTTAGGCCTCTTTAGTGGCTTTGTGGGATATGAGAACTGCTGACGTAACTGAGAGTGCTGTAGGATGGGATTTCACCGGCTTTCTCTGGTTCTTTACCGCAGTGGTGACAGAAGAAGTGAAGAATGCACTGGCTCCAGGCATTACACAGGTTACCATGAGAAACACAGGAGATGGACTTATGTAGAAACATTTGGCTGTTCCATAAATCCTCAATCCAAATTGTTTTATGACAGTGCTATTGTACTAAGTCTGTGAGGAAGATGGAAGAAAAGCTCATATAAAATTTGGTTTACTTTGTTCCAAATGTTGGTAAAATGGAACTAAAATAATCATTAAACCAGTATATTGTATACTGTGAATGGCTGCTTCATAATAATTGTAACTCATTACCACACACAGTGATGTGATGGTGGTTATTGGCAGCCAGAAGCTTCCAGTTTGTGCATGTGTGGTCTACCAAGATGCTGTGGTCCAGCTCCTCAGCTGATGTGACTCAGACATTAAGGTCTGGGCTCTTAAAAGCCTGTGAACATACACAACAAAGTGTCTCTCAATCCTAAATCTTACCACGTCAGTATGACGGAAATACGGATAATTTGGTTCCCTTTGTTGACTTTTGTATTTGTGACTTCTTGTGTCCTTTTAAAATGCTTTTGTATTGTTTTGAAGAGAGTGGGAGAAAGCATGAATGAATGAATTTGCCAGACACAGTGATTTATAGTAGCAAGAGGGAGTGAGAGAAAACACATTTCAAAGCCTTTCTCTTTATTTCCAAAATGGGCTTGGAAATCAACAGCTTGACTGAACCCAAATAAGTGACTTCTTTTACCTTTTCACACAGCACAAAAGCTTAATCCTAGAACTACTTGAGCCACCAATGTAGACAGCGACTGAGACCACCACAGTATGTGTCAGACCCTCCTCACCCCACACAAAACACATTGACTGCAGCTTTATGAAGTGAAAATGCCACAGAAAGGGGAAATGTGAAGGAGGTGTCTACAGTCATTTCTCCTAAAGAAAAGCCTTAGCATCTGGGCATCAAATGCTAAAATAAAGCCCATAGACTATTAAGAAAGGACTGGGTCACTTCTATTGTCCTAGGGACCAAGTGGAACAGCCCTGTTTTGTTTCAGTACCACTGACCCTTGCAACTTATTGTACTAGCCTGTCATAGAAAGTGTGGAGTGAAAAAAATTCCAACGATGACAGAGGACCTTCTTTGGAGGAATTTTCTTTACCATGTTTTCCCCTCATTTCCCGTTTTGTTTGCACTGTTTTCCCAGGGGGTTTTATTGCACGCTGTCTGTAAATAAAGGGAGGATGAAAAAGGAGTTGTAAAAAGCACACTGATTCTTCTTGTCCTGAGGGATGTTTAATTAAAGGCATGTGTTTATTTTCTGCAGCAGAACAACAGTTGTTATCATTGCTCAACACAAATATTGCAATTAACTTCAATTTTCTACATTTACTTGGACATCAAAGAGCTGATAGAATCATTTAGGAAATAAAGCAATTAGGGTTAGCAGAGATCTGAATGGTCTTTGGACACAGCAGAGCGTCCATTTGCTTGAGTGACTGAATCACATGCGTGCGGTAGCTTTCTTTTCTAGCTAAAGAGCAATTAGTGGTAATTCTTTATTTAAACTGTTTGTATACAAATCCTTTCATCCTTTTATCCACTCCTATGTGCAGTGGGATGTGGCTTTGGGAGGTTTCTGTTTCCTGTGTGCCTTTATTGGAGATATGGACGTGGTCTGAGGGAGGCGAGGTGCGTAGAATGACTTATCAGAGTCATCTGTGTGTAGTGTGGGTGGGGGTCACGGTGTTCCTGATGTGGACACGATAAGCGGCAGACCACGCCAATGGATCACATCAAACAGGGGCCATGGCGACAGCTGGCCCTCGGGACCCGGACTCCTATCTAATGGTTCCTGTTCTTCTTCTGTCCCCTTAAATGACCCAACTGTCCGATAAGCTGGCCTTTAATACAATGTGGTCAATTAGTAACTTCTAATTAACCCTAAAGTGAAAAGTGATTGAGTGTCACCAACGATCGATACAGAGCAAAAAAAAACAGCACAGATAAGACATGACAGTTAATATTTGAAGCTCTCGAGGGGAAGAGGGATAACATGTAGTAATGGTTTGTGTAGCATCTCACTTTGCAGTCTGGTAGCCTTCCATCAAGGCCAAGATTGAAAACGTATGTACTGTGAAATTCTTGGGATCAGTTGTGCTCAGTTGCTTCCACTCACTATTTGATTGTGTGTGCTCCACTTCAGCAATAGTTAGAGTAGTAATACCCTCTTATCTGAACGGCAAATGCAATTGAGTGGCTTTTCATCACAAAACTACACTGAAAGTGATCATGCCTAAATGTTCGCCTAAGTGCCTGATAACATCCGTAATTAAGGTGGTAAATTAAATTTACATCTCTCCGGGCAAGTCGGAGACCACTGAAGGTAACAGAATGATCCTAATCTCTTGGTTTTAGAATTCAACTCTTAAGATGTGTCTAATTTCAGGGTTTGAGGTTTCAATTTTATCAGCTGTCAATCAGATATGAAAAACATAATGCAGTATAGCTTTTAGTAGAGACTAGAGAAATTGATCTGGCTCATTTTTTTTTTTATTTTAGCACTAAGCCATTTGAAAACAGTGTTTTTGGTAATGAATGTGACAAAGTAGTGGACAAGCAGAACGTTTAACTAGGACTGCATAATTTAGTGGCTTTTGTATGTTCATCTCGATATACGTTTATGTATGTATTGTAACGCAACCTGGCACTAACTCTCTTGATTATTGTTTTGTTTGACCTTCTTTTTAACTTTTTGTTATATGATGACATGAATGATTGAGAATCTCCACAGACATGCACTCTGATTAAATATTATTATTATTTTTATTTTTATATTGACTCCTTTTTCATTTTTCAACAGAGAAGCTGTTAGACCTATTGCCCATGATGGTGTTCAGGCAGCTCTGGTATCCTGGTCTCAATGTCTCACATAGCTATTAACACGGGTGATGAGTCACTGTGTTGTTGAGAGCTGTGTGGTTTGAGTGTGATGTATCAGACATCCACAGTGTGGTTCCCAGAACCCTCTGCCAGTCACTGTGGCCAGGCCTGTTGGCTGGCTGCTCTGCCAGCGAGGCTTACGGGCCAGAAGTGTTGAAGGGAAAACCCAAGGGAGCTGCGGATATGAGCTGCAGTGGCCAAGTGGCAAATTCTCACCTGCTACTAAGTGAGAATTAGTGCTGTGATCGTTTTCCTTTCACACTGTGAATCACATAACCCCAGTGCCATAGCCTGCTGTTACCTTACAGTGTCTGCCTCACAAAATGCGACTGAAAGGTTTCTTCTTGTTCAATGTTAAGAAAAAGCTTTCAGTTGAGCCATATCCTTCCCAGAAGGGATGTTCTTTACACTATTTGTGCTTCATTTATATTGTGTTTTATTTTTCTTTCTGACCCAGATATTTCTCCAAGTCCTTGGGGTAATAGCAGTAGCTGCCATTATCATCCCGTGGATTCTTCTTCCAGTGGTTCCTCTGCTTGCTGTTTTCCTGTTTCTGCGCCTCTACTTCCTGCAGACCTCCAGGGACATCAAGCGCCTGGAGTCTACCAGTAATTTTTTTCCCCTTTTGGGTGGGAGTGTGGGCATGTCCATTTGTTGTATAAGACAAAAGCAGACCACAGGAATGCTAATAGACCATTGAAGAAAGCCATGGTCATTAGCATAAAGGCTAAAGGTGGCGATGGCCTATGGCTTGGCCACACGCAGTTTCCTCAAGAGACTGGGGTTCATGACATCACTTACAATAGGGAGAAAGCCAAGCGGGCACGACCAGGCCATTGCAGACCTCATTTTATTTATTTTATCCGAGGCTGGGAGCTGAAATGCACATTGAACAACAGTTTCCATCATCTTATAGAACAAAAGTGCATTTAAAGGGAAACATTTAGGTTTTTATCTCCTGTTTTGTAACGCGAACAAATGGAAACAAAAGAGTGCTCAGCTGCATCCTTTTCCTAAACCAAAACCTGCATCAGGCCAAAGCTTATATAGTATTAGTATCTTAAAGCAGTGGTTATAAAAAATGTAGCCATTTTGAATATAAACTATCTACAGCTATAACAACTTACTGCAAATACTGAAATACTGCTGCAGAAAATCAATCGAAATAGTTTAAAATATTACAATTATTGTGGAATTAGACATGCAGTATACTTTTTTTATTATATCAATATATTGTATGATAAACTGGAAATCATAAATAGATTGATATCTTCCTTCTTTGGGTTCACTTCATTTGATCGGCCTAATATATTGGCATAATAAATGTGTCTGCCTGGTGCATGGAGTAGCATTTAGTGCGGTCCATGCACAGTATTGATCTTTGAATATGAATACTGCGCATGTTGATATTGGAGTGATACAATATTTTTGATAAATCATGCAACCCTACCTGGGTTGGGCTGATTTCACAGCTGCTTGTTGTTTGTTGTTGATGTGTATGTTTTTTTTAGCTCAGAGCCCTGTATTCTCCCACCTTTCTTCTTCCCTCCGAGGCCTAACCACCATCCGTGCCTTTAAAGTTCAGCAAAGTTTTCAGCAAATGTTTGACGACTACCAAGATCTTCACACTGGTAAGAAAAACAAATAATCACTTCACTCTTATCTGATTTCTTTACTTATATTGATGTCTGAGCAGCCTGTAGTTTTGAGTTCTACTAATTGTGACTGGTTGTATTTGGTAGAGGCCTGGTTCTTATTCCTTGCTACATCTCGTTGGTTTGCCATCCGTCTAGATGGAATTTGTTCCATTTTTGTCACCATTATTGCTTTTGGTTGTATTTACCTCAAAGATGGTAATGTATTTGACATTACACACTTCTCAAAAATGTTGTAACTATTCATTGTCATTATTTATTTCTTCAATATGAGTTTACAGGTTTGGAAGCTGGTGCTGTGGGTCTTGCTTTGTCTTATGCTTTGACCCTCACGGGCATGTTTCAGTGGGGCGTCAGACAAAGTGCAGAGATTGAGAATATGGTAAGAGCTGTCAAAGGAACTAAATGGTTTTACTAATTATCGTTCCACTAATATAACCTTGTCTTCCAAGATGACTTCAGTAGAGAGGGTGGTTGAGTATGCAGAACTGGAGAGTGAAGCACCTTGGGAAACAGATAAACAGCCTCCACATGACTGGCCCATGACAGGCTCCATCATATTTGACAGCGTGAACTTCTCCTACAATCCCAGCGAGCCTTTGGTCCTCAAGAATCTGACTGTTACATTTTCACCAAGAGAAAAGGTTTGTATTTGTAATTGTGCATGTGCAGTGGTGCACAAACCTCCACAACTTGATATGCAGCAAATGTAAAAGGCGTGATGTGGTTATTTTTTTTTTTGTGCCATTATTTCCAAATCAATTAATAAAATGATACTATATTGTGCAGCTGAAGCTTTAGGACTATAGCATTTATGATTCATGGAATACATATCAGGAAATTAAGACTGTTCAAGTGGATCCATTTGTTACCATATTTGCATTTGGAGCTACCTGGCAGAGACAACTGTATATTCACAATAAGAAAGAGGGGCGGTCTAGGGCAAGAGAGAGGAGGTGAGAGAGAGAGAGGGGAAGGAAAAAGGAGATGGTTGAGGATGATTGAAACTGTGTTTAATGCAGGGGGTGTATTTTGCATGGCTATGGTCGGCCAGGGCGGCTGATTTTACAATGGATGGGTTGATAAGTGTAGAGGCCTTGGCTCGAACAGCCCATGGGAGGGATCTCTGCAGTGTGCCATGGGGGTGAAAAGCTTTGTGTCTTCTGACAGTTCCCCTGACTCCCTTTCTCAAGAAAAACTTCAGCTACTGTAGGACATCCATCCGTTTCATCCCTCACTACAGGCTGATACAGTACATGATCATGTGAAAAACACATAAAACACACCATAAAGCCATGGTCAATCCCCCACTGGGCTGAGACAAATGACTTACTAAACCAGATTTAAGGAGTCAGGGCCTTTGTAACTTTGAAAAACCATTGTGATACATTGTAATTTCAAACTTTTGTAATAATCCATTTTAAACATAACAAGAAATGTTTTTTATTGTTAAAATAAAATCCTGTCTTTTTCACTAGCTTTTAATAGTAATATTATAGGTGAACCTAATACATCTAATGATATTAAATATACCAAAATTATAATGACATTTATTTTGTCTAGCTCTATAGTTTAGCAAGTTTTGTTTAAGTATATTAAGTTGCATGTACTCTGTTACTTTACAATAACATTACTCAAGTAAAGAAAATAGCAACAAACTTAAATTTTAGTACATTTACTAAAATACTTTTTAAAACTGTCCAGGTAAAGCAAGTACATTGTTGGGGTAAAAGTACAAAGTTTTAAATTACTTTCCACCTCTGTGCATCAGAGCCTTATTCTGTACAACCACAATTTGGTGAAATATTACATTATTTCATTTATTATGTTTTGCAGGTTTATGTTAAGTTCTCTTTTTTTTTCAGGTTGGCATTGTTGGTCGCACCGGTGCTGGGAAAAGCTCGCTGATCTCAGCCTTGTTCCGGCTGGCAGAACCCGAGGGAAGAATAATGATTGATGGTGTCCTGACTTCTGAGATCGGCTTGCACACCCTTCGCCAGAAAATGTCCATAATCCCACAGGTAGACGCTCATAGATCAATAGCAATGGCCAAGTCGGATTAAAAAGAATCCAGCCATTGTTGTTGTTACTCTAGTTTTGGACATAAATAAATACAATCATTTAATGAAGTAACTACATGTACTTATTGATTGTGTTGAGGCTAAACTGGCCTTTCCCCATAAAGCTGAAGTGAGAAAATAAGGGAGATAAACACTGGTAACATGAACCTCCGTGGTTCATTTCTTTTTATACGCATGTTTTTTAAAGGCTAAAAACAAGTGAGGAGAATTACAGTCGTCACTCAGGGGATTTCTGAAAGTGAGACAAACGGATGCCTTGAGACAGTTTAACTTTATTTCCGCTTGTTGAAACTGATACAGCATTAAGAAAATGCCAGCCTGCGGGTGAGTGTCAGCCGAGTGGAGGGAGGGGAGAAGACTCCCACGGCCTGTGCCGTGAAGAGAGCAGTTCCCCATCCCTGTCAGAGGATTAGCCCTCTACCCCCCAAACATGGGAAAGCTGCTTAGAAGAAGTCTCCCCCATCCTCACAGTCAGAGTCCCCATGTACACTGTCACTTAGTCCAAGTTGCAAACACTCGGGTGCAGCCAAGATCCCCAAAAACAATTTCATTAATGCTGGATTTGAAGGGTTTCTGGCATTCATACTACTTATGATAAAGTTTTCCTTCTTCATCCAAAGTACTTTGAGATGGTTGTGATGTGTGTTTGATGTGATTTTGCTGAGTTTTTCCTAGAGGGTGAGATGTAGTGGCAGGTAATGAGTCAAAACTTTTACTACACGCTCATATATGACATATACCACCTGGCATACTTATGACATGAACTCCTACCACTTTGGAGTAGAGAAGGGTTTCTCTGTGCCAGGGCTTTTGATGCACAAACTTATGCAGCGAGACATGTCTTGCATTTGCGCAGATCTTTTGGAACATCTTTTTATTCTCTTTCGAGATGTCGGAGATAAATTGACATTCAGTCTTTGACATGGAAAAAAAGCTTGATATGGAAGCTAGTTGCTTTACCATTCCTTGCGGATTTTTGAGAGACTAATAAATATACTATATATGGCTTGTGAGGAGATCCATTATTTGCCTCCCACAGATTTGATTATGATAAGTTTTTATTAGCATATGACATTAAAAAGGATCTATTCCCATTTCTATTGAATTCACAGGAATGTATTAGTAAAAAATGAATTCTGTGGGACAGAGGGCTTAGAATTGGTGGAGCACATAATCGGTCCATGGAAAGCTGTGTTTGAAAGCAGTTTTTCCAACCTAACAGTGAATCCTCAATTAAAGTGTGTTGCAAAACTTGTTTGAATTGGGACTTGAGTTGGCTTAATGACAGGGCGTTATTTTGGTGACTGAGGAAAAAGCTCATCGGAAGTAACAAGGTGGAACATTGTCTGAGCCATAGGCAGCAGGACAGAAAACGGTATATTCTAGAATTAAATAAAAATGGAGTAGTTATTCCAGAGTTTTGCAACCTGAATAAAGGTGTGTTGAAAAGGGAAAAGGAATTTGCATTCAGAGTCTATGCTTCAATGCTTTATGATTGTATGTGTGGTATTTCACTTTAACCCTGGCACAAACCTGCCTTAAAATTCTCTGACCTTTATATGAGCCAAGATCTAGGTTTGGAGCCCCATTCAGACTTTCAAATCTATACCATTAATGCAGGACACTTAGCCTTTTAGACCCATTGTGTACTTGTGTACTCTGGCTCCTGCTGTAATCGCACAGTTGCCGGATGAACATTTGTTATCTCCATTTGAGGTCAGATGCATATCTTTAGTTTAATGAATCACATTACCTTGAGTGCATTGATAAAATGAAAGAACTCTCCTTTACATATTTGGAAGGTTTGTAAGGTAAAATTATATTTATAGCTGTTTAACATAAATAAATTCTGTGATTGTGTTTCAGCTGTCAGGTCGTGTTTAATACAATCTGAAAATATATCTAAAGTCACTGACCAGGACAGGAAATGAGATTCCAGTTTGACACACCAAATAATTTCAACTTTGAAATCAAATGAATGAAATGAAACAAGTATTTGTTAATGTGGCCTATTCATAATTTACATAAATAAAGTCACATGTTGGATCAACACACCTGAGCTTTTTCCTAAACACTGTGATGAAGAGCATGTTTTTTCTTTCTGAAGATGGCTGTACAGCTGACCATGATACATTTATGTGGCTCACATCCTTGTTTAAAATGCAAAAATGTTCTTTCATAACATTTGATGTACTGTAATGATGTGTATGTTTGTAGTATTTGCACTTATGAGGACACATGTGTTACCTGCAACACCAGGGGCCAAGCTCTAGTTTTCTTAGTAAAAAGATCAACTTACTGAAGAATAGCTAGCTGCTTCATTGAATTTAGCTCTATAGTTTAGCAAGTCTTTTGTGAACATCTTCCCCTCACATATAGCCTACCGGTGCTGTATAAAGCCTGTCTTAACCCTTTCTTATGTCTTCCCCTTGTCATTATCTTAACTGGCCACGGCCTTCTCTTTCTATATCCATCTATCCACAGGACCCAGTTCTCTTCACAGGCACCATGAGGAAGAATCTGGACCCATTCAGGCAGCACACAGATGAGGACCTGTGGAATGCACTCCAAGAGGTACTAGCGTGGCTCTGAATGATTCCCCCTCACCAGCCCAGGGGGGATCCCTCTGTCCCCCCGTACAATGCTGCCATTCAGCCTCCCTGCTCGCCACAAGTCATGGGGGGAAATCCCATTAGGGCCATGGGGCCCAGCTAAATGTGCGGCTTGTAACTGGGAACCATTGAAAGTGCTTGGGGAGATGTGTTTGGGCAGTCAGGCCAACCAGGTTGAAGGCTCTCCCCACAGTGAGGGCTTCAGCTCCTAGCCCTGCCTCTGAATGGGTTTGGTGGCCTGGATTAAAGCTAGAGGCTGGCCACAAGAGCGCACTGGCCAAGGTCATCAGAAGACCCGGCCCTGTATTGTGCCAGGCGGTTAATGGGTGTGTTTGGATAGCTCTTTAAAGGCATCCCCACAGGAAGCCTTTATGTAGGAGTAATGAAGGGTTGGGGCTTTGCTCTCCCTCTCTGCAGGTGCAGATGAAGGCCGTGGTGGAGGACCTGCCCAGTAAACTGGAGACAGTCCTGAGCGAGGCAGGAGCGAACTTCAGCGTGGGCCAGAGGCAGCTCGTGTGTCTGGCCAGGGCCATCCTCCGCAAAAACCGCATCCTCATCATCGATGAGGCCACTGCTAATGTGGACCCAAGGTTAGGGTTGTGGAAAGGACATTTATCAATGAAGTAATAATTGAGATTTGTTTTTCCTGTCACACAAGTTATGAGAGATAGAACCTCAGATCCTTGTTGTGCAATTCCAACTTACATTACATCCATTAAATGTACATGCATATGCACAAATCCTAAAGCACAACCTAATCATTATTGCAGATAATTGTAATTGCTAATAAAGTATATTTCTACCATGAAAATGTGCTGTATAGTGACTTTTCAGCCAAATTGACCTGAAGCTGATATATTTTTGTGCTTCTTTGGCACATACCTGATGAGCTATTGTTCTGTAGAGTAAAATCCCTGCCCAAGGGTATATAGGAAGAGTGGTTTTTTTTGCTAAGGTGTTGTGTTCCCTATTCTTTTTAGAACCGACAGTCTCATCCAGGAGACGATCCGAGACAAGTTTCAAGATTGTACAGTCCTCACTATTGCTCACAGGCTCAACACTGTTATTGACTGTGATAGAATACTGGTAAGAACACAGTCAATTTCCATTGTCCAGCACATCAGATAGTAATAAATATATGGTTGACAATGATGCTAGACACATTGAGTTCTTTACTGAGTTTTAATTCACTGTCCAATTTTGAAACAGCTGGGTTGATTTCTCTCTCACAGCACTCCTTTTCACCGAGCCTCTGCTCCTGCCACTTGATCTTTGGCCCTTTCCTGCTACTTCCTGCAGAGGTGCCAATTAGTGCCATTTGTGGCAGCATTTGTTAAGTGTCTGTGGAGCACAGAGCATGACCTAGCGGCATGTTGGACACTGAAAGCAACGATAAGAAAGGCCAAATATTAAACAGCAGGGAGAGTTTCACACCTACACTTGTGCTAAATGCACCCAGTCTGTTGTGCACTTCAGGACCTCTAAGTCAAGTACCACCATTTTATTAGATTAATTGTTAAAACTTAACACATACAGATACAGGAAGCAAACTCTTTTTATCCCACCCATCAGAGAACCTTCACAGACATCCTAACCATCGATTATGACCAGTTGCAGGAGTCTCCCTTTCAAAAAAAACACTCACAGAAGCTAGGATTTAGATATAACAAACTACTTGTTACAGCTGTAAGGGGATCAACTTTGTTAAAATTTGTCTGTGATATAATTGCAGCCTTTTTCATACTGCTTAAAGTGACCCTACTCTTTGTGCAGCTTACATGGCATATGATGACTACGAGATGATGGTAATTTTCTAGAGAGCCTTAAAGGTGTGATTGTTGGATTTGACTGAGGACCACCCTTGAGCTGCAAATGCTAGAATAAATACATGGCTATATGGCTGAGCTCAAGTCTGTCAGAGTCAGCATACTTGACTTTCACTCTGCTAACGGGCTACACGCAAAGTCAATAGGCCTGTCGCACAGAAACAGCCACTAGTGTTTGCTGTTGTTGTGACTCATGTAAAATGGAAGGGTCTTTGGTGCAGACCTTTCACTATTCATCCCGCTCTGTCTGCATGCATTGCTCAGCAGAGAAACAGCTGAAATGTTAGTTTTCCTCTCACTAAAGTATACAGGTAGCGACACCCTCACACCCTGCATTGTTCTGTGATTGTAGGTTCTGGATGCCGGCAGAATCCAGGAGTATGACGAGCCATATGTGCTGCTGCAGAAGCAGGATGGTCTCTTCTACCAGATGCTCCAACAGACAGGCCGAGCTGAAGCCACGGCACTGCTCCACACAGCCAAACAGGTAACTACACTAGTGTAACCACACCCACCTTTATTCCCAAAGTTAGGTCTGTCACTAAATAGAGTCCAGCAAAAGGCACCCTAATCCCAGACTCTCCCTTTAACTCTAACTTCTCCAAAATAATAAGCAACCAGGAATGTGCATAACCCTGACAATGCAAAGCCACTTGATTACCATTTTAATTTAAAGTGCCTACTTGAAGCTTTGCAACACCATAACATTAATTTCAAGAGAGAAATTGTCTCTTTGTAGATTCCCATCCTCTGATACTATCATAAAAACTCCCCGTATAATCTTTCTTTTCATAATGTAATTTTAAGATCATTTGAGAGATGATTCTAGAAAAGCAGCTTTCTTTGCACTGTATCTATTTTGAAATATTGGGTTTAACTTCATCGCGATTTGGGATAAACTTTCTATGGGGATTACAGTAATAGAGAATGTCCATATTTTTTTCCCTGTGAAATTCATTTGTGATGTATTTCCCCCTCAGACACTGAGCAGATAAGAGTTGGCTATTCATTGTTCAATTCCATTTTATGTGCATCTGTCTGGGACTACAGATACCGTATAGCAACTTCAAACAGGCCTTTGTGAAATAAGAAAAAGTCGGCATCATTTCATTTTCTCTCTGTCCCTCGCACAAATTTATCAGTGGAACTCTATCTTCTCTGCCGAAGGAGTGGAATGAGTAAAATACTGATTTCAAAGACTCAGCACACTGTGGTATTATTTGGCGGCGTCTTCCTCTGCACACTGGTGGATTGGTAGTGACATTGTTCAAGCCCTTACGTTTTCCTTTCTTTATTGTAGGGGGCTCACCTTAGATCAGATTACGGCCGCATCCATAACTGTCTAGCACCACTTATTAAATACTGAGACGGTCCGCATGTTGTGTGTCAAGTTTCTATAGTTGTCAGTCAAGGTTTAAATACATTCAATAATCTGATATCAAGCTCGAGTTTCTTTGTCCGCACTGAAAGAGAATCCCTGAGTAGGCAGGATATCTCAAGCTGTAACCAACCAGTTTTCCTCCCTTTTGCCTCTTTCACAAACTTTCTGTAGCTGAAATGATTGTTTCTCAACATCTCAGACTTGTCACTGAAAGAGAAAATTAAGTTTACAAATGATTATCTCCGACATGTATTTACCGCCAAACGTCACAGTTGTTTATGAGGTCGAATAAGCCACTTTTGCATGCTTCAGCGGATGACAAATCCCTTCACCCCAGCCGCGGATCAGATCTGACATAAATCACACCTTTACAGATCGTAGCACAGATTGGACTGTGTGCCGCTTGTGTTCTGTGACACTGCTTTCCCTTGATGCGCTTTCAGGTTTACATGAACAAAAAGCAAGCGACAGATGAGCGCCGGGCCCGGGACGTTTGTGTCATCTTCGAGACGGCAGTTTGACAGTTTGGAGAGATGCTGTGGCCCTTGTTGTGTCTGACCAAATCCTTTACTAGAATAGATAGACTTGCTTATGTCTTGTTCAATATAGTTTGTTCCATGTTGCTTCATTCATTTGTCAGAAGTAGATTAGAATTATGTGTCTTCGTGCCTTTATTGACAGTGTGTTACTGTATTGTTTTTATTGTATTTGGACATTACACCTACACTGGTGCTCAAAGGTTTGCTAAAGAGTTGAATGTTGGTGACTTGATTTGTAGGACTAAAGTGATGTTTTTATTATTTGTGAACTACTTGACTAAACACAGATGAAACCAATGAGTTCAGTAATCCTTGTGCCTTAATCAGAGTATTGATTGTTCTTGGAATTGCACTATTTTTATTGGATGGGTTTCCTGCTTTTTGACTGTAGTTTAAGTCTACCTCAGCTTTGTCATTAATGGACTATTATGCAGGATTTCCAAGAAAATGTTTCTGGCCCCATGCTCTATCCTGTCTTATAGTGCTCATCGGTAAAAGTTAAATCCACTTTAGCCCACTGTCATTCAGTTGAGCTGTATTTCCTTGTTTTCTGTGAGCTTTTATTGACTAAGAGCGTCACACTCAAAATGTTTCTCCCTTGTAAACAAAATGAACATGAATCACTAATATGAACAATCACAGGAATAGATCAAACATAAAACATCATATCTTCAAGTAAATATTAAAACAATTGAGCACAGCTAGAAGTTACCAGGGCAGCTGGTGACTAAAAACACAGTTATGAAATATATTTTATATTGTAACAACTGCTACTTTAATATACAGAGTTTAGAGCACTTATTTATTAACGTAATGTCTGTGTATTATTTTTTAACAAAATGTTGGCACAGTTTACACTTACAATGTCAACAAAAATAGGAAAACAAAATAATGTGCAATTGTTTACAGAATATGAATTCCATAATAAATGTTGTTCAAATATTTTACTGCTGTCTTTATTTTTTTTTGCCTCCTTATATTCCAGTGACTCACTAACCATTTCCTCCTGCTGCTGCTGCTCCGTCGGCCGAATGCTGTGTTTGTGTCAGATCAGTGGTTACAACTGGTCTTGCCCACAATGCTACAAATTGGTAAGTGGTTAAGGAAAACAACCCAGTGATTACTGTGTTGAGTCAAGTGATTTTTTTTTTTTAAGTGGTGAAACCATTTACCCAGTAACAGTAACATTTTAATGTAGAATGTCAGAGTGAAACCCCAATTAAAATTAAATGTTCATCATCACCAGCTCAATTAGAAAAGCGCTGCTTAATTTGCCTTTGCAGAGACGAGGAGCGAAGCTGGTGATTACACAATCAGAGATGGCTGTCAGTAAACACTTAGCTCAGTATAAAAGGCAGTATTTAACCAGACCCAGATTTGGTTTGTGAACTGCGAGACATCCGCTCCTTTAAAAGCTGAGTGATTTACACAATTCATTAAAGCCAGTGAATCTTTAGCCAGCGTCATATTAAATGGTTACTTACTCTCAAATAGCCCCTCGGGAGTGGGATTGTTGGCTTGCGAATAGATTGAAGTTTACATTGAAAAGAGAAATTGAATTCAGAGGTAATCAATAGCATAATGGGCCAGTGAGAGGAGCCTGCTGCCTGAAATGAAATTACCATATTTTTAATCTTAATTTTCCACTCTGTTTATCTGACAGTGTGGATGTGCAATCCAAACAGATAATGAGAGAGTGGGATATTGACAGTGGGGTCCTCTGGAGTGCTTGTTTCAGTGATTAAACGCTGTGATCTGTGATTACTTTGTGTCGGGTGTCAGGCTGGCGGCCAGGGCCCTGGGAGATGTAGGCACACAGCAGCTGGAGCATCATGAGTCTCTGAGGTACTAATGCACCTGACACAGCATTGACAGCAGTCTAAACCCTATCTGGGATTGCACCACACAGCAGCGCTCACAATAGCATACTCACAGCACTATCTACATCACAGTCAGCATATATCTTCTATGCTCTTCCTTCGATAACAGCCCCACACAAGAATGGCAACAACAAAGTTTGCACAATAAGTATTATTAACCAGATACCTTCGTACGCCTGCCATAATAGCGGCATTTTAAAAACATATCTGAATAGCAATGCCGTCAACACAGTGCTGATATAGCTTTAATAAATAAATGTCTGAGAAATGGAGCTGTCCACACAATGAAGAAATAAAAACACAAAATAGGAGTCAGCACAATGTGAAGGCAACAAATAAAATGATGGATTCAAACTGTAGCAGTGAGCCAATCCACACTTTAAGAGACTAGTGATACATCGATTTGAAGATATGATTCCATTCAGTCAAAGATGTACTATTGTCAGTAGGTGAAAGAATAGTAGAACAAGTATCAACAACTGAAGGTGTTGCAAATTGTTTAAGGATGTTTTGTTACGGCTCTATAAATAAGTTGTCTCAAGGCCATTTAGGGTTGAGAAGACAATGTTTTTCATAAAGTTTGTGTTGTGCCAGCATTTTCTTTTTGTGACGGATACCGCTGTTTGACAAATGGAAACAAATTGCATGGTGCAGGCGCCTGAATGGCAGGGAGTTGGGGAGTGTCAAACCCGGCGCTGAAAGACGATGAAGCGAGAGCCTCAGGTTTTTGTGGGCGACTCAGACCTGACTGATCCCGGCATAAAGTACTTGTTGAAGAGAAGGAGAAAAGGAGAACTGGATTTCGACAGGCTGCAGTGAAATTAGGAGAATTGACTATGGCGGCTTTGTTCCTTCGCCGGTGACATGGGGCGGGAAGGGGGAGACTGGAGCGATTCCCCAGAGACTAAGCGCGTTCAGGCTTTCTAAAGTGACTACAAACTGAATATCTGACAAGTTCCCAAGGTCTGACATGAGTTGATATGGAAAAGAAGGAAAACAAACAACGCATTTTCAAGATACATGCCATGACACTGGATGTAGTGTGATAGAAAATGGCTTTTTTTTTGATCATGTTAAAAATAGGAGCCTGATTCTGTATATGTGGATGGTGTATATTCTGGATCACTGCAACAACCTAGTTACAACAAGTTTTTTCTTTGACAGACTTTGTTAAAGTAATAAAAGAAGAGCTACTAACTGTGAAGTTGTTTCTACAACTTTTACAGGACTTCTCCGTTTTCTATGTATTCCTAATCCAAAACATGTTTCCCAACAATTTCCACTGGTCAGACTGTATCATCATGGCTCAGCAGTTTAGTGACCACTCTCTGCACAGGCCTTATGGTCTTGCCGACTAATACAGCTATAGACCTTGATTGTAGGTTACAGATGTAATTGACGATTATGGTTTGTAAACTCTCTGGGCTGTGGTGTGTTGCACTAGAATGTCATTTCACCAAGTTGTTATTCTATGTTTCCACATATACACACATACATATCAAACCCGGCCACATTTGATTTTAAAAGTAGACCCATTAACTCACTGTAAGTGCAATCTGTAAGTAACAAGTGATACCCTTCTACCTGTCACAGCTTCTTTGAACTAAACCGGCTGTTGTTGCTTTGTGAATGGCCTCCGAATAGGAAACCCCTTTGCATGGTTTAGCTTTAAATCCTAGCCATGCTCTGTCAACTTCAAAAAGTGCCATTTGATTCTTCAACTGGGAGAGAAAGGAGCAATGTGGAGAGCCAAACAATAGAACAGGGCTTATCTCATCAGTAAATAAGGCTTATTGCTTAAAGCTAAAAAGGGCTATGCTTATTGGTGATGTCATGCCTTTGTGGAAAATTGATGAAGCTTGAGGCGGGGGCATAATGTGAGTAAGAGTGTGTGTGTGTGTGTGTGTGTGTGTGTGTGTGTGTGTGTGTGTGTGTGTGTGTGTGTGGGGAGGAGGAGGCCTTGTCACCCACATTCAGAGTTCCTAACTTCTGCCAGCAGAGTTTGATATAATTTAAAATGTATGACATATATTTTAGCTGGGGCTACACTAAAATTGCAGTCTTTGGTGGTAAACTAACCCAAATGTACTTCAAAGTTCCAACTGGCCAGGGGGCTTTTATCCTCGGCCATGAGAGCGGTTGATGTTCTGTGCATGTAAACGTGCAGCTTTGGGTAAAGGTGGGGACAGCTTGTGTCCGCCATTATTGTCTGCTTGCATTTACGCGGGTCCAAGGGGCTGACTGTGTCTTTTCGGGTTACTTTCTCATCACTTCTCCTAATGTAGAGACCCACAGGGTTGGTGGCAAGTGCACAATGTGGCTGTTGTATGGTTACTGTCAGCTCTCTCAAATAAGGCTTCCTGTTCATTAGACTTCTTTTCACCTCTGCACAATGCGCCGGCTTTGCAGCAATAGTGAGTCGACGCCCATCTCTTCAATGCCATGTGAATAGTTCTAAATAGTGTTTATGCAAGCTATTGTTGTCTATTGTGTGTCCAGTCTTAATGCGGAGTGATTTGGCTGCTTTTGTAGCCTGGGATACATTATCTTGCTTATGTGGCTTCAGATACATGCCTGTCCTTTGAGCCCGTAAACAGTCTAAAAGTTAACTCCCCATGGAAATGACCCTAAAGTAGGCCAGTATACTAAATGACCCACTTTATGTGCTTACTCTATTTGTTATTTTAAACAATTCAACAAAATGTCACACCTCTAAATTTTAGCTCCAATAAAAGTTGGGAAAAGCAAGCTAAACTTTCCCATCAAGTTGATTATCTGCCATCATCCATGACAATTGCTCTTTTTTCCCCCTCGATAAATACACAGTAGACTTGATGCTTTTCGGTTACAAAGATTAGACTGGCACTATCTGTTGCACATCTGTATTTAAAGCCTGTGTCTTTATTCTTCAAGCAGTCAGTGTGAAAATGAAAGTGTAATACAGATAGACAGCCAGGTGGATAATCTGACACACGTCACAGTCAGAGAATAAAAAAAAAAAAAAAACTTTCAAATCTTGGAGATAATATCAGACATGATTTATAAATGTCATTTTATGTTGCTAGACTTTTGTCATTTAACATAGGTTTCTGCTGAGTTCTACTTATTCAAATTATCATTTAGTTTATATTCAACAAGTACAGTTTACAAAGAAATGGCTTGCATATGTCACTCTAAAAAGTTGGCTCAACAGAAATGTTTTTTTTTTTTTTTTGCAAAATAACCCTGAAAAGTGAGAGACGGCATATAGCCTTCATCTGTTTGTGGCATTGTTGTAGAGAGCGTATACATCACCTCCAGAGCGTAACTGATAGGCCTCACCATTCAATACTTGGATAGATGCACAAAAGCACAAGATATCTGCAGCACAGATTACATTATACTCATTTCAAAAGCATTCACAGTCAAGTATGCAGAACAGAAAAAAAGATGCTTTTAATGGCGGCCAATGATTACAGGTGAGAGATGTAACTGATAGTTGCTCCATTATTGTTGGGTATTTGGTGTGTTTGACCCCCTAGAGCATTCTGCTGCCAAGGGAATTTAAAACAAGCCCGGGACACTAAGGAAAGGAATGTTGTGATTGCTTTGGGTGACACTGATACAACAGTGTGACATCGCTGGCTGTGTGCTACGGGAAACCGAGGGAGACACGCTGCTGACTGAGAGGGCTCTAGCCGCGGCACACTTTTCATTAACTTATCAAGAGTGGGACTTTGTCTTTGGACGCCACATCTCCTTAACTCTCATGCTGCTTCTTAAACATTTGCCCTCCATTAGCCCACAAGGTGTGTTTCACATTTAATTTAATGAACTGTAGTCAGGAGGTAATTCATCTCCCGCTACACTCCTCCTTCAAGCACAAGTTCTTTTCCGCACTTTTTTGACTTGTCTTGCTCCTGGCTGATATTTTCATTAAAGGCCTTCTTATCAAATAATGAAAAGAATCTATTTCTTGCCCACTGCTATTACCACCCACAAATCAAAAGGTTGCCAATATAATGTCTCGCCTCCCATGTCAGTTAATTAGGTTGTGTTGCGCTACATACAAATGCTACTTTCATGAGAATAATCTGAAACAATAAACCGGTCTCTTTTGTGTCCTTTTGCAAAGCCCTCTTAATTAATATCAGCAAACACACGGCCAAGTTAATTGAAATTTGAACATCGAGTCTTTATGCTTTACAATAAGGCAATCGCTTGCGTTTTGTTTGTGCTGTTGAATCACTGTAATAACTGGTATCATATCTCTATTTAGTATTGCATTGATCACACTCCGACATGCCGTGTGAAAATATAAAAGAAAGAAATGTCTTAACCATGAGTAAACACTGCTGGCAATATATGCAGCCCTAGCATTGATTCAACCCGAAACATTAATATTCACACTCCTCCAGATAATCTGAGCAAGGTGTGCATGATTTGTTTTCATTGATTAAGTGACATTGGGCCGACTCCTCATTGCATGATTATTAATATAGTTTGCATTGATATTATTTCTGCATTAACAACAATTTCACCCAGTGCAGGAGATTACAAGTCTGATGCAAAAAAGTGGCAGCACCGTGCGGCTTTAATCAGCTTTTGATGCAAAATCTTTACAACTTGAATCAATCTTTATAGACAGGCTTTTTCAAAGTGTATGCAAGTTTGAATAGCACACTTTTAAACAAGGCTGTGCCCTCCTGTCAGATATTGGCTATGTTTTGCAAATTACAAATCCCTCTAAGAATATGAATGAGGCTTGTGCAATGTTCCTAGCATGTACAATATTTGAGATTTCACTGGGTTTACATGATATTTTAATGTAATCAGGCCAACAATTCCACAACTAGCGTGGGATTGTAGTGCACACAACCCACAACAAAGCGCCAATCTGGCATGCTCCTATCCCAGTAGGATTGTTTTTGTTAGTGTCCTTCTTTTTGTTGTATTGGCCCGTGAACAGAAATAGCTGAACAAAATAAATAAATAGATAAACAGTGGGTTGTCTTTATGGCCTTTATGCTGTTAGATTTCTGAGCCAAGAACATTTCTGAAGTTAACAGCATTCATGTTCCGGTAGTGTTGGTCACAGTCTGTCAAACATTATTTGCATCTGCATGTCCGATTAACAAATATGACATATTCCTAAGATCAGGCTCCTAGCGCTCTCACCGCCCACCATGGCAATTAACTGTCTACTAAGCTAAAAAGCGTAACACACATGCCTGATGCAAGCCAGTAGCATATCAAGCCACGTATCCCTGTTTACCCTGTGTACACTGCTGAGGCATTCATTTTCGAATGCTGATCGAGTTATTGATTGGAGTGAAATCTGTGAAGGTTCTCAGTCAGCCAGGACATCTTGAAGAAAAGGTTGAAGCAAAGGCATCTGGTAAAGACGCTTCATCCCTTGTCCAAGGAAGTTGTTTAAACAAGGGATGAAACATCTAAATTTGAAAACTAGTTCAGATGCCTTTGCTTCAACCTTTTTGGAATAAAATGTTTAAATTGTAGTATATATAGAGAGTTGCCATCCACTTCAGAAACGTGAGTGTTTTTTTCAAAAGGGCTCTCATGAAGATTTAATGCTATGTTTTTCCTTTTGAACCTGTTGAAATAATCAGCGCTGATCATTTCCCCTGGAAGCAGTGGACAAGTAAGATCATACTTCACTTGGGCCGCTTGTTATCGGGATCGAATAGGGCAGGAGTGAAATACTGAGAATATGCTTGAATAGCTACATATATAAGCATTGGGAGATACTTGTCTAGTCGAAGTCCAGTGCTTTCCACTTGCTTTGTGTTAGTGTGGGTCAGGGTAGAGGGCACTTGTTTTAATAAAAGCGTACACTTATTAGACAACATAAATAACTTCTTTGCCAGTTCAAGTACTAGTAAATGTGTGTTTAAATAGGTTTAGAATAATTATTAACATGATTTTTTTTTTTTTTTTTTTTTTTGAGATTCAGAGATCTGACTGCTATTTAAAACAGGTTGAGGGGTTTTGTCTTCCACTCCTTCAAGCTTTCACAGCACGATATGCACCAAACTAAACAATCTCTTCTTAAAAAAATAAAATTAAAAAGATACATTGACCATCGGGGCATAGCCAATATAGAGGTTAATCCATTCTAGTGTCTATACTATGAGATGCTTATGGAGGCATATTTGCTTAGGGCAGCCATGCAAATTATTACTTACTGCCCTGTAAGCTGATAACACAAATTAGATCCCCATTAAAGTTGAACAATGTATATAGAATGAGAAAAGATGGCAAGTGATACCTGAAGGGATGCTTAAGTCGTATGGCACTAAAATATGCCTCATGCTTGCAAACTTCAAAAGTGGGGAGATGTTTATCCTTGGGACTGGAAGATGCATAATGGTAATCTCATATGCACAGAGGCAGCTGCCAGGTGGAGGATAGCACACTGCATGTTTATGAATAGAAATCATTACGGCGACTGGGGAGCATAGCGGCATGGACCAGTGACACAGAACTTTTTTTATCATCTAGCAAGAGCACACTAGAGCATGCTAAAGTTCATACGCCTAAATGTGAAGCATTGCACAGAGGAGCTACAGCACTTTGATTACATTATTACAGCTTTTTTACTTGTGTAATTATATCAACATTTAATTATTTGCTTATTGGCAGAACCCAAGATTCCCTATGGATCTTATAATCAATCCTTTACAGTAACATTAAAGCAACTTTCCTTAACTTCACTTGACATTTACCATTTACAGTCTGCAAGTGGAATTGCACTGTCCCAAGTACATACTGTATGCAAT
This sequence comes from Neodontobutis hainanensis, assembly GCA_024349245.1. NCBI lineage: Eukaryota > Metazoa > Chordata > Actinopteri > Gobiiformes > Odontobutidae > Neodontobutis > Neodontobutis hainanensis. The sequence continues at coordinate 2,136,727 of JALDNG010000048.1, forward strand.
GGCCAGCCCTAATAAACAGTGTACTTTTCTTCACAACACCTGCAAAGTGTGGAGACAAAGAGCATGTGGGCAGACACAGTACAGCTACTTTTTGTTGCACATGTCTCTGCTTTGCAAACTACCTTTACATTGTTTGCAATTTTTGTTGAATGCATAGTATGTACAGAAATTAGTCATGACAAAAATGAAGTGGCCCAAAACAGTAGCTCAGTTACAATGGCAAGAGAATTCATTATATGCAAGGTTATTTGAGAGCTTTGTAAGGTTATAATCTTATAATGCAACATGAGGAGGAGATGGTTACATAAAAGTTACGTAACGTTACTTTATGCATTCATTATTGATTCTTTCTTTTTGACGACCTTTTGGGTTTGTATCAGAGCAGATAGGGTTTCTACATGTTTCAAAGAGTACTGTTCCATTCATGTGGGAACCCCCCCATATCACTTTTATGCCCAGCTTGAGTTTGACCCTCTGAGGCTTCTGTAGTTCGTAAAGTGTAATTTAAACTGAGGCAGACAGAAATAGTCATAAAGATTGAAGGTGATGGCTAGACCCTGTGTATTTAAAAATGGAGTAACAACAGTGTGTTTTTTGGAAACTATATGACCTAAGTCTTGTAAAATTATGTCAGAAACACTAGTTGCCATGTCAATAGCTTTTTTAAAAATAAATTATTAAGTATTTTTATTTGTTTAAGATCCACGTTGTATACCTGAAATTTTAAAAAATATGCTTTTCACCAACTGCAATAGAGCTACTGGGCCTCTATAGCTTCTACTCTTATCAGATGTGTGATTTAAATTCATTCACCTCTCTAGTAGGAAAGGAAGTGCTGTTGGTGACTTGTAGAGCTATAGGAAGTCCTCCAGGCTTGTGAGCTTGCACTTGCTAATGCTACCTTTGACATTTTTGCGTCCCCTATTCCCTTTCGGCTCTCCTGGCTGCAGTTGATAGTTAGGGATCAATCTTAAAAACCCTCCCCATTGTGTGGCAGAACATGGAGTCAGCAGTTATTCTCCAACTGACAACTTTGAATGCTCGGTGCTGAAAGAGATGAAGCTGAAACACAAAGGCAAATTAAGGCTACAAAAACACTGGCCATTGTCCCATTGTTGAGGGTCACAAATCGTCAAGTAAAAGCAACACAGCGTGGTTGAAATGTATTCGCCTCCATCCCTTTCTCCCCTCCCTCCCTTCTCTGCTCTTTATATTCATTAGATTCATTATAGGCCACAAAGGATTGCCAACAAAACAGCTTGCGATTTTAGTTGAATTCATCCCCCTCTGAGGCCTGCAGGGAAATTAAAGTAGGTGACTATCACTGGAGGGGGAGCAGGCTTGACACATCTGAAGCTTTCACTGATGCTAATAGCCAAGCGTATCCAAAATACACAGGAGCTGACCTCAAACAGATTGTGGGGGTTTTAAATCATTAGTTTGCAAATAGAGCCAAAGTACATTGGTTCTTTGGTTAAAAAAAAAAAAAAATCAACCCACTCTCAACCTTTGATTAGTGTTTGTCAACTCCCCTTTCTCTTCCTACTCCCCCGCCTCTTCGCAACCCAGAAATTAATAAAGAAGACATAGTGAGGAGAAGCGCTCGCATCTCCAGCACCTGTTAAACAAATGCACTTAAGGCAGGAATCAAATGGCAGGCAGGTTTAAATGAGTGTAAAATCTTCATTTAGACGATGTCCCCGGGGCGTGCTTATTACTTGAGATTTATATAGCATTAGTTCTGCCATCTGCAAATGTGGCGCACCATTCCACCTCAGTGAAATATGAAGAGGTTTGATAAAAAAGCTATAACAGATTCTCTCATTTAAAAAAAAAAAAAAAAAAAAACGAAACCTTTTAAAGATTCATTAATTTAACTTGTGGCACGTGGCTTTGACAGACTTCTCTGCCCTCAAGCTCCTTGTGCTAAATGGTAGTTTTCCTATTTGCAAAATGTGCACTGATAGATAGCAGTAGGACAATATAGTGATACCTGTGAATATTTTATTATTTCTCCTCTGATATTTTTTTAAGTGAGATTTAACATGGGATTGTATGTTCTTTTAATATGGACAAATTGCAGTTGTGCACTAAGTCATGATTGTTTAATTTAAGTCACATTATATCAAACTGACACTAGATTTATAATGCTATTGCAATAGTATTAGTATATGACTTTATATATATATATAACTTTTATTTTGTGTTTCCCACTTTACGGACAATATAGCATTATGGTATTACATGAGAGACACAATTTACTCTTTGCATATAAAAATGATCTCTAAATCAAACTGTGATCCAACCAAATACCAAAGTAAGTGGCACTCATGTGACCAATGGAATCTCTCATCTGTCTAGTTTGAAAATAAATGTAACTTTCACTATATCAAAGGGCACATGCAAATACCACAGGTCGTATTGTTATTACCATATTCAAAATGGCATATAGTTCAAGCCCTAGCACATATAATGGATTTTGTGAGTGAACTTGCCATCACATGATGCACACATTGTCCTGAAGCCTTTATGGAAGTGTCCACAAAGGGATTTCATCGGCAGCACAGGCCCCTATTGAGTTCATCTGTTTCAGTCACCAATCTGTTTTGTCCCTGCTCCTTTTCAATTTGTTTACATTTGGCCCCTGCTGGAGAGGGACAGTCTATTGATTTATTGTAGTCGCTTCCTGAGAGTGGCGTTGAGAGTGCACAAGCCCACCCCGTCCCGTCCCACCCAGCGGTCTTCGGGCCCCGACTCTTACTTTGTGTTGCCTGGTTGCCGGCTTGTGTTACAGAGACGACCCGTTGGAAAGGCCCTATACCTGGCATCACAAGGACCCCACAAGAAAAAAGCCCAGAGCTGCAGCGAGGCCCCAGACACACCAGCGCTACACAATGCCGATCCTCTGAATAGAAGACGCCGTGGGACATTTGCCCCCCACAGTGGCTCTTTTGTCCCGCTTTTGTTTTGTGCAATTCCACTAAAACTGTACAGACACATTAATATGTAACAACATGTTTCAATCCATATCCATATTTGGGGACTGTATATCCTCTCTCTCCTAGCTGGGCTGTTTGTATTCATGTCTTCCATTGATTATATTTATGAGAAGCACCTGTCTGAAATTCGACATAACAATTTCTAAGAATGAAAAGAATCATTTCAGATGAAAGTCGAAATGCTATTGTAAAATGGCCCCTTTCACTTCCCTTGCTTGAAGATAAACAATTTCCCATGAATATATGGCCTGGCCTCCTATCTATCACCAAAATCAGAATGTGTCCCATACTGAGCCTATTGTAGTCCATTAAAAGAAATCCTTCCCTGTGGCAACCATTTTGCAGGTTTCAAGTAGATAAATGCCTTCCAAGAGGGATAAGAATGCATTTCCACAAAACTGCATTAAAGAGTAATGTTTGTCAACTATTCCGATAAAAACTTCACAGCCACAATTCTTTTCAAATGCAGCAAAATGCATTGGCAATGTGTAAAGCTGATTGGTCTGGGGAGGCTGCCCACAGGTTAGCAGGCCTCATTTCCAATCTCCGACAGCAATATGTGTCGCCGTGCGCTTCATCCCGATTCCTCGTGTTCAACACAAACCGTGGTCACTCTATATATGGAAATCTCTGTCTTGGGGGCGAAAAAAATTAAAAAGGTGAGATTGGCACTTTAACCTCTCTGCCCCCCTGAAAATATGTTTTAGTCTGATACATTATACTATTGCGAATTATTTATCAAGAAGATACAAGCTTGATATTTCAAAAAAATAATGAGATGTTGAGGTGGCAGCTGGAATGTTCTGGTCCAGCGAGCAGCATCTATGAATCGGGGGAAATGAAGTAAATATGGCCGCCTGGGACACTGCATGTGCAGAATGTGAACGAGAGCAGTGTTCTGTTCAGGTGGCATTGACCAAAAACTTCTAATATGTATTTACTTTTGGGCAAAGGGACACTAAATTCATCTACTTTCCGGTCGTAGATTAATTGGTGCTGCACTATATTAGATCAAACCTACTTCTATGGGATAACTATATGGAATATCACAATAACGTTTTTTAAACACCAATTTAGCATAGTAAATGTTGAATTTTATTATTAAGAAATACATGACCCTTGACTAGATTTCAATGTTCACAATGATGCCACCAACATTTAACACTTTTAAAAGCTGTGTAAAGCTGTGTAAACCATGTGTAAACCATGTGTCACATGGAATACTATGAAATTATTCCGATATATGCGGATATCACAATATTGCGATAGTGTTGATATTGCAATAAATTTACAAATATTACAATAAATTGTGCAACCTTACTTTTATTTAAAATCTAAAGTCACATCACACTTCCAAAAAGGCAGTTTCCTTTCCAGAGAACTTTTAAAATGTAATTTGCTTGAAAAACAAAAACACCATTCAACTGCATTTTAAAGTTTCCTCATTGTTCCCCTGAAGTAGCCTCAAACATAATAGGAGTCCAAATAGCAGGGCTGTATTCTATCAGGCAAAAACAAAACACGTGTTGTGCTTACTTGAGTTGAAAGAACCCACCTGTCGACACAAGCCCGTCCAGTTGTTGCAGTCATACAAAGCAAGTGAAGAGAAGAAATCCATTCACACTCGCTGAATACAGTTGAAGTGTGTCTCTCCACAGATGACTGTCATTCGAGGTGAAAAAAACAAGAAGCGAGACAAAACAAGTGAAAAGCTGTGTATTAATTCACTTCAGAGCCTGTCAGTCGTTGCTTTCATTGCACTGTTGCCTGTAGTAGTCTCTTGTGCTTTGATAAACGCAGTGTAATAAAGGTAAACCATGACTTGTATGATTCTTTTGACAAGTTTTTTTTCAAGGTATAATTTTGATTGAAAGAAACAATATGAGGTAGTTCCCCTTTTGTGCCCTCGCATGTGTAAAAAAATCTTTTAATTAAAATCTGTTTTCTTGCTCACAAATGTTAGGTTTGTGGTTTGCAACTTGTTGACTGATTAAGTTCACCAGTTTTTAAAGAATATTTTAAAGCGCACCAGTTTTTTTTAAATATATATTTCAAAGAGTACCCCCCAATCACAAACTCTTGCTATTGTTTTCATTTATCCCATCCTCTCAGAACATCCCGTTGCTTTTCAGGGCCCCTTTTGTTCTTGGTGAAGGGTTCTTTTATTTGTGAGAAATCTCCCATCTCAGACCAGCGCTTTGCCTTGATGCAGATCTTCATTAATCTCCGGAGCCGCTGTGGGCTCAGCAGCAGCCTGTCGTTTTGATGGGAATTGAATTTGATACCGTATTGTGGCTTGTATGGAACGCTAACAAAGGCCTGTGTTCCTTCCTGTGTCTGCGCACAATCGGAGAGACCCAATTAAATAATTTGGTACAATAAAGGCAAACAAAAGGATACCCAGGCATAAAGTGAGTGCTCCAACATTTGCATTCTACCTATTTCTGTATCGTGTTAATTAATTTGCTTTGAAACCACGAGGGGAAGCACAATGCAAAACAGTGCAGCTCATTTCCAAGTATGTTGCAGGATGCTTTAGTTGCAGCTGAGCTGACACACCAAATCAGCATTTTACAGTAAACGTAACTCATGTTATATTTGTGAAGATTGAATTTTAGATGAGTATGTTTGTTTGGAAATCACTGGTAGAATAATTTGCTTTTAATTAACAAAGTGTGAAGTGTGTGTGCTTGGTGCTTTTGTTGGTGCTAATATGTCCTTTGTGGCAAAGGGTAAATGAATTATCGGTGAGAGGCCTGTGATAAGCGCTGATAGGACACATATGGAGCTGTCACTGGCGCGCTGGTGGGCTCTGCTGGTCCAGCCGCTGTAATTGAAAGAAATGAGCCATGGAGCTGACACATTAGCAGTCTCCCCAGAGATGGACCACACAAATGCACACACACACCCACATTCTCCAGTTTTTTTTTTTTCAGCGTCATTCACACAGACTCTATCTCTGGTCGAGGAAGCAGACAATGTGCGGCGGTCTACACAGGACAGCGCCATACTGTAAGTGAGACAGGGTGTAAGATTGGGAAGGGTCCGTCTGGGTTAAGGGGATAATGAGAAATTGCCCCGCGCTGAGTTAATCAGCTCATCTCTCTCCCAGCACTGCCATTTATTTGCTGTTTATTCGGCGGCTTGGGGCCCCCAGGGGGAGACCTGTCTGTGAGGCAGCACCTGCAGCTTCACCAGCGCTTGATTTACCGCGGCGGCTGGCGCTCGTGGGCCAGATTACAGTGGACACTGATCAAACCTTATTTGCACTCTGATGAGACAAACTGCTTCCTGCACTGACCAGGCTCCAGTGGTTTGATACTGCTGCCCTGCGTAAAAATGATTAACACTGTCAGGCCATTGTGGCAGCCATTCACCACTGACTTACCTCTGCAGAGCATGGGGTTCTATATTTAAAGTTACGAAGGCATAACTGTACTAGCCATATACAATAAGTTTAGGTTCACTCTGCAGGAAAACAAACTTGATAGACTTTTAAATACATTTTTTGCCAAATGCTGTATGAACAAAAATACCAAAAATCTTTAAATTTGTATATTTTTTTTCACATTGGCATCTTACATAATTTCAGAGGGCTGCATTTTAGTGTCTATAAAAAGTAGGTCTAAACTGTGATGTTTTCTGGCCAGTTCTGACTTCACTCAGATCAGAGCTCAATCTGAATCAAAGATAAATATCTGCTTTCCTGAACCAGATTCTAAAAGATAAGAGTTAATCTGGTTCAACTTTTTCACACTTACTGTACATAAACTATTTAGATTTTGGACACTCCTGAGGCCAATGTGAACAAAGCCGAAGACATGAGATGGTTTTCCCATTTACTTCAAAAGCTGCATACTGTTGCTCATAACCTATACCGCTACTTTTTTTTTTTTTATCTTTATAGGAATTTAAATTAAAAACACACTGGCAATTGTACAATCTGACACAAATACTTTTTTATAGCCATTAGGAAATATAAGACATGTTCTGTTATGCACGTAAGTAAGAAATACTTTACATATTATAATAAAATCTGTAGTAAGTAATTTGAAAAGTATATCCATAATTGTAACAAATGAGTCATGTTGGCTTATAAAGAGACTGTTTAACACTATCTGTCTTGGGTTCTAGTTGATGTTTTACCAGAGGTTTTATACCCCACTGCACTATGGCAGCATCTACACACATGCGCAGACAATATATCCTGTAACCTTCAAAAGTATTGTGTATAGAAAAGGTCCCCTGTTGCATTCAGAGTGGAAGGCACTCTACCTCTGTCATTGTACGGCAGATTTTCATGCTTTAGTACTACACAAAGCCTGCTCTTTCCATCAAATGATCAGGCCATCTTAAATGTTTACACAAAGCACCTGAGACTGAATAGCTATGTATGTAGTGCATTGGCAAGGTCTCTTTCTTTCATCTACTTCTGTGCAGAGGCTAGCTGAGTATTAACGAAGCCGTTTTCTGATCTTCTCTCTCCCAGTGCCTCTCTATCATTTTTCCAGTATTTACTGTATTACCATAACCCTGATGCAAGGCACATTTAGAACAGTGCTTGAGTGAATGGCAAGCATATTAAGGCAAAGGGGATTATTGTAAAGAAAATGTACAGTATAAACAGCTGGGAAGAATAGAGGGCAGTGCTCATAATGGAATCTGAAAGCTTTCATTTTTCCCTCATTGTCTCTCCTTCCCTTCTCTAAACAACCTTCCTTTTTGCAGCTATCAGAGCGAAGTTCTCACAGAGAAAATGAAGTGCATTCATGCATCCTGAAAGAGGCTTTTAAGGTTGAGTACAGCTCAAACAAAAAGGAAGGTGAGCCATGGCTGGCCCGAGTATGACTCAATGTTTATAACCTTGCCGTGCTGAATTTAAGAATGCTGCAGGAATGAATGTTTCTGGCTTTAAAGCACAACCCATCCTCAAAACAGGAAGACTTATTGGTATTCATTAATATGTTTTGGCCACATCTCTAGTGATGCATTGTGTCGCAACTTTTGGGAAATCTTTCTTGATAATTCAACAAGTTCAAAACAGCAAACTGTTATATCTGGATTGTCTACATGACACTGATCCAACTCTTTTTTTTCTGTGAATTTCTTTTTTGGGGAGAAGTATTGTGCTTATATTGATTTAGAGTGCTGAGACGATATACATCTTGAAGATGAATGTACGGTTATGATAAGATACAAAGAGCATTTTTCTTAACTGTCAGCCCCCCACCCTTTGCTCCCGGCCCTTTTCTCTCTTCATTTTGCTAACTGGTGCTCAAAGCTTCTCCTCCGCTGACCAAGCATCAGCTTCCCTCTGCTGATAAATGGACTCCTTTCAATTGAAGGAAGGCTGGAGGAAAAAGAGATAATCCCAGATAATGTGGACACAGTTTTCATTTCTTGTCACCCAATTAAACTGCAATTATCCCGAGTGTAGAAGAGGAGAAAAGTGGAAAGAATGGCCAAAGAATGGAAGAACGCAGCTCCCTGGGACACTCTCACAGACACATTAGCCCAGATTTGGTCCGTGTTGATAAAGGAGAGCCATTTTTTGCACTTGCCAGTTTGCAACCTGGGGTTCTGCGAAGAATGCTCATACAATGTTTGTGTCATGGCTCAAAGTGGCTGAGGAGAAGGAGATCAGAATGTATACAGGTTGTCGTCCTATTAAAGTGCTGAGCTGATTGTGCAGCGCTCCATGTGTCTTTAAAAACATCAAGGTTTCGAACCCTCTTTATATTATTATTATGCTAATGGCCATTGTGCAAAGGAACAAAAGTGTGCATTTTGTGAAACCTTTGTCATCACTGACTGATCAATGTAAGAACCCTGAAGCTCACTACACAGGGGTTCAAAAACCTTCAAACACTCCTTAAAAAGTGCTTTGACTGGGAGCTTGAGTGTGCGCATACTGTTCTTTAAAAGCATCGACCGGTGCTTTAAAAAAGAGACGCTTCCTCTGTCAATTGTTTGCCTCCAGATGAATTTGAGCGGGCTGAAAGTCTTTTTCTCTGGCACAAAATCTAAGAAGTAAATTAATGTCTTTTGTAATTACTGTTCCCTTTAGTAATTATCACACAGGATGATTTATGGATTAACATATTGATTTCACTTGACCCCTGGAGAGGCTTAATTTGGACAGGACAAATACTTTTGGCTTTCGCTGGCAAATGCAAAGAGCCCTGGGGGCCCCTCTGTTCTGCTCTTTAGGCGTGTCACAGCATCTTTAGCCAATGTCCCACGGGACAGCGCCGTGACTCTTAAAGGGCTCCTGTCCCCTCATTTAAAGAGGAAAACTACAATGCTATTGACTTCAGCCAAACCTTAAAAAAGTGAAGAAGCATCGGTTAAAGTAATTCTTTAATCTTTATGAAGGTGATTAGTGCTTTGAAGTCTTTGATTTTGTGCAAAGCCAGTCACTATCCTTCCCCTCACGGCTACAGAGATAAACATTAGAAAATAAACACAAATCATTAGGCAAACATCTTAACACACTAACACAGGCTGCCTGCTCAGAACGCTGATAAGTGGGATTCAGCGTCTAATGATGTTGTCACACACGCTTTACAGCATACATGTCAAACTCGAGGCCCAGGGGCCAAATCCAGCCACTTTCAAATGTTTATCTGGCCCATGAATACATTTTGTTTTTTAAAGCATCCCTGCAGTAGAAGGCGCAGAACCCACTCTGTAAAAATGTGAACTGTACTGTACAAGAAAAGGCTATCCAAGCCAGCAGGTTAGGACCCCTGAAACGGTGGGGTCATTTCAGTGTGTTTTGTAAGGAGGCGTCGGGAATGTTACATGAGTTTTGGAGTTTTGAGAACATATATTTTTGGGCTAGAATTTGTGCAGGGCTATTTAAATGCATTTCAACCCACAGATAAAAAAAAAACATTCTGTTTCAATTACTGTTTAATTCATGAAGGCTTTACGTGAAGCATAAGCCTGGAATCCAGCACCACCGTCGGCCCTTGACATTTTTCTCATGCAGCTTGTGAATTTAAGGTTGACAATGCTTTACAGTATGTGCACACTGAGGCAGTAATGCAGCGCTGATTATGGAGACGGGCGAATACTTTGTCAAAATGTGATCAATATTTCCCATAAGTGCCTGTGCATGAGTAATGGCATGATTAAAGAAGCAACACGAGGGTGCCGGAGTGAATGCAGCGTCTCCACTGCTGCTGTGTCCATCAAATAATGAGATCACCTGAGACAGCCGCTGTCGCAGCCCCCCACCAAACAGGACATGCTGACAGGACACTTGCCCTCCCATTGATCACGGTGTCATTCAAGACATCGCTTGGGGGGGAAACGCACACAGAAGTCGACACACATGTAGAGGCTTGTAAGAGATAGAAGTGGCAAATATGACTAAAGCTGTGTCCACAGGGCAGGGAAAAGAGGCCAGGATCGGAACATTTTCAGGCCTGACTTTGTTGAAAGTTTATTTGTGTTAGATTAAATCCAGTGTGATTTTTTTTCCCAAGTGTTTTTCATTAATAAAATATATGAGGTAACAATCAAATCAGTTTTTATATTGTTATTCCTTTGCTTATTACTGTAGTATTGATCAGGGCGCCGCGGTGACTCATAGCACTGCTTAATCAGAGGGACATGAGTTCGACTGCTAGCTCAGGGCTTTTTCCTCCATGTCCTCCTTCCACCCAAACCCTTTCCCTGTCTAGATGCGTAAAGGCAATAAAAAATAAAAAATCCCCACAAGATATATATCTAAAAATGTAATATAGTGAGCAGTAAAGTAAAATTTTTCAAACTAGGGTTGTGAGGATACAAATACTAAAACGTACTATTCATCAGTATCGGAGCTTCTTTGATCTTTCTCCTCAGGTCCCTCTTTTCTTTATACTTTGCTGTTCGAACATATTATAATGCAAGTAAAAACAATAATAAAGCAAACTGTAAATGCTGTAAAAAGTCAAACAAAGTATGGCACTGAAATCTGTCTGGTTCATCATTAAGTACACATAGTTGTACTCATTCGTGTGCAGAGTGATATTGGGAACTCCCTTTTAAAATATTAAGTAAAGTCTTACAATTATAGACATGTGGAAGTGAAGCCCTGAATTAGATCCACTTTTGAGTGTGAACGTAGGCTAATGTTTCCCCCTTGTCGTGCCTGCAATACCCTGAGGTATGTCCGACAACAGGGTTATAAAAGGACTCACCTAGAGAGATGTGGCATTCAGCCTCAACAATGAGCCATCTGCAGGAACTCTGTTATTTTGCTCCTGTGAAAACTAGGACGGTCTCTCAATGACATGGTTATTATCTTGGTCACTTAATCTCCTCAAATAAGATTGATTTCTCCTTTCAGGCTGCGTTAAGAGTGCGTCTGTCAGAAAGCGCTCAGGCCATGGGAACCATAGAGTACCCCAATGCATCCTCACCATTTTCCCATTTGATGGAGGTCACAGTCACTCTTGGCTGTTTCTTTGACACACTGATGAGTTGACGCACAAAAGGTCCTTTTCTGGATTACAGACGATAGAGGAAGAGCGAGGCTACATGCACAATACGCAACAAGAATGGAGGCAGGCCGTGCAGATTGTCATGCAAATGTCAATGAAAGAGCGTTATTCTAGATATGAACAACTACAACATTTGCTGTCTGTAGATGACTTCTACTCATTACCAGAACTAAATATTACTTTATGTGGCAGTAGGGCTCCAACTTTAACACCCTCTGCTGTCAATTATAATGTTTTTTTTAATAACACATTTTGAATACCTCTTGAATTAATTCATTCAATAATTTAATTCTGTCCCACTGTCAAAGGTCAGTGTTAGGGTACAAGCTTCATTATTGAACATATTCTTCAGTTTGAATTTATGTCGTTGAATGTTTTCTGCAAAAAAGTCTTTATTTATAAGACAGCAACACAATGTACAATGGCTTTCACAGAAAAGATCTTCATAGAGACAAATTGACTTTGTCTATTAACCTCAACTCTTGACCTTTAATCTTCATTTTCAATGTTTTTAAGATTAAATGCATGCTTAGATTCTCTTCTCTTTTTGCTATTACAAAAAAAAAAAAAAACAGTAAAAGGTTGTATCCAAAGGTCAGAGGTGGTTAATAAGCAGGAAGCACTGCATTGTCAACTTTGTCCTATGATTGCCGTTGATGTTGTGTACAGTGTTAAAAGATGAACAAGTCACCCTGTGGAATTTTTTTTCCCCTCTTTATGTCTGAAGGACGATGGCTGAGCTATGAATGCCCAAATAGCATGTTACAGCGCTGCCACGGGTTCAAGGAGATTGGATAATTTTTTGTTTGTGGAGCAGCCTCAATTCAGGCGGCACATAAAGACGGTGAGAGACTCGGAGAGGCTGAGAGAGAGCAGTCTTTGTCGGGTTGAAGGAAAAGGGTTGGATAAAAAAAAAATTGCCTTGGTGCATCACTTTTCTTGTGATCCCAACTGCAACTATAAATGTATCGGAGAGATGAGCTATCTGCGGCTGGCTGTGCCACAAGCAGGGCCTTTTCTTTCCTCTCTGTCCCTCTGATGAGTTAGCAGGACCTGCAGTGATAAAGCTGATAGAAGGGCCGCTATCAGGTGGCAGTCTGGGTAATTACAACTCTCTATTTGGGGGCTTTGCAGCGATGCGGCCCGCGATAACAGGAATATAATGAGCAAGAAAGGCCAGAGATAATGTATCCGCTAAATGGTTCAAAATAGACTATGATGGGAAAGTCATCACAGTGCCTGAAGCCAAACAAGTATCAGTGGATTGAACCATGGGGTAACCTAAACATACTGCAGACCCTGTGGGGGTGGTGGTGGTGGTGGTGGTGGTGGGGGGCAGCAATCACAGTTTACAAATCACACACAACGCATGGATTTATTTCATTTTTTTTCTAATGATCCCGTGAGTCACTTGATTGCTCCAGCTATGTTGTTTGCCCCTCAGGCTGTGGAGATATTCTGCAAGTGTGAGATTACGTATAATACTTTGACAAGCGCCGGTTTAAAGATGAAGGTCTTATCAACCTTGTGGACTCCTCTGCCTTCTGTGCAGCTATTCTCCTTCCATAATGTGCTTTCAAAGTTTGTTTGTATCTGTCAGTCCAGGTGCTCAAAGATGAACGAACAATCACTCCTGCTTCTTAGCATCATTCAGCAGACACCTTCCTCAGGGCCATGTGCCTGTCCTCAGCCCTTATACATGACACTTTTCTCTTGTATTTTATTGTGTGTTTTTTTTTTTTTCAATAGGGATCATGGCCACTATCAATAGTATTTGCGCTAATGTGATTAACTTAATACTGCGCTCTATGAGAGGATTATTTCTCAATTCCTCTTGATATGCGTAATATTTAGGTTGTGGTTGAGTAAACATTTTGGTTCTTCACCAAAATAATTCCCAGTGAGACAAAGACACGAAAGTGTGCCCTAAGGAGCAATAAACACTGTATAATTAGAATGATTAAAGAAAGTGCACAACTCATTTGGCACTTATTGAATATATTTTCAGAACACAACGTTCAAAATGGGTCACATATTTAAGACACACAGGCAGAATATCAACTTTATTCACATTAATTATGCATTTATTCAGACGGTCTGTGTGAGTCATTGAAAGTGATGTGAATTGTCACAATCCGATCATTACACTGCCTCGTGCTTAAGCGTGTTTTCTACATATTGTGGCGAGTGTAAAGCAACCTCATTAGACTAAAATGACTTCTAATCTAAAGGCACTCATCTTTAAATAGTAATCAATGGGATCCCTGGCGAGAGCTAAACTGTTTGTCATTAGCACTTGATCAAAAGGCTCGCTGAAGATCAGATTCTGCTGCTAATGGCGTGTGATCTGGACAAATCGGCTTTCAATATGTTCTCCTCATCAGCCAAAGTAAGCCATTGTCCTCCTGTAAAGAAGAGTATTTATAATTTCTGCATCTATTCCTGGATTTTTAAATCTTTGATCTGTGATTGCTTTGTCTGGTATTTCAATTTATTTAAGCACATTATTGACAAGGAAATAGGGAACATGATACAAATGAGTAAACTAAAAATATGTGCTAATAATTTGTAAAGAATATGTCAAATGGTTTATATTTCAACCATTATAGCCAGGATAAAGTAAAAATGAATTCAATATTTCTGAAATAGGGATTATCTGCTTTATCTTTAATCGGAAAATCTGGTGTAAAAACTGGAGCACATTCACACACACAAGGATTAATCTTGCAAACAACTGAAACCAGATTTGATTCTGAGGTGTCTGTCTTAGCTTTGGCCTGTGTGGAAGAGAAAAAAGGTCATTGAAAAGAGGAGGGAAGAACCGTGCCGAGCTGTGATCAGACAAGCAGAAAGAAGCAGGTACACAATCACCCCACCCTCCCCTTTTCTTCAAAAACCTCCCGGATAATGAGCAAACTTTCATGTCGCGGTAAATCATTCCCACTCGCTCTGAGGGGGTTTGTGAAGTGGCAAACACAACATATTGTTGTTTACTCCCGCTCACTTGTCAAAGAAAAGCCATCTGATAAAGAGAGGTCAAACTTGTGTTGCCTTGAAATCAATTTCCCTCCTGCTCCATCTCCAAAAGGGGCCACTTTGGGAGTAAACAATTTGTTAAGAAAGAGTATTGCTCCTTGGGATCCTCATCATGTCTCTTTATAATTTAGAGTAGACTGTTTGGTGCTATCATAGATGGTGGCACCTTGGGGGCTCCTATGTTGCAGAGTGATGGCTTTAGCACTTTGGAGTGAACTGTGTGTGTGCGATCTCTCTCTGGGAAAGGGAATATGTCCCCATGGGCTTGTTGTTGCTGCCGCTGCTGCTGTCTGCCTTCTATATTTGCATGATATTTTTCTATTCAGTTTTCTTATCACCTGCGCGGCGCTGTGCTGTGAGGTGGGAGTGCTCGAGCTGGCTCCGTCTCAGAGGCTGGACCAGGCTCTCTATCAGCAGGTAATTCTGCCACTCTCACTAACTCATCTTGAATTATTTAAGTGTCATTTCCAGCTCTCCGGCACAGGTAGAGAGGACGGGAACACACACAGGCTTTAGTGTTAAATATTGTTATCGGATGGGATTTTTTTTTTTTTTTAAGTGTATAATTATATTTTTAGCAAGTCATTTCCAGCTATACAGAGAAAAACATGCAGGATGAGTGTATCTTTTTATCTAGGTATTATATTTATTAAATGCAGCAGTGGTGGTCATTTATAAAAAATAGAGCTTGTGAAAATGAAGGTCTAAAATGTTGAGTAATTTCCAAAGCACATTTTACTCAGAAACAGATTTCTCCATCTTTCAATCACATTATTCATAATAATTTTGTCCAAGTTTAGGACACATGCAGGCATGCAGGGAGAGTGCTAAATAATAATAATAATAACTGCATGGGGCCCATGCAGAAAAAGCACATCAGCTTTTTTTTCTCCATTCTTTTTTCAATAATAATAATAATAATAATAATAATAATAATAATAATAATAATAATGTTTGTGTAAGCTGTTCTTTTATGAAGCTAAATTAGCAGCACTGTATTGAATTGAAGTCCATTTTTATGCTCATTTTAAGACCAGACCTGGAGCCTAACTCTTTATTTATTATATTGCTCAATGTAGCCCTTCTCTATTTCTTTTTATGTACATTTATAATTACGCACAAAAAAAATTAAAAATAAAAGGTACGAGAACAAACCATTTAAATATACAATTTACTCAACAAGTCCTGTTAGATAGCTGTAATTGCTTCGTTGAATATTCGACAGCTCTCATTTCACTTGTCGATTCGCTGCCCTTGGGAAAGTCCTTTGAAGTAAACGTTTACAAAAAAAAAAAAAAAAAAAGAAGAAAAAGAAGAAAAGGAGGGGATTTCTGCAAAGTAATTAATTTGAACCGAGCGCGATTAGAAACACTCGAGACCTCCCTAACGTGAGAGTTTAGGCTATTTACGACAAATGCAGACGCCTAATATCAGAACTATTTTCTGTAGCTTGTCGCCTGGTTGCAGTCAGTGATGGGGAGTGACAGACAGACAAGGGGATGACGGGTAACTAAGTGAAAAAGATTGATATGGGAAGTTTAAATAGAGAATAAACAAAGGAAATAAAGCGGAAGTGTCAGCTAACGAAGAGACAGAAATACTATTAAATGCGTTTCCAAAATGCGTTGAACGGCAGGTAGGCTGAAGTTTAGCAGGTGCATTGCTATTGTTGCATCTATTAATTACTCCGATCTGTTGAGAGGACTTAGTACAATTAAAGCTGGAGCTCAATAACGTCACGGGAACAAAAACAAGATCATCACTTTTGTGCGTAAAAACTTCGACAAATAAAGACGAGCCTATTGCGCGACAAGAAAACGCTTCAGCATCCAAGTCCAACAACAGGGAGGGATTTGAAGGGGGGGGGGGTCGACAGCTCGTCAGCAGCAATTGCGCATGCGCTAGTTCGGCACTTTCACTACCTGCCGCTGAATCCCTGTATTTCACATGGGGCACGCCGGAGCGCTCATCCACTCGAGTTAACGCCGCTGCCGCTGCCACTCCTCAGTGTTGTTCGATGACAGTCCCGAGTGACAGCAAGGAAGGAAACGAGGCTATTCTTTCCTTTTTCTTTTTTCTGTTTCATCTCAATAAAGTATTGGACGTCACAATGAAGCTGAAAACATAAGTTCAGGACTCAAACGGAGCTGCCACTTCTTCCTGCAGACAAGCATCGCTGAGATGAAGAATTAAAGTATTGGGTGAGTAAAATATTGTTGTGCTGTTAGGCTAAGGAGATTAAACATTAAAATTAAATTCTTTACTTTCTTTCTGTGTGGTTTTTAACATTGCGCTCTCTGATTGTATTTTTTATAGTTTGTACACGACATGTCAAAACCCATGGATCACGTAAAACGTCCCATGAACGCCTTTATGGTTTGGTCCCGAGCCCAAAGAAGGAAGATGGCTCAGGAGAACCCTAAAATGCACAACTCTGAGATTAGCAAGAGACTGGGAGCCGAGTGGAAACTTCTTACGGAGTCTGAGAAAAGGCCGTTTATCGACGAAGCCAAACGACTGAGAGCCATGCACATGAAGGAGCACCCCGACTACAAATACAGACCGAGAAGGAAGCCCAAGACGCTCATGAAGAAAGATAAGTTTTCGTTCCCGGTGCCCTATAACCTCGGGGAGCACGAGGCGCTCAAAGTGAGCGGCCTTACCGGTGGAAGTCTTTCCGACTCGATCTTAGGAAACCATGATAAAGCTGCAGCCGCTGCTGCAGCCGCAGCTGCCCGGGTTTTCTTCAACCCGTCCATGTCAACGAACCCTTATTCCTTTTTCGACCTGGGATCCAAGATGAGTGAGCTTTCCCCGCCTTCCTTCTCCTATGCTTCCCCGTTGGGCTACCCTCCTGGAAGCGCTGCGGCCGCTGCGTTCGGCGGGGCGGGCGGCGTGGGCGGAGGAACGCACACCCACACGCACTCGCACCCATCACCTGGGAACCCGGGCTACATGATCCCGTGTAACTGTACGGCGTGGCCCTCTGCGGGTCTACAGCCGCCTTTAGCCTACATCCTGCTGCCGGGCATGGGCAAACCTCAACTTGAACCTTACCCTGCGTACGCTGCGGCGTTATGATAGGACACCTCCAACTAAATGTGACTCACGAAGAAGATGAAGAAGAAGAAAAAGTTTTATTATGCATGCACAAACTTGTACATGTGATGAAGTGCTCGTGGTCTCACATATCACATGTGTTCTGTATATGATTATGCCTTTATCTATAAGGTTATTTAGAGAACTCTCTGGACTTGGCACTCATCTGAGAGCTCTTTTTTATGTTTGGAAAAGCACTGACTCAAAATGGAAGAGGAGGATTTTGAAATAGCTGTAAATGTGTACTCAAGAAAACAATCGCCTTTAGTTGAGTTGCCATTCAAGACTTAGTGTTTGACATAGGGCCCTTCACTTCCCGGTTTAGTGTATATATCTATTCTGAGTTTTTCCAAACCCTGTTTTATAGATGTCTGTGATATTTATTGTTTTAGTGGAATATATGGTGAAGCAGGCAACACTGGCTCTGTCATATTTGCACATGAAAAGCAGAGGGTGCCATTTATTTTCTACATCCAAACACACACTGGCTTTATTACAATTAGACATGGCAACGTTTTTTTTACCCCTTCACTCTTATTGCTCTTATTATGTGCAACAGAAAAACAGCTTTTTAACTAACTCTTATGGACTTTGTATGTTTTGTGTTTTCTTTCAATCCTCCCTTCTGTATTTCAATCTATTGCTACTTGTTGAGAGTAAAAAGGACTCCAAATAAAGCGGATGAAACGGAAGGCAGTACACTTCTTGATGAGATGAACAAGATTGTTATCTGTTTGTTCCTTTTTTTTTCTTTCTCCTTTCCCCCCTTCTTGCTTCAGTCCGGTCCAGGTGAAGTGTAAGGTATCCTCTAAAGGCCGCTTTTGTCCGCGCTTTGAATGCCATTACAACGGTGTGCGTGTGCTTGCGTGCGTGTGTGTGTGTGTGTGCGTAAAGGCGAATCTAAATCAAACCATTGTAACCAAGAGCCAAAGCCTTATTTATCACAATTTTAATCGTGAATGGAGAGGAAGATAAAACTGTGAGCTTTCTAATTTTCCCATGCAGAGACACAAAGCATTTAGAAGAACAAGCGCGTCTTTCAAACAAACCGAGCTGCGTAAGAAGGTAAAGGAAATGACAAGGGGAAAAGAAAGAGCAGGTGTGTGTGTGAGATTTTTAAACTGTTCGCAGCCATCAGCTCTATAACATGTAACCCGAGTGACTGAAACCAGCCAAAGAGGGAAACAGGGATTCATAAAAGGATCAGAGCGATTATGCAAAAACTAATTTGGACAGTCCAGGGATAATTACCTCCGTCACGGTTAATTAAACCCTTTCAGCTCAATGTTCGCCATAGTGACACCCCCGAACCTAACCCCCTCACCGCCCTCCACCCGGACTTCTCAACCCCCGATCCCTTCTCTCTATAGAAATGTGCGATTTTTAAAATGGCATGGCCTTTACGCGTTGGATGCGTAAAAACGGAGCAGGTGTGTAGTGGCATTTCCAGTTCAATGAATAGGCCGTTGGATTTTACGCGTAGGTTACGTCGGTTTTATTTTGGCTAAATGTTCTAAATAAATAAATAAATAATCACGTGATGGTGGTGACATAATTAAATGGATCTAAAAAAAACAACTGAACCTAAGATTTGCGCTTTTTTTCTGATATCTTCTTGGGGCAAAAAAAGGGGGCTAAGAAAGCTGAAAGAAGTTTTTTTTTTTCCAACTCTGGGAGCGTTTAGACGGTCGAGGGGGTTTTGTCTGGGAACAAAACGTGGGTTGGGAGCTTTTTGTGCGAGTGTTGTTTGTTGAAGTGGAGCTCAGCAAAAGCGGCTGCCTTTCCCTCATTGTGATGAAAGCAATCAGTGGTATTTGGAAAACTGTTAGCATTGTGCACTTCTTCTGTGTCCATTGTGGAGGATTTCTTTTCACAAGGTTTTTTTTTTCAGCCGATCCAGCTGGCCGGAGTGAATAGCACTGCAATGTGTACACGCTTTGTCCCTCCAAGCCCTTCAAGTAGCCCACACTGAATAGAGTGAGTTGACACTGCATGACAGTGAAACAACATAATAAAAAATACATGAGCGCATGAATAGAAGCAGGCGCATAAATAAATAAAATGGGTGGCCAAAACTGGATAAACTGAATGACAAAACGGTGAAAGGGGAACAAAAAGATATTTAACACGCCAGATTAGCATTAGAATGCAATCTACAAGCCAGAACAATTGATGAATAGGTTTACCGGCCAAGAAAGAAATGGACTAAATGCCTTTTGAATAGATGGCCTATGTTTTTCCTGTCAAAGACGGAGGCTGAATGGGCAAAGGTGGAGATGGAACTGTGGAAATAAGTGGGAGAAAACTTTTTTTTTTCTGCTGAAATGTTTTCGAGGTCCGAGCCGAAGATCGTTAAAAAAACAGGAGCTACACACCCTGCCATAAATCACGGGAGAAGAGATGAGTAGTAGAGTAAAAAAATCTTATTTCAGTTCTTTGGAAAATTATACTTTTTATTTTTTATTTTTTACAGCGGAATAGATGCATTTGCAGATTTAGCCTTTACCCTTGCTCTACGTTTATCTCATTTTAATGAACCCTTTTATTTACTAACAGATATAATTGTGCATTTGTAGTGGATGCAAGAACAGTGTGTGTAAATCAGATACATGAGTCTTTTTATAACATCTACATTTCATTCATTTCAGTCTATATTGATAATAGTCTAATGAAGCCAGTAGTTCTTCAACTATAATGTTAAATCACTTGCATTTACTTTTAATGAATATGCATTCATTTTTATAATCACATGAAGGCCTTGAGAGCCATTAAAGTTTTTGTGTTTTTTACAGCTAGTTATTTAAATAGCAAGTCTTTTTAGTCCACAGTACAATTGGCCTGTTAGATTTAATAGCAAAGTAAAAGTGTGAGTGTCATTTTCCTTGACAGGTCTGGGCTGGCAGTATTTAACCGTTTTGACATCAGGTTCCCAAGGTTCCTCTGTGAGATTTAAAGCCATGGCAGCGTCATGAATTTTTGTAAGCCCCCCTCCGATGCCCTGATATCATTATGTCTTAGTGTTAAACCCTTTATGTGCCTGTAAGACATTTGTCGAAGTAAGATTAGGCAAATGAACATACATATGTATCAGCGGTTCAAGCGTGTTGACCTTACAGCGATGTACAATGGGTCCCTCATCTCTAATTTGCCCAAGGCTGGCCTACGAGCATGTGGATTATCAACTGGCTTCAATGACTGGAGATGGATCATTTTAGTATTTTTTTCTGACATGAATAATACATCAGTATCTACTCTTTGAGGATATATTTTTCTATTTGTTTGCAGGAGACTTTCCCTTTACCTGCACTGCTAAGGGATACATACACCTGGTGCTGGCTTCTCTGTGAAGAACCTCAAAGGCTGTGATCACTCACTTCTCCATCTCATTTTAGGCAAATCAAAGTGTGAAAAGTCTCTCCTCGAGCAATCTCCCCATCTTCAGGTTCAGGTCAGGAATGTTTATGAAGGCTGTGTGCCATATTACCTGTAATCTCCCAAGTAGGAACCGCTGTATTTCTTACTTTTCTATGCTCCCAGGAGGGGGGCCAAAATGGCAAAATTATCTTGCATTGCACCTTTTCCGCAACACCTAAACGTGGCAAATCAAAGCCTGAAAGCCGTACATGTCACCGTGCCCAGGGTCACTGAGAGAAATGAGAACTGTGCGTTGTGTGCTGTGCATGGCCTAAACATGGCACACAGCTTCTGAACTCGAATCTGCTTTTAGGAAGTTGGGTTATGAGGGAGTTAATGCAGGAGATCAGTTTGAATCAGGGTAGAAGGCAGGTGGGATGTGCAGGGAACAGAGGGAGAGGCAAAAAGCTCTGCAACAAGATTATTTTGTGAAAGGTTTGTAGATCCTTCACTCCCGAAAAGTGAGAAACCATATATATCAGTGTCTGTCGTTGGTCTTAATTAGGGTAAGCTGCTAAAAAATTCTTTCTGAAGGCATATTCTGTTTGTCTTTTGTCAAGGGTTGCAACGGCAGCTGAGATTGAGTGCTTTAAAACAGTAGAGTGTGTAGTGTAGTCTGACTCTAAAGCTCCCACTGCTGTCTAAAGCAACTCACTGCACTAATAACTTCTTTAATATGAAGCAGTGAAAGTAGCAATTATAGTTGGATCAAAGGGGTGTTTCAACAATGAGGTTTACGTTGAAAGCTCGAATATAAATGTGTTACAGAGACAAGGTGCTGCCTACGAGTGACAAAAAATGTTGTAAATAGTGAAAACTTTGAACCGAAAATCCCAAAGCATAGGCTTACTCTATGAATTCATCAATAAATTAGAATAATGTCACAATGTGTACAGCCCTTAAAAAATGTTCTTTAAAACTGACATGACATTTTTTGTTCCATTTCCAAATGACCGCTGGCAGAGATTGCTGGCTCTCATATTAATTCTCAGGTTTTTCAAGGGAGGAAAAAAAATATATCTCTCTCATAAGTCGAAATAATGAAGTTGAAGAGCGGATGCCCCGAGGAACAGTCACAAAGAATTATATCTTACTATAACACAGGACACAGGCAAAGAGATAAGTACCTGTCAGCTGGCATACTCCCTGCTACATGTGCTGCCTATCAATAAAAGAGATTATTTTTCCAGAGTTATTACAACAAAGATCTTGGGGGCTCGAAGATTGCACCTTTAATGAGCAGGAATCATTTGCGTCTACACACTTGCAGACACACTTGAACAGAGTGAGCTGTAATGCCATCACATAACCCCCCCCAATTTTATGAGAACTTATTAAAATGAACTATTGCCAACATTAATTCACAGGGATTATTTATTACATTTTAACAGGATTATAGAGTGCAAAGCATGATTTGGGATTCACAGCCCGTATTGTTGATAGGGAGGTTTAAGCAGTTAAATTCTGCCGACTTGTTGAAGGTAACAAGGGCAAAATAGATCATTGTCAAATGGGATGTGGCTCCATAACTAATCTTTGGAAATGTGTTGAGTGAATAGAAATTAGGAGTTTCCTTCTATCGGTGTGGAGGTGTCTGTCATTCTACTTGCAATACTTTTCAGCGTTAATATGCAGGTGTAGTGCATGAATTATAGTTTGGATCCATGCTATAATGCACTGGAACAACCATTTATATGTATACAGACAACCATTGACAACCACAGCAATAATTCACCTGGAGACCTTATCATTTTCAGCACAAAAAAACCCTAACAATTTCTTTAATCTTCGAACATGGCCACTTGACGAAACAGGTTCCACTGATGAAGAGCCATGACTTCATACCTTAATTGAGGAGTAATGCAAAGGGTCGTCAGAACAAATCTATTAGCGATGCTCCCACTGTACATCACACATGGGGGTCTTTCGCACAAGCCATACTCTTTAGCCACATCGCCACGCCGTGCCTTGTCATATTGTGTTGTGGAAAATTTTCATGTCCCTTTGTTGCCAGGAAAAGGGGTTACATTCAAGGTAATAGCTTTTGAATGTAGCGTTTATGTGTTCTTTGTTAGGTGCCATGCGGAAAGAAAAGGTGTCTCTAAAAGGGGATTGGAAGCATAAAAAAAAAAAGCAAACCAAAAAAAGTCTGGCCTTCACTGAGTGCGCTGGCAACAGAATGTTACAAGGCTAGGAACGGCTCAAGTACCTGCAGAAGGAGAGGCATCTGTCTATCGCTTTCTTTAGTAAGGGGGTTCTCCTCTTGACAGCATGCATTTTGTTCCATTTACTGTAAAATAAGTCTTGTATGGTAAAGAGAAGAGATTTTAAGAGTAGCCATACACAAGATATATATAAGGGAAAGGGTTAGACAAAAAAATAAAAATCATGTTTTTAATGTGAAATAAAATGGGTCAAGTGGAAAAGTGATCTTTGGCAGTACTTTTTATTAACTGGAATGGAATCTCAGAATGGCACCTTCCTTACTTCCTTAAAGCAACCTTTACTAACAGACACAAATACCAGTATAAAAGCAAGTCTTCTTTTTTGATATTAGCACAGACAGGTGTAAAAATACACATAGCCAATACAGAGCAGTAATAACAGATTTATGTATGTAGGGCGCTAAAAGAGACGCCAAGCTGAAGCTGCTCCTGTCAGGTTCGTTTTCCTGTTGCGTCATTCACTGCTCCCGTGCACACTGCAGCCAAATATGGCAGTGTGCTGTGTTTTCCAAACAACATGTGATCCCTTGTTGCGTATTTGTACAAAATGAGTAAACAACGCTGAACTATTTTCACTCTTAATTTGATGCACAATGTATGTTGACAGCTTGAAGATGGAGAATCCAGTGTCATGTGTCAAGACCTTTCTGTTCTTAAAAATAAATTAGGATAATAACTAACCGCTAATACCTTGATGCTACCTCTCAACAGAGTTATTATATCAGGGTGTAATATTAGCGCCTGGTTTTGACCCTATCTGACCTTTACCTGTACAGTCAAGGCCCTCACAGGTGATAAAAGACCATGTCTGAATACAGAGTGTGTAATGTTGCAGCCGACAGGGGTAACAGCGGTAACATGAACACTCAGACGCCATACTGAGACAAAGCTTTTGGTGCCTCTGAAATCACTGGACAGCTCCAGGGCTGACATTTAAAACACAACATCACCAAACAAAAACACATTAACAGAGACAAGCCGAGCACAAGGCCTTAAGCTAAAACCTGAATTTCAAGTTTTGGCGAGGACGACTGACCCAAATTTCCTGGCCCTCCTTGTGTTTAACATGCTTGTGCAAGCCTGGGCCCCGGGGTGACGTATCCCTTACACAGGGATTGCCAGTGCATTTACATAGCATGGTTAATGAGAGATCAACACCAGGAAAGAGCCTTGAATATAAAGCTTTCTTGTAAAAATAATGAGCGAGCGATTGATCCATACTCAAACAAGCCGGTTTGCTGAGTTAATACCAAAGGCAGATTATAGCCAGTGCCAAAAGTGCCCTGGCGTGCGACATCTTTTGCTTAGAGGGTCCCCAAACTTGTCATCACATTAGCACATGGTCAAGGAGTACATCCTAGCACTCTTATAATCTGCTTTCCTGCACAATTAGCCTTCTATAATAAGGCTGCCGTCTGTCAGCCGGCAGCCAGAAAAAAGGCAAATCACTGGCTTTCACATAGAACGGATGGATCATTTAGTGCCACTGAAATGTACACTGTCTCTGACTCTTCACCTGCTGCTGGCCCTAACGTCACCTCTGAACAGGAGACAACATCACGCCTTGTTCCAGTCTCAGAGCCAAACTTCTATTGCACTTTGATGAAGTCAAACAAAGCGAAGGGTGGGCTTGAACAGAGGAAGAGGGAGGGCAGCTGAAGATGTGTTTTAGCTGTGAAAATCTGAGAAAATCTGATTTCTGAGAGGGTAGAATGGCAGGGGATGGCAATTTTTCTGAATAAAATAATAGATAATTTCATTCTGACAAAAGCGAGGAAACTATGGGCAAGAGAACAAAATAGCAGGAAGGGATGGAGAAGGGAAGGGGTTTGAAAAGAATAAGAAGAATTCAGTGCTGCTGCTTGCAAGGCAAAAGAAAAAAAAACACTGATGACACCCGGTTCCATTCTTCCGCTCTCCCCTTTTTCTGCTCCTCGCCTCGCAGCACGGCGGGCTAAGCTGGGAGCTGTAATGTCATTAAATTGCAAATGCTTTTTTTTCATTTCCGACACACACTGTTTACTTATCTGGCAAAAACATATGTTGGAAGGAATCCGTTAAATTCTGCCCATTGCCTTGGGTGAAAGTGCAATAGAAACGGGCCCACTGAGCTCCTTCTGTCGTCTCCTTTTAGCACTTTGCCTTATCTACAAGGCTGCTTAGCAGCAAACTGGCGAGTTCAATGAAAAATGAAGATACAGTGCAAGATTAGGGAAGAACAGTGAGGGGAGAAATGCTTGGAGAGAGGGTCATCCCATTGCAAATGATTTCACTCCTCTCCATCTGCATAAATGACTATTTTTAAGGCATCTCCAGCGTCTGTATATTTTTCTCACTCTGCCACACATTTAATTTCACGCCCCGTGTTCTGAATATGCTTAAATGCATATCTCTGATGCACCTTTAAGCCAGAGGAAAGAGGATGGGGGGATGTGGGGAGGGTACGAAAGCAAAATTAAAGATAAAATGGTGTGATTTGCACTACAAGTCTATTACTTTATGGCATTTACATATAGTTTACCTCTGCAATTCCAAGATTTTTTTACTAGCACCTTCCTATCAGTATTTGGGCTTGTATAAATATGTATAAATCTTTGTTGAGAAAAATAGAATTCCTAGCTGCACTGGAAAGTTTGAAGGGTGCACTTTCTTGCTTCAACTTCTCCTCCTGCTCCCATGAGACTGTCAGCAGATCTGCACCAACAAAGGCGCAGGCTTCAAGCACCCCAGATCCTCCTCCCCCTCTCCCGGTGGGATTGGGGGTCAGGGCTGTGGCTGTACAGGACAGGCCTGAGACCAGCAGCTTCCTGTTTATGAGGCGTCCAGGTACAGTTGGACATAATGACTCCAACACTGACCACTCACACTATCCCAGGGTAAAAACTAGCTGTCCCCAAGCTTCAAGAAGTTTTTTTTCTGTCACAATTCCCGCCCCTTGTCCAAGAGAAGACGCAGGCTGTGGATCGGCCTGGGAATGAAAAGGAGAGTCTGCGGCTATTCAGAGCACGATTCCTTTCCTTCATTGTCTGCCTGCTTAGATTTGAATACGCTCACTCAACGCAGACGAGAAAAATGCTTCAGCCTCTTGCATTGTTGGCTTTCTCCCTCTTCTTTTCTATTTGCAATTAAATGCATTTCAAATGGAACAACTGTACAGAAAGCATTTGTGATAAGGACAAATTCCATTGCCTTTAACCTCTTTTGTAAAGGCATTGCCATTTCTGAGCACTCTTATTATGAGAACTGCACAATCAAAACATATCTTTGAATAGAAACGCCATACAACTTAAGTATTGCTTCATTGAAAATTAAATTGCATTTAAAGTCATTTGTGTTTGTTGTGTTGTTCATGTTTTAAGACAGGCTTGTGTTTTGGGGCTTTGTGCATTGACAGGACCCTTGTGTCCTGAGCAGAATCATATACGCTGGTTCTGAGCATGGGATGAGATCAGTCAATTAGAATTATTGTCATCTGGTCATTTACGGCTAAACACCCTCCATACACATTGTGTTTGCTTTGTGTGCAAAGCATCAACTGCAAAACCAATCTCATCCTCCAGACATGAATTTTTGAAGGATTTGAACGCTGTAAATAACTCCAAACCCTCTCTTACGAGGTTTACCCCTGGAGCACTTTGTAACTTATCAGGGCTGCCTTGTGCCTCTTCTAATGCCTGCATTATGCTCAAATGTAAATCGGTAAGCTGCCAGAGAGGTGGGCGGGAATCACTGAAGAAAGAATCACTGTAGGGTCTAGCCAATACTCTGATTGGGGCATAGCAAAATAAACAGTATAGTTTTGTTTTATGGGAACAAAAAAGTACCACATTGCAGTTTTGTTCTTATAAAAATTGTAACATGCTTTGTGAGTTATTGCCTAATATACAGTATATGTCGTCAACAATCAAAAACAACTAACAGCAGGGGGAGTAGTCCATGTGTCAGTGTAATGCTTTATTCTTTAAATAAGTATCGTAGTTCAGTTAAAGCTAATCTTCACCAAGTGGTTGGGTCTGGGTTGGGTCAGCACAATGCAGTTTGATAGAGGCTTGTGTTTCCACTGTGTCGTATCCAGAGAGCGAGGACTCCATCTAAAAAGACTAATTCCACTCAAGTGTCAAACAGTTGTGATATAAATTGTGTTTAAAACAAATTTTCAAAACTTAGACGTGTTGCCATTAAGTGCAATAAAGAAGTTGCAAGAGGCTGGAGGTACAGCCTCTGCAATAAAAAAGCGAGAATTGCATCAGTTCCCTACATTTTACGGACTCACCAGTTAATGCCACAAGTCCTGCTCAAGTTTAATGCAATGTAGTATCTTTTAGTTTCACTGGTAGAGCCATACTCAACGCTCATGACTCCCCCTGCTGGTACTAGTTGGTAATGAAATCCTTGAGATACTGTTGTTATAGTTTTATGACAACCTATGATGGTTTCTTTATAAAGCCTATAAGCCTTGCCTATTTGCATAACACGGAAAGTTTCAAAGCTTCAAAGTACGGATAGACTACAACTCTCAGATACTGTATAATGAACGAGTAATGCCTGAGGGTCTGTTTTGTATTCCTAATTTCCATCTCTAATGGTACAAGAGTCTGATTAGTAATTAGGATCGACCTATTTAAAGACATGTAATGACAAATCGCAGCTCCCTTATACGGCGCGTACTTCCGAGTGATGAGCGCCGGATAGCATCTTTGTCGATTTGAACGCATGTTGACCTGTAATGCCAATTAATCCGCAACATACTCCTTCATGCTATTTGTCCTTGAATTGCCTTTATAGCATAATGAGTATATCATCTGGATCTCCCCAACAATTGACCTCAAGCATGTTTCACAGCACAAATAATAATCTTATTTTCCAGTGAATAATTTGATCGGTTTGCCAGAGAAGTGGCGTGTGTACAAACTAACTAGTGCACCGGGGATATGTGGCCCCTAGATATTCATTTAGAGATGGATAGGAGTCTTAAAGAGGATTAAGACTCTATACAGGCCAGTCATTTCACACGAGTGCATACCACCCAGTCCACACTATATTCTGTCAGTCACCGCTCGGCATGCTTGAGATTTGAAATGGTGACAGTTAAAGTACAAAGATATCCAATCCGAGACTATTTCATGGCATATTTGGTGGAGGAATTGCAAACTGGTCAGGATGAGCAGGAACAGCAACACTGCCCTCCTGCTATTGTCTGTGGTACTACACCAAACAGCCACAGGACTTCTCTCACAATAACAAAAAGTGAGATCGTACATGGACCACTTTTGAATATAGAGTTTGCATATTGTATTACTGTTTGAATAGATATAAAGCTCAAATATGCAGATTGAAAATAATATTACAAATTAGGCCTAGCAGTTTTTACAATACTAGCCCAATCCTAATATAAAAAAGCTGATGATAATCATAAAAGTTTTTGTCTGTGGAAAGCTGTCTTTTTTTTAGTTCAGCATAATGAATAGGCCCAGTCTTTTGTATTTTTCTGCCTTTTTTTTGCATAAAAATAAGTTATTTCTTCACATTATTATTGTGATTGGAGAGAAATTTCTATAGTTTTATGTGAGGAAAAAAAAATCCCTCTAACGCTAACACTAGTCTTGGTTTGTATTCTTTGACTTTTTTTTTCCTGGTATCTCTTCCTCCGACTTGACATGGTCTCACCCTTCCATGGTTTTGGTCTTGACTCGGTCTCTTTCCCGTAAAGTCTTGGCCTTGTTTTAGTCCTTTCGGCTACTACATCACCACTTAGTTCAAACTGAACAACTCTCAGCTTTTTCTTGTTTCTTTAGCCTGCTAGCCCAGATCACATGTTGACTAACCTTTCCTTCTGATTTATTCCATTTCAAGTCTATTTGCAGTGGAAGAAGCAGCATTTAATGTGAGGTGTGATTCATTCTTTGAAGAGCGGTGGATGTTGAGGTAAACCTAAAAGCTCAGTGCTTCTTATTGAGTGGCTTTTTAAGCCACGCTTTGCTCATGTGCACAAACAGCAAAGAACATTTTTCAATAAGTTCTATTTATGTGTTTCATTGGACGCTTGGCTCTAAATACCAGTCTTCTCTAAAAGTACCTGAAGTGTCTCTATTGAGATTTTAAAAGGCTCCCTATTCTTTAGCTAAATTGTATTGGCCTAAATGTATTTGGAGTGGGTTGCGTATGTGTGGAGTGCAATATCCCCACAAAGCTTCAGGGAAAATAGTTGTGTTGTTCTCCATCTACATAGCAACAAATAGATCACATTGGAATTGAGTAATGACGAGATTCTCTTGAAAGACTATTAGCAAAATGGGTTCATTTGTGCTACTTCAAAGATGCATTATGGTCCATTATGTTGGAGCTGAGGAGGGCTAGAGCACAGCATTATGAAAAGACGCTCAACAATGAAAAGATGTGGAGCTTTGTGCTAAAGTGATATGCAAATGAATACAAATGAATTCACTGTATTTGTCCCATCTTTTTATCAAATCCTACAAAGCCGCTATCTCAATTAGCGTCACAACCCTCCCACACTGATCCTACACTGACAGAGTTTTATATGAGTATAATATACATATTTGACACAAGACCCATGGTATTAAATCATATTAAAATTTCACATCATTCTTTTATATGTCACTATTTACTGCACTTGTCCATGGCTCTCTGGCACCATCCTGTGTTTTAGGGGGAAACATACAAAGGCAGCTCAGTTTTATGTTTACATTTAAAACCATTTTGGAATCCAAATTATGACAAAAACCATGCAACCAAAAGATAATCCTACAGTTATTTTCACTCATACAAGGCTGTTATTCTTCAGTGTGTTATGTATATATATGTTGACGTTATACATGCATGTACATGGATTCTCAATATCTTGTGAATCTGGGGCGCGGTGGCTCAGGTGATAGAGCAGTGGTCCTATGTGGCTACAGTAGCTTACCACCACCAGTGTGTGACTGTGGAGTGAATGAATAATGGCCTGTAAGTGCTGTGAGTCATTTGAGAAAAGTGTAATATAAATCAAATCCATTATTATTAATAGATATTAGCAAACCAGAGACAGTTATGTTTCTGACAAAATAATTTTTCATGATAGACTACAGGTTCAAAGATGTTTTAAAAAAAGGGGCTTTTTTTATTCATTCAAATCACTGGACTTTAACCTTAACTCTATATTTTAATGTATTGAGGATAGCCTCAATACATTTTATAAATGTTTATGCATTTTATGGTAAACATTTACATAGTATTAAATAAAGGCTGTTCTCGTCAGGTCATTTATGTTTCTATATTTTAATAAACATTTGAGAGACATGTTAAACTTGTAAAAGTTGACACAAAACCCTTCATTATTTTAGATTCATGAGACGGAAGTTAAATGACGAGGAGAATATATTGTATTTTAAAGCACTGAAGGAAAAAAATACTAAAAGATTTCATTTTTTTCAAAAACAGCACTACACTTTTTATGTTTAAAAAAGCGCAATAAGTCACCAGTTTACACAGAAACACCCCCGTCTTCTTCCCATTACCAGATAAAATCATAAAGAACAACAATTAAACGACTGTTAAATTCACACTATCGTCATTCATTCACTTTCACTGTCACGCTCGCTTATTGAAACAAATGTTGTTTTTGTGGAGGCTTTTTCTGCCCTCTTTTTTTTTTTCTCTGTTTGACTTCTTTCAGGAATCCTGCGCTCTAATCCTGTTGGGAGCACTGAACCTTACAGGCCACGCTGTGTAAAGCACTTCGTGGTCACACATGAAAGTCCTCATGAGGCCATTACATCTCGTCTGTGTACATCTCCAAATTTATCAAAACTCTTTGGTTGTATTATTCGTTTGTCTTAAGTGCAATTTTACCTTGATGATGTAAAGAGCCGTAGAATGTTTTTCAAATAGAATTGCTCAATCCTTTTTATCAAGTTTGACCAATACAATTTTAATTTTTTTTGCACAATTTCAATTCTTAAATTTGTGTCTTTTTGTTTGCACAGAATCCTGTCTTTGACGTCAATAATCTAACACGTCACAAACAATCAGCATGATACAATAAACACCCCAAGCCTAATATGGCATAGCACATCAGATTGATCAGCTGAGACTCGGCTACAAGCACATCGAAGCATTTACATTTACTCCAAACACAGACCAAACAGCAGCAAACAAGAACAGGTGGTGACAAAATTTGCCAAATCCTGCCCTATTCTTTATAATGGAGACTCTGCCTGACCATTTCAACCTAAAATCTTAATAGTTTTGGTTTGTTTCACATTAGGGGAATTATATTTGGTGCAGGTAATGTTAACATGTGTGACTCTAATTCTAAACTCTAATAATCTAAAATAGTGTTTGAGCTTCAACAGACTTCATCTAAAAGGGATATTAATTCAAATATTGTTTTGCTTTTTTAGGCCAGAAATGTTTTTGGAATTATTTTGTTGTTTTCCATCTTGATTTATTCAGAAACTGTAACATGCACATTGAAAATCCTTTCTGGGAAATCTCAGAGTGCCCCCTTCATTTTGACCAGAATGATTGAAATACACCTTGCAGTTACAGAGATACAGTCAATTTACTGTGGACATGTCCTTTTCGAGCAGACACTTCAAAAAACAGGCTCGGGTATAAAGGGTTAATAAACTTTTGTCCTGTGTACTTGTGGTGTCAGTGGTCACATGCAGACCCGCAGGAATGCCCCAGGAGCAGAGGTCAAACAGACAAATCTAAGCTATCAACTGGTCACTGGGTTTCGGACCTCATGTGGCACTGGAGCTCCAGGTGGAAAACAAAGCCTGCTTAAAGGAAGGTTCAATAATACTGATTGTATTTGTTTCCGAGGGGCATAAAGAAACAAATTGTGGCAGTGTGACATTACCACCTCCAACACTTCTGAGTAAATCACACAGAAACCCTTCTATAGTGTTATCATCACAAGCATTAACACATGATGCATGAGGGGCCCAGTGTGAGCAGTTTTACGATTGATGTTGAAGATATAAAAGTAGAAGAACAGAGAGAAGATTAAAAAAAAAAATGTTTAACCAGTTTGAACCCACACCCAGATCTGCAAAAATGATGTGGGATGTAAAACAGAGCAATTGACTCCTTTAATGGAACACTATGTACCTTTTTACCTCAAAGTATGGAGCCTGGGAAACATTCAAATTCATTTTGATAGATTCTTGACATGAAACCGTGAAACAAATCTAATACATATTTTTTCAACTTCTCTAGGTTACTTTGACAGATGGGGCATGCTACCAACAGGTGCTGTTACTATTTAGAAAAATAATAATGTTTGGATGGTGTTGCAAATATAACTCAAAATGGTTTTGATCTCCTGGTAAATTATTGAACATGGTTAAATCTTTGAGTGTATTTATAGAATATCCAGACACAATTCTCCCAAATACATAAATGGCCTGCCACGATATTTGTGTTTTTTAATACCACAATTATCATGGCACATTGAAACCGCGGTATAAATTGACAACGGTTATTGTCCGATGCCTACTACCAAGTCATAAGGACACACATCTTTCCAGAGCACGTCCCATCAACATCAATTCACATGCTTTAAGATATTTATCAAAAAGATTAACTGCTGAAAAGTTGCATAGTATTGGATCATATTTTAATACCATCTAAGTTTTCTGTTTAGGAAAGCTTATTTTTTTGTTCTTTCTTTGACCGCAGCGATACAGTAAAACATAGCATTATAGCTCCCAGCCCAGAAAGATGTCGAAACACTTCATGTGATTTTTCAGGTGTCATTCAGTACGAGGTGAAAGCAGAGAGAACAATTCACTGCAGTTTAATCCAGTGCAGTTTGTATTGTTTTGTAATCCAAATGACAAAGACAGCACTGTAGTGATCATTTACAGACAGAGACACTATTGTCTTTGGGGCATTTTGTGGTTTAGACACTTAAAAGATCTATCGTGTTTTGTTCATGGAAGACTGTGCTTTAAGCGCTGAACATTTCTCTTTTCACTTTTCATTCCCTTTGCTTCTGTCAGGACAGTTTCTATGTGAGACATTTCGGGGTGTTCCTTATCTTTACATTAAATAATAAATGTGAATTTCTCCATTGTGGGATCAATAAAGCCTAACCTAATCTAAAGAGTGTGAGCTAAAGTCTTCTGGCTGTATATCTTCTAAAACTA
This sequence comes from Neodontobutis hainanensis, assembly GCA_024349245.1. Lineage (NCBI taxonomy): Eukaryota > Metazoa > Chordata > Actinopteri > Gobiiformes > Odontobutidae > Neodontobutis > Neodontobutis hainanensis. Next base: position 2,170,155 of record JALDNG010000048.1, read on the forward strand.
ATGCTGCAGAAATGAATAGAAGAGCCATTGTTTGTATACTCATGTCACATTAAGAATACATTATTAAATTTTATTATTTAGATGTACTCAGTGTCATTTTTTCACTTTGATTTCCAACACCAAGGGTACTAAACAAAATTGGGTCAGGATAACAATAAGCTTCAAAAATGTAATAAAACTGAGCGTCTGTAAGGATTACAGTCTCTCTAATTATGATGCCCACACAGATGGAGCAACAGTAAGCTTTGGAAAGAGTTCCATTAATCAGAACAAATTTATGTTTGTCTCACCGCCTGCTCCATATCTGACAAATCATTTTTCTAGAAGTAAGATCTGGGCTTATCTGTTATCTGCACTTTCGCTGTAATAACAGTGTTTCTGTGAAGTGTCGGTTCAGTGTGGCTTGATTCCTTCAGGCACTTTCTTGGTATTCATGCAGTTCTTAGTCCAGCTCATAGTTGTGCCGTCAGGTGATGATCACAAGACCAATGGCCTAATCCTCTGCACTACAAAAGCAACCACACAACTCAGCCTCTTTCTTAATGTGCATGTAGCCCAGCAGAAAACAACATGATTTGGCTATAATTGCAGTTTTTAAAACTATCACTGTATCTATACACAAGAGGGAAGCGTGGTAAACAGATCCCACAGCTCTCTGGGGGAACTAATCAACTGGCTGGAAACTTGATTTGTCACCACTAACGTGCGGAAAACCAACAGATGAAAATGATCAAGGTCTTTTGTCTCGGATTTCTGTGTTTGCTGCTGTGGCCTGAGCCTGCAGATGCTCAGTTTCCCCGTGTGTGCTGCACAGTGGAAGGAATACAGACGAAGCAGTGCTGTCCCGCTCTGGGCCCCGATCCGGCCAATGTCTGTGGCTCTCTGACGGGACGAGGAAACTGCACTAACATCAGAGTGGACACCAAACCGTGGGGAGGACCCTATCGTCTGAGAAATGTGGACGACAGAGAGAGATGGCCCACCAAATTTTTCAACAGGACCTGTAGATGCATTGGTAAGTCAAGAAGATGATGTAACTCATGTAAGAAATCCAAGAGGGGTGACTAAAGAACACATTTCTGTCTCTTAGGAAACTTTGCAGGTTTTGACTGTGGCCAGTGTAAGTTTGGCTGGACCGGACCTAACTGTGACCAGAGGAGGGCTCCTGTTGTGCGTAAGGACATCCACTCACTGACGCCTGCAGAGCTGCAAGAGTTCCTGGACGTGCTGGATTTGGCCAAGAACACGATCCACCCGGACTATATGATCGCCACTCAGCACTGGCTCGGGATCCTTGGACCAAACGGGACCGAGCCACAGTTCAACGATATCTCCATCTACGACTTCTTCGTGTGGCAGCACTACTACTCAGTCCGAGACACTCTGCTGGGTAAGGACCACATTCACTGTCACGTTTACAAAAAACACCAGGGGATTTGTTTTAAGTGAGCTGTAGTGTCTTCTGAATGTTCCAAGAAGCTATATATGAGATTAAAATATTACACTGGAATATCAACACATTATTTTAAAAATTGTATTTATTTGTTTTAAAAGAACCTAGACACTGTAAATGACTTTGATTCTTATGTATGTTTAATGCAGGGACAATGTGTAACAATAATATAATGTAAAGAATATGTATTTATTGTTTATTTATACTATACCATACTAGACTTTGCTAAACTATACTTTTTCTAATACTATACATTGTAATACACAAGTTTCTCATTGTACAACTTATTGTAATCACAGACGAGAACTAATAAAAACTCTGCAAAGGCAGCTCCAAACATTTCTACATTTCTGCAAAAAAAAAAACTTGTTCCTCTGAGCGAGCATTAACTTCTTTTTTTACAATCCGATGAACAAAAGAGGATTGTTATTTGTTGTTCTGTTGTTCATTGTTCACTTGTGAGGAGCTGACTTGTGCTTGTTCTGTCGGCAGGTCCAGGTCGTCCATTCAAGGCCATTGACTTCTCCCACAAAGGCCCAGCATTCATCACATGGCACAGATACCACCTGCTCAGTCTGGAGAGAGACCTGCAGGTGTGTAGAAAGACCATGAAGGGATTACTTTGCCTCTTCATATTCACATTTACAATGCGTTTTCATTGTAGCTCATCAATAACAAGACTTTTTGGATGAGTAAATATTTGGATTATTAAAATTATTTTTTTACCCTGCAGAGACTGAGCGGTAATGAGAACTTTGCCATTCCTTTCTGGAACTTCGCCACTGGCCAAAGCGAGTGCGACGTGTGTAATGATAATATGCTGGGAGCCCGTGACCCGGCCAACCCCTCCCTCATCAGCGGGCAGTCCCGATTCTCCAGATGGGGGGTGGTCTGCAACAGGTCTGTAACACTGCCACTTTGCATAAGGATAAATATAGAGTGTGCCTTCGAAACCACTGTGTTTTTTTACTTTTAGTTTGGATGACTACAATCGCCTGGTGACTCTCTGTAACGGCACCAACGAGGGCTTCATCCAGAGAGGGATAATGGAGAACAGCGACATGTCTCTGCCGACGATGAATGATGTGCGAAGCTGCCTTGGAATCAGGGAGTTTGACAGCCCGCCATACTTCACCAACTCCTCCTTCAGCTTTAGGTACATCACTTTTATTTTACATCCATTTTTTTATGAAATCAAAATGTAGTTAAAAGAGACTTAGTATTTTTTTTCTTTGTGTGTCACAGGAATGCCCTTGAAGGCTATGAAAGGCCAAATGGTGAGTTGGATGAATCCGTCGACAACCTTCACAATCTTGTTCACTCTTTGCTCAATGGAACCAGCTCTTTGTCCCACTCTGCTGCCAACGACCCGATTTTTCTGGTAACAATTCCATTCCCTGTAACTCTAATTTATAACTTTTAGCGCATATCATTAATTCAATATATTTATTTACTTCTCAGGTTCTCCACGCCTTCACAGATGCAATTTTCGATGAGTGGATGAGAAGGTTTGTTCCGTCCAATGCTACTTTCCCGGATGAGATGGCACCGATCGGACACAACAGGGATTACAACATGGTTCCCTTTTTCCCTCCAATCACTAATGAGGAGCTCTACATCGCCTCCGAGCAGCTGGGCTACTCTTACGCCATCGCCATCGGTAGTTGTATTTCCCTTTATTTATAAAGCATTGCTCCACTGTCTTCTCTGAACATCTCTTGTACCTGGTGTTTGCAGATGCAGGCGGAGGGCCGACGGTGATGGTGCTGGGCTTTTCTCTGGGGGGAGTCTTCATCGGTCTCCTGGTGCTTCTCCTTATCTTTGTGCTCTACAAGCGTCAGCGCCGAAACAGTGGCTTTGAACCTCTGATAAAAGCAGACTTCAGCAACAGGAAGTACACAGAAGAAGCGTAGATTCAGACTACTCTATCTGCGCGGGAGAGCGACGGAGCAGCTGGTGCCATGTGGCCCTACTGTAGATGTTAATTATGTAAATGAATGACACTTAGTAGAAAGTCTAATTGCATTAAAAAGAAAAAGAGAATCAGGTTTTATCTACTTGGAAGCAAAAACTTTTACATTTTCTCTGTTATGTGATTTTGGAAAACATTTCAAACTAATATTACATGAGCAAGACTGTCTATTTTACAAGGCCATGCACTGAGTTGTTGTTTATAAAGCAGTTATTGACACAATTCTTCAACAGTGTTTTCAACATTTTATTGCAAAAATATTAGCATTAAAAGTTCAATGATACAAAACATAAAAAGGGCATCATTTAAGATCAGTATTTATAATAAAGAATCTTTTCAGTGACACATACGCATGTTCTGGTTGTTTTGTTCTTTGTACTTTAATGGAAAACACATAAAAAGCTCAGCAATTTTTCTGCGGATAGTATAACTCTGGCATGTGTTAGTTCAGCTGGATATGTGGTTTTAGGACTCTCAGAGGACAGTAGTGGTACGTATGGGTCGGTTCTGTGTGCCCCCCTCAGCGCTGCCAGGCCTCTCACATTCGCTGTAAGTACGCTCTAGTGAGGGGCTTCAGCCGAGCGTTCAGCCCTGACCGCTCTCCACAGATTCTCATTTCACAGGTGACTGTGGTCGGCTTCAAGCCTGTCGCTGCCGCAGACATAACCATTCAAGTGTCACAGATAAATTTAGGGACCTTTTCTTTGCATTTTCCAGGAATCACTATGTTCTGTTTGCTTTTTCCTTTTTTGTACTCATTTCTCCCTCTAAATGTACTAATAAATTAAAAAAAATTGGACATTAGTATTTATTCTTGTTTTTTTGTTTTTTTTTAAGTGTGACAGCCGTTCTAGTTACAGTATATTACTCAGTCACACAAGCAAACATGTTCTTTTGAGGAATTAGCAACTATCAGTGACAATGCATGTTATATAAAAAAAAAACCTTTGCTGAAACCATTTTTTGAAAATGTCTTGGATGAGAACCTCCACAGACAATGCATGTTATAGGCCAGAATTATTTGGGATACACCATCAATGAAGAGATCCTTCCTTCCTTGATTCTGTTTTCAATAAATCAAATTTATATATATAAAAAAAATTTGAAACACGTCTTTTAACTGAGAGTGTAAATTGATTTCTGTATGCTAGAGAACATTAAGCCTTTTTTGAAGGTTACGCTGGATTTTTCCAGTTTAGATTGAAACAGTTATTTATATAAATGTAACAAAAGTGAGAGACTACATATCCTGAACACACTACATGAATACTTCAGATGACAAAAGAAATCAGAAAATGTATTCATAAAACATTACTGATTGTAAAAGGTTTGTGCTCATATTTTATGCATTACATTATTACAGAACCATCATCTCAAAATGGTCTTGAATTACTGTAGTAGCCTTAGAGAGTCACTGTTGTTTTAAGGCTGTCTACCAGGATTTTGTAATGTATTTTTAATGATAATGAATTGGTGGCAATGGAGACTATGAAAATAAGAACCAAGTTTGAATTTTAAGACATAATTTGGCTGAACTTGTTCAGTGAAGAGATAAGAGCAAAGCAGATCCATGACTGGACTATGAGTATGTTCTGAGATCAGAAAGATTACATAAAGCAACATGGTTCACTCATACTGAAATCTGATGTGGTGGATAAGGAATAACATTTCAGCATAAAATAAAAAAAATGGCACATGGTATAATAACAACAGCTGACACTGTAAATAAAGTAGAAACCTTATGTTCTGTATTTTTCATACGTTTCCATTGAGTTTTAAAATATAACATATTGTAAACTTATTGTGCCTTCTTTAGGTGCATCAAATCATAACCACATTCTCAACAACACACAGACCACTTTTGCATTAAAAAAATCAAAGTGCGTAGTATTTTTTTTTTTTCAACATGGAGACCTACAATATTACCAGCCCTAAGTGCAAGAAAGACTTTCTTCAGAATCTCTGAAGCAGAGTTTGTTAGGTCGGCATCAGCGCTGATGATGAAATGATGCCATAAAGTAAAAATTATGGCACTGCTCAATCTTTGGGAAACTGAGAACTCATGATGCGTGACTGCTCTCCTTTTCAGAGCAGACTCTCTAGCCTTAAGGCTCCGTTGTAGCAGAAATCCGCCAGAATACAAAAACGGCAAAAAGAGAAAAAAAAAAAGCCCAATGTCCTTTTTAGGCTGCCTCCTCCAACATTATCTCCATTGTCGGTGGAGTGCCAGAGCGGAGAGGGCTAGCGCGGTTGGCACGGTGACGCTGGGTGTGCAGAGTGGGGCAGAGCCACCCACAGGCTTTGCGTGGCCAACCTCCACCACTGGGACTTCAGGGGCAGAACTGTCCGAATCTGTGGGACAGTCCTCGGTGCAGCCGCTGCCAGAGCCTGAGCCACTGCCCTCGTCGCCTGCAGCACAAAGAGAGATTCATTTTCTTTATGCCATATGCCATTATGGCAAATGTAGAATATTTACATTATTTAACATTCAGAGTGCAACTTTGAGAAAGTCAGTTAATACTGACACCAATGGGCTACTCTGGGAACTACAGTTATGCTATTTGTGTGTGTCTTTCACAGTTATGTTACTGCCAATGGTACTATCTACTATATACTTTGTACTATATACGCAGACTATTTACCATTTTACTACAATACATCTACTTGGATGTTAGACAGCTAAAGTCAACATTTAAAATAGTCTATGTGCTAGATTCCTCAAGACTGTTCATCACAGTTTTATAGAATTAAATAAAGGCCTGCACTGATGACATTATCATCTGCAGCACTGTCTCCAGCTCCTTCAGTGCCTCTTGTGGCTCGTTGCTGTTCATTACCTTAGCCTCAAGGTTAGACACCATTTCAAAGCAGAGAGCTTATCACGATGAGTGACAAATTGTAGCAAAACGTCAACCAATGAGCACTGGGAGGAGAACTAAAAATAGCCCGACTGAATAAAACACCTACATATCACTTACCGGAGTCTTGGAAGTAGATATCATTGCCATTATAGGCATTCTTCAGTTTATTGGTCATCACTCTCAAAGCCATGATCTGCTGGCGAATGACAGTGTCTGGGCGTGTGATGTCCACTTCCACCTCTGGGTTAGTCATCTGGTTGGTCAATCCGTCTTTCTGGACCTCAGGGAAATACCTTCAGGGACAAATAAAAACATGGGATATTACGTTTTTGTCAAAGCATTATTGTTTTTCCCTTTGTCAAAGAGTCCCGTTCCCCTGAGAACAAACCGGAATGAAATAAACGTTTGACCTGATCACATCCAGTAATGTTCTGACATACATGTGAGATATTTCTCCGGGGAAAACATGTCAGCTGCCTGCATTCCAGTTTGACAAACATGCAGCGGCCTGTCACGTGAAAACGTCTCGTGCATAAGCACTTGTTTCCCTTAATCCCAGGTCACTCTACATAACACAGGCCTTCACAATCAATCCACGTTCAAATGAAAGCATTTTCCACCCTTGACTGATACCACCCACAAAAAATATATTCTTTTGAAGCAGCAATTCTCACCAGTAAATTGTGGCTTTTATGCTTTAAGAATAGCATTGAGTGTCTTCTTTTGATAGTATAGTAGAAATGAATAAAAATGTCATAAACCAATTAAGTGTAACCTCCGCGTTGGCTGTAAGGCACTTTCTTGCAAATATTTCTTGAAAATAAGATCAGATTCGCCCTGTAACACCATGCTGACTGCAGATGTGAACAGGAAAATACCATAAAAACCCAAGATTAATGAAAGAGACGTGCCTTATAGTGTAGGCTTTATCCATGACCCCAAAAGCTCAATTTGTAATAGTTTTTGTTTGTCAAATGTAAATTGTAAAGATCCTTGTTGTGACAGAAATATTTAAAGCTGTCTTGCCTGAGCTTAGAATGTGAGTCTGTGAAATAGTCAAACCCTTAATTCTTGGATCAGACCGATTGAGATTATTGGACTTTGGACTGTGGAACCTTTTTGTCCTGGCCTCATTTGGCTGCGAGGGTTAGTGACTGTACCTGCCCTTGGTGTGTCCGTTCCAGCAGTCATCATCACTGGAGTTTCCAGCCGTCACTCTGTTCTCTACACAAATCATATCAGGCAGAACAGACCAGAACGTCTTAGACGTCTTCAGTTTTTCTTTTATGTCGGTCACCTAAAGATTAACAAAGACCTTAGTGTGGAGGGAAACAAAATCACAAATATATAATTGGATAAAAAGTGTGTTTTTTTCTATTTATTTGGCAACAGCAAATCAAGATAATCACAATGAATGGAGACCATTTTAAGGAAGAGGTTAAATAACAGCTGAGAATGAGTTTAGTGCATCTGAAACTGTGCACTTCAGAGCATTTTGTTTTTTTTTATCTTGTAGGAACAATAATATGATTATTAATGTTGATGCTGTTTTTAGAAATAATTCTAACAGCTGTTTTATATTACCTCAACATTGTTTCTATTAGTCTATTTTGCAAAAATTTGTATATAGTTAAACGTCCCAATAATGTAAGCATACAACTGGAATTCAATTAAAGCAATCCCAAAAAATTATAATAAAATGATTAGACTACATTGCTTTTCTATGCATAACAAACTACAAATGACATTACCTGGCAAGTAATAATCGTAGTGGAATTCATAACCCTCCCAAACCTGATGTTAACTTATCAAGTTTACTATGAAATACTATGACATCCTATGAAACCAAACAGGCTTCCAGCCATCATTTTAAACCTGAATGTCAGACTTTAAGAGCCCTTTACATCTTGACCATGTGACACCACCAGATATCGTTTGCCAACTTGAGCCTGTTGAACTCCAATCTTTCATCAAACGGGCCAAAATTTGACATATCCCACTGAAGCTGAGGGAAAGCCCGATAGCGGCAGGTCGGGTCCATTATCTTTCAACGTCTGACTTGCTGTTGGCTTATGTGAAATTGTGGTGAACCTGAGCAGAACATGAAAGGTGCTGTACTGACTGTGCGACGCCGCTGTAGGCCCCAACACTGCTTTTGATGTGTTAATCCTGTCACACTGATGCCAAAGCGCTCGAGCAGCTCTGATACTGCCCAGAGGGTCAAGGCTACATACTCAATGCAAGAGAGATTGACTGGCAATGTCTGACTAGCTCTCACACATTAAGTTTACTTTCAAAGTTTTACATTCACACTTTCCAGCCAGAGTGTGACTGACTCTAACAACGACATGATAATCATTCTTCTGCAGAAATTAAAAATGTTGAAAATACAAGAGACCAAAATAAATGACATCACAAAAAATGCAGTTAATGTCTTTGAACATAACGCCAAGACCAATTGTACTATCAACAAGGCGGAAAATGAACTCAAAAGAATACCAAATAGTTTACAATTTAGGTTAAATGTCAACTAAAGCAAAATAAACGTGCAGATTTTTGAGGTATTTTAACTTGATGTGAATTATATTCACTTAATTGAAATATGTTGTATTATCATTTTATTGAACTTTAGTTGTGTTGTGTAAGCCTGTGTATTCCAATTGCTCATATTTTATACAAAAATGACATTATATACAGTAATGAAATATAAAAATCAAATGTTACTTTACAAATTTACAATATTTTTTTAACATTTGGGATTAGGTAATCATGATACAAAAATAAATTACAGTGCAGGAAAAAAAATAAATTGTAGCAATTGTATAATAAAAATAATACAATTGCATCCTCGTCTCTGAAGTGCAATTACCCACATTGGCCACTAGATGGCACTGTGTTCTTCAGAATACAGAGCTGGCTGGCACAAGTATAAAGATTCTGTCACATTATTATATACAGTACTTTACAACTCAGTGATCTAACACACAACTGTCATGGTAACCACCTGGAAATATAGAACCACTTTGTCTATTCTCACCTCAGTTCAGTGAAGCCATTATAACGTTACAGCTCTGCTGCTAACTATGTTAATATTCTCATTAAAGAAGTCAATAGAGCCTTAAAGCACCCTCTACTTCCCTGTTCCATCAAACATGCAACTGTTCATAGCCAACATACTTGATCAGTTCTGTTATCATTTCCTGGTGACATTAAAGGAGTGGGACGTATTAATGAGGGCTGATGATGCAGGATGTGTAAAGAAAATCACTCAACTGTTAATCAGTAGACACTTTGTGCATTAAAATATAGGAACTGTACACGAAATAGTATACACTTTATAAGCACAAACCTTAAAAAAGGTCGAAGGCAATGCAAGAAGTGAAAATTTTGCTCTCTGTCCACGGCAGTATTTTTCCTCATTTGCCCTCAACATGTCTGCTTCCTGTCATGAACCATATATTACTTCATTGTGGTCCCCCCTGTTTCTCTGTGCACCCGCCCCCCTCCTCCTCTGTACCCCTCCGCCTCACAACTCAGGCCCCGGTCTCTCTTTTGGTCTGTCTCTCTCCGTGGTACGTCAGCACAAAGTGAATGTGAAGGTTTTGTGGCTGGAGTGATCCTGGAGCATGCATCTTGTTCTGAGGAGCTTTGTGAATAAAGCCGCAGGTCTCTACCTCTTTCTATACTTCTACTGTGATATTCCGCTGTTTTTCTTCACAGCCATCCTGCTTTTACCTCTACATTTTTCATGTGAAATATCTGGAGAAGTGAGAGTGAAATCAGAAATATTTTTAATATTTTTACTTTTACTGGCTTGGTATTGGCTTTTTTTGTCTTTCTGTGACTGTTGTTATTTAAATTAAAACGCTTTGTACAAGAGATGTCATCAGAAGATACATGCTCACCACTGTAACACACACAATGGTGTTTCCCATTCATCAATATGAACCTGATGGCCAAATGTGGCTCATGTTTGCAGTTTCTAAACACCAAAAACAAACATTATGGAGACAGAGGTTTTGCATCTGAGAGCGGCGGTATCTAAAAGTAAATAACATTATTGCATGTTTTGTAAATCACAATGTGAAAGCACTGAATGACAATAACAGAATACCAGCACAGGATGCAGACACTGCCAGTTCTGACTTACTCATGTCAGTAACATGCCCAATCAGGCAAAACCCAGTGGATTAGTGCCACATTTTCCTGAAGTGCGAACATAGCCAAAGTTATTTTTCATCCATGAAGTATTGGTAAAGCATAAATCTGTTTTAATCTTTGACATTGTGGACATGCAATCCAATCCTGTGTTGACTGTGTGTTTAAAGAAATTGCCTAGACTCTATTGACAGATATGCCGACATGTTTACAGTGAGTTATGAGACAATCACGTTAGCCGAGTTAAGTCTGTGTACAGATACTCGGATTGTTTATTTATTTTCTCTCTGTCTTGTTTGGGTGCATGCTGCATACCAATGCCAGAGTGGACCTGACTGACTGACCGGTGAGCTTCAGACGCCCTTGCCGCCTTTTTCTCAGATCAAACGCTGACGTGTCATTCGCTTTTGAAGCCGCAGACATATTCACTCTCACACAGAGTAAGCAACATGCATTCTTATCTTGGGATTGAGATGAGGGCCCTTTTCAATAGTGGACCATCTTTTTAACTTTTTGGTCAAAAACCCAGGCATCAGATTTTTTTACCACCAAGCTTTGTCATGGTATTACAACGTTGCCTTTTGCCCATAAGCTGTACCAATAGAAAAAATGAATCTACAGAATCTAATGGGGACTTTACATGTGACAGGACATGTTTTATATATTATTAAACTTTTGATTGACAGATCTGTGTGTTTTTTTGTCTTAACTTCCCTTTCTTTGAATTATATCTGAACTCAACATTGCAACTCTCACCTCTTCTTCTAGTATACTATGTAAGTGTAACATTTTTATCTGTACCCATGCAATGTGGAAAACAAAAACTTATGGTGGCGAGTGTGCTTTATGAATATCCATTTAGAAGTACGTTACATATGGCTTTTTTACAGTATATTATTTGGCCATGAGAAGCCACGCTTGGACTGCTGGGACGAAGAATGCTGCCATTGAATTATAGTACCCAAAATAATGTCCGTTTCATGTTAAAATAAAGTACTACTAGTTAGGTACTCCACACAGGCATTCATTTGTCCAGAAATTTTGTTTTAAATGCTCTTTTTTCATTGCACTACAGACTGTTCATTCCAGAATTTTACACTCTATGCTCAACCCACCTAATGTTACAGTACTGTGCTGATGTAATTTTCACTTTTACACTCCCAGGCACCCCTGTGTTACCAAATTAGCAATTCGTTTCTTATTCCTAGCAACTATCTTCCTGACACGGTGCATATCCCTGCACTGTGAGCACAAGCTAAATTAGTCCGCGTTCAATCTAATCATAGTCCAGGCAGCAGGTCTTCCCACTTATACCACAAGGGCAGAGACAACTCCTCAATCAACTTATTTTCCCTGGCAACCGCTCCTCCAGTCTGTGTTAAAATAGTTTTAGTTTTTTTTTCTTTTTCATTTGATATGAATGCTGTATTCTTTTGTGCATCTCAATTACAGAGGTCAGGGAGTTGTCGGTCACGCTCCATACCAGACAGTCGCTTTCCCTTCTTCCTTGTGTTGACCAGTGACCAATGCGCTGACAGACTCAACAGTTTCTCACAACAGAATAAGAATATCTCATGTCCCAGTGTGGCGTTTGCGCCTTGTTGCTAGATGTCGGTTGGATTTACAAGTTGTCTGGGTGTGCGCTGAGTGGTAACAACGCATTACCAACCTCAGTGTCAAGTGTCAGGATGGAGTCAAGAGGCAGATTAGTGCTCATCCACACGACACTGTTTATTCAAGGGATACACAGTTCATAAACTGCTCTTTGTTGGTTCAACTCATAAAAAGCAGATTCTTTCAACCGAGACCTACCATCTGGTGTCTAAACTGTTTCAGTGCATTAAAAATCTGTAGAGTAGAAACAATATTAGCTAACAATAAAGTAACCTCTGGGGTAATGTTTAATGTAGCAGCAGTTGTCTCCACTTTGTTTGTCTCTGCATCTGGGAAAAAGTCGTGTCAAAAGGTGACTTCTGCTTGAAACTACCACAATGCATGCAGATGTTGTTTTGGTCCAGTCAATATCACTCAGCACAGAGAAAAAGCAAATATGTTCCCCTTCTGTGACTTCACAATACACGAGATGCAAAAACATCCAGCTGTTTTATGTTGCACAAGTTGCGGAGATGGGAGTTGGTACACCAAAGGAAAATCATGGCGGTGTACAGTGCGACCGCGCGCAGACTAAAAAGTGGTTTGAAGTGACAGTGCAGTGGTGGTTTGTGTCCTCAGCTGCCGGGCTCAGTGCCATGTATTCATGACAAATCCCATTTTTAGCTCTGATCCTGCGGGCCGTCGCACTTTGTTCAACGTTCAGCCGGAGACGCCCTCCTTGTTATTCTCCCTAATTACAAGTGATTATGTCCCTGTGTAAACCTGCCACAATACAAGACAACAACAGGATTTAACTCGGAGGTCTCCATTAATGTTTGCTATAACACTCTTACACAGGTGACAGGTCTGTCAGGGACAATCCTACCACACTGCTTCTACGAAAGAATACTTGACAGAAAGCAGCACTTAAAATTGTTATTTCAAGATACCTTTGTGTTTGTTCTGCTGAGAACTTAGTTTTTAGCACAATAAGAAATATATATACCAAGAGGTTTAAGCTTTGAGTGGTATATGAAGAGAAAAAAGAATAGTCAGAATTAAAATGAAAATTGTTAAGGTGGGTTTGCATTAAGACTACTATTGGAAAGAATTTGAAAAAACAAATAGAAATGGTTTCAATGAGTAAAAAAAATTACTTGGTAAAATGTTTCTTGGCAAACACTGAACAAAGCTTATATGTGGAGTGTTTTATCTAACTGTACATAGATAGATTTGTTACCTGTGTAAATTGTGTTTGGCAGAGTATAATGGACTGCAGTCATTCAGAGAAATCATGGCCACCTTTGAACTCTACACAATGTGGCGTATATGTGTCATTTTCAGATGTTATTATAAAGTTCTATAAAATGTGCTAATGGCATTTTCACCCCAATATTTAGCTTAGTATAAGGCTTTCCCTAACATACACTGTAGATATATTTTGCTACAAAGCTGCAAAAATATTTTTGGATGGGGGTTTTATAAATTCTTTAAACTAAAATGTTCTCATTGGGAGACCTGGTCGTGCAGGTGTGCCGTTATTATCAACAGCTGCCTTAGATGGATGTGAGCGTGTACTTGCACAGGTACGTAATTAGATTTCCTGTCTTGTCAACTCCAGTGTTGACACTGGACTTCAGTGACATCTCGTTCAAAATTTTATATAATCACTTTGTTCCGTGACGCCTCATGGGCATAACTTTCTTAATTTTCAAATTTCAAAAGTGTATTAGTGTTCAATCATCACACATTTAATTAAATGTGGCAGTGAATACCTTGGAAACACACATCAACACAAATAAATTCATCCAAAACAGCTGTAGTTGACTGTATAATAACCCCCTATTAAAATGTATTTGAGGAGGTTTGACACAAAACAATCAAATCCTTGAGTCATTTGTGGTGAAAGTTTCTGTCAGATTTCATCCTTCTTTTATACACAGCTCGTGACAGCGTTGTATTGTATTGTATTGTTGGTAATGCACAGTGCTGCATATTCAGAGAACCATTTAACATATCGCCTCCAACCATTTGTTCAGTCCCATGGTGACGACACATTAAGGCAATATGGTTTGTCATGGTGAGCAGAATTTATCACACAATGATCCCACAGTGAGGGCAAATGACAGAATATTGATGAAACAGTAGTGAGTTTGCGCGTGGTGCTGGCCCACGGCTATCACGGCACAAGTTTGAAAAAGGGAGATGATTAAAGTGAGGCTACGCTCTGCGGAGAACAGAGCAATCATGGCAGGCCAGCTCTCCCGGTGCAGCACTCGTCTCCTGAGACCAACGCAGCCCACAGTGTAATGGGACCAATGTTCCTCATTAATTTATTGACAGATATGAAAAGTAGCAGCAGTGGCTGTAAAAAAATATTGTACTATTTATGCAATAAACTGGAACAACTCTATGTTCTGTGGATCAGTGGAATGCTCTGTGGTTGTGCTGTGTAGCTGTTTTTTTTATAGTACATATGTTGTAAATGTTTTTAACTACATGCTATGCCAACATTTTAAAAGAAACTATACATCCTTACACAGCATCACCTCTGTTAATAATTTCAATGCCTAACTTTTCTGACTTCAATATGTTGTGCTCTTAAATGTGTGCATTTTACTTACATGTTTTTGACAAAGAAACTGACATTTATTTGGATCACGACAGAAATATGGGATAAATATTTTAGATTTAGCTGAGTGCAACCTTTCCACTCCAGTATATGACAAAAAAAACTAGCTGGAGTTTTAAAACAAATTATAACTAATCATTTCCCAGTGTTAAACACAACGACGCAAGTTGATCAATTAACCGTCAGGACAAAAAAGATGTTCTTAAACTTTTTTTTTCAGCATGATGTATTTCCACTTTACACACTTAAACAAAATAGTTCTGGTCTTGTATCTTTTTGTTGCACAATATATAGTCTATTTCAGAATAAAGGTAATGCACACAAAAATTATTTCTCTTGAGGTGGTGATGTTAAAGGTGCAAATCTCAATATTCAACAAAACATCACACACTCAGGGCTAGATTTGACGTTAAACGTAAAGCGGATGGCGTACTTATTTTCATGGAAAGTCAGGACCTGGTGCATTGTTAAATGAAAGGCTGGACATGGCTTTTATTCTATGAACACTTTTTAACTAGAAATAAATGAAGAACAATATGGTGCTGTATAGGTGTAAAAGTGAGAAAAACCTGAGACAAAGTAGCACGTAGATGGATCAATACACAATAAATTATAGGGCAAACAGACAAAAAAACTTTTATTTGTTGATCAGGTGCGTAAAGGTGAGTAAAGCCTGCTGTGATTAGGTGGATGTGCTCGTGCACGGGCCTGAGGTGAGAAAGACCAGGTCTGGACTCACTGTAGCTTTCAGCCTGAGGAAAGAGATGCTACTAGAACCAGGTCCAGTTTACAACTACTTATTTTGTACAAGTTATTTATTATTTTATGTGAGGAGTCTGCGAGTCTGTGATGTCCTCCACATGTATAGGATTAAGTGGCAACTCTAAAGTGTCCCAAGTGAATGAATGTGAGAGAAAGTGGTTGTCTGTCACTGTCTGTCTAAGGCCCAATTAATGCATCTACTGTAGGCTATATTTTAATTGTTTTATTTATAAATCTTAAATAGCGCACTCTTTGATGCCTTCAAATTCAATAAAATAAAATTCCTTTTAAAAGAACGGCCAATTTCAGAGGACCACACAATGTTGTTCCAGGTTTTTGCTGCATGAAACTTAAACGCTTCTTCACCATGTTCAGTTCTAACTCTGGGCACGAGCAGAAGGCCTGTCCCAGATGTTCTCAGACTCTGAGAAGATTCATAAGGAACTAGCATGTCAGACATATTCTGGTGCTAAACCATTAAGAGACTTGTAAACCAGCAGTGCTGTTTTACAGTCTATTCTCTGAGCAACAGGAAGCCAGTGCAGAGATTTTAAAACTGGCGTAATGTGATTGTAATTCCTTGTGTCAGTGAATAAGCTGCAGCTGTCTTAACCCTCGTTTTGAGAGACCAGTGAGCAGGCCGTTACAGTAATCTAACCTGCTGGAGATAAAAGCATTGATAAGTCTCTCTAAGTCTGCTTTTAGACATTATTCCTTTGACTTTGGTAATGTTTTGAAGGTGATAAAATGCTGATGATTTAATTGACTTATTGTGACTGTGGAAATTCAAGTCTGAGTCCACTATGACCCGTAGTCTTGGCTGTCCTATCTCGGTTCAGTTGGAGAAAATAGTTTTGGATCCACACATCATCTGCATAATTATGGTGGGATACATCACAGCTTTCATATATAACCAGGTTACCATCCAGCGGTTGTCTTTGTCTAGTGATCAACTAAAGAACTGTGAGGTGCTGTCATGTGACCTTTGAACTTGCAGCTCATGTGATTTGATGAATATGTTCAGAATGAGTATTTACATCCACCTGTGTGCGCTGGTTGCCCTCACACATAGGTACATGGCTGCGTCCTTCCCATGTCAGCGAAAGTGTTAATAGGATATGTCCAAAATGATAAACTTAAATAAAAAAAAAAAGAGGTTTTAAAAGTTGAGCTGCAGTCCTCGGTTATCCAGTTAATGGTGTGTGCATGTCACAGTTTTCCCAGCATTAATATAGTTTCACACTTCTGATACGGGAGACATCTGCACGAATTAAGCATAAAAAATATTGGTCGGAGAAGTCTTGCACGTCTTCCTGTTGCCATGACAACACTAAAACATGTCTGTAATTGGGGTCCTTGACTTTTGGCTTCGTTTGTTGCACTGTATGGCTGCAATCCCAGATTTTGATCTCACGGTTAAAATGTGTTGCTATGGGTTACAACTCCTGCAATCTTCATCAAACAATTATTAAATTAAGTTAATGACTGACTGAGGAAGCTGACACAATCCAACAGATACAGTGGTTCTCACAGACTGTACTGTTGCCATCAACCTATAGAAGTTCATTTGAGCCGAGTTTAACATCTCTGCTAGCTACACTCCCACACAAACTGCTATTTCCTCAGCCTTTATTCATTAAGTGTGAATGCTCATGAAAGGTCCTGCAAAAGCATACAATTAATTTACTTTATTTATTGTCAAGGACCATGCACAAACACATTAATCTCATATAGGAGAAATGTATAGTAGCAGATGGAGCTGGAGTGCGAGGCAATTTCCAGCTCTGGACAGGTAGGCATTACACACTTAATGACTGGAAAATGCCCAAAAGAATAGGAAAAAGGCCCAGTATAATTAAATAGTGATCGTATGCAGCTCCACTAGAGCACTTGTGCCGGAGGGATTAGACGCCTTGCTCAAGGAGACGTCGACAGTGGCAGTGACGCAGTATTGTGACTCATTGAGAACTCTAATTTTTCTACATTTAAGGGAATCACTATTTAATGGTATTTATTTTTGTGTTCATTGCAATGTAGGTGGCATCTCATTTACACCTTTGTGTAAATTATCTTTATTCAATAAACAGGCTGCAGATTTTAGCTCCTGCTTTCAGTTTACTTTGGCCCACGGTTGGAATCAAATACCAAGTGATGCCAAAGTAGGATGACAGGGTACACCTATTTATGATGCTTTATAGCCCTTTTGACAATGGGGTGACTTGTACTAATCCAACCTGTACTATACTATTCCAGAAGAAACAAAGCTTTACATAGTGAGGTGGTTATGGATTCTTAAGAGAGGTCAGAATATTTGCATTTATGTATTGATAGAGAAACACAACCTGCTGGTGTTTCTTCTGTCATCATTTTCTGAATGTGACATAATTTGGTGCCATTAAGAGCTACAAAATAGGAATATCACTTCTGCCTGTCAATAGTCTGGTTGGTTCTGGTGTGCCTCAAATTGGTCTAAGAGCAATACAATACAATAAAAAAAAATAAAACCATGTTTTTGGTAGAAATAGTGACATGGACACAAAACTGTAAGAACAGATAATCTGTGTAACATCAAAAAGACAAATTTAGAAAAAATATATATATTGTATTGTTTAGGGAAGTCTAAAATAATCAAATGGAGAGATGGAGCTTGTGATCTACTGCAACCATAAATCTGACAACTAATCCAACAAATCCAAAGCTTGACCATCTAATACAGGGGACAATGGGGTCTTCTAACTATGACATGCGCTGTACTAGAAGTAGTAATGTTTTGTTACTGGAAACAGAACTTTTAAGTGGTCCATAAGCCGTCATAAGACAAAAGTCAATTTCAGTGTCTAATCTAGAACCTTTGTTTAAGATGCTTTCAGAAAGAACAGCAAAGTACTGCTGTTTAAGCTGTTGCCTATATTGTAAGAAGCAGAACATCAGCATTTTGTGTGTGTGTGTGTGTTACTGCATGCTCCGCTGCATACTGTACATTTTAATTGCCCTGCTGGGGATGAATGCAGAGATTAGAACTGAATACTAAAAGCCTCTTCTCTCTCGGCTCATTAACACTTGTTTAACTAAAGAGCTCGCGCCTTGACATCGTGTCCACTTTGGCCGGCACTTCACATTTTGTTCCTTTGCTATAAACATACAGCAAACAATGTGCTGGTTTGTTCAGGCAATAACCGGGAACATTTGGTATTGTTCTTTTGGTTTTCATATATCTCTGTCAATAAATTAAACAAACACAAGTCAATACAACTGCTCAGTTTGTTCTTGGGCAATGTTTTATATTTGTAGCATTTTTTCCAGACAAGCAGCCAAATATTTATGCTGGAATGCCTTCGCCAACTCAGGGAAACGTTACATTTAGTGTCACATTAAACAATGCCCCGAAGTATCGCGCCACATAGGCATTTGAGGAGAGTTATTTTTATGTGGTTTCAGAAAAATATGCCCGAACCTTAAAGAATCTTCATAATTGCATGGTTTAGGGTAAGTCGGACGACACAACAGTTTAGAGAATAGGACTGTGGATAGGCCCACTTAGCTTCCATTAAGCTGTATCCAAAACAAAACTGTCCAAGCTGCTTGACATGTTCCTGGACAGCACATGTATAATGGCAGGGTCATGCTTTTTGGGAAAAGAAGTGGTTGTGCTTCTGCCCCGCAACTGACTTCACAAAACCACACAGGGATGTTTAGTCAGTATTTCCGACTGGTCCCAGCTAAGAATACAGAGACGTGAGCATGAATATTCAGTTTGGCTAAATGTTCAGTCCAGTCTGGGTGAACATCCCAAGATTAAAGTATAAAAGAAATCAGGATTAAAAAGAGCAGTCAAATCTTGGCTCTTTTTATACACTTTTAGTGACAATGTGGATTAACACATTGACAAATAACAGCCTTAACACATACTGACTAACACTGTGAGCGAAAACTAAGAGAATAAGATTGAGACGTTTAACAGCCTCTTGAGAACTGGAGAGGCCCAGAACAGGTCAGGTCAGGTAATTCTTTACTCGGAGCAAAGGAGATTCAAAAGAAAAACACAGAATGCAAATGTTTTCACAAATATAGCTTGTCTTGTTTGTGTGATAAACAGTCATATTCCAGAAAGAAAAACAGAAAAATGCTGTACTTCTTTTAAAAACATTTGAGGTTAGTATCCTGCAGTTTTTGCCTTGCTCTGAATTAATTAGACACATTGCATTTGCTATCTACACTGCATTAAACACAAGTTGACTCAACCTAAAATGTGACTAATGACCCTTTCCTATCATTTGAAATGGATGGAATGTAAGTAATATTTCTTCTTTTCTGTTTACAAAGGGGATAATAAAAGACAATGTTAACCACAATGTAAACCAAGGATCTGTTATTTGTTGCATTTATAAAAACTAAAATCATGGTTGTGCAAACAGAAAATACAGACCTTTTTTGATCATGAAGCTATGTTTAGAAGTACTTGACTTTTACAATTCAATAGGTGCCAGTGTCTTTTTTGAAATAAAGTAAAAAGGTTTAGTTAAACAAAGGTTTTCCACAGGCTCTTCTAACACAAGTTTGTCTTGCCTTTGTCTGGGCAAGATTGTTTATCCTCTAAAACATTCAGTCTGCTTTACACAGGGGAGACAAAGAGGCCCAATAAAACAACACTCAATTCAACTGTGCCAAAGTTGTTACAAATGTCAAATTAAAGCTCCACCTCTTATCTATAATGTGCCTCTGAGCCCGTCAGTCTGCGGCGCCTTTATCCTCTCTTTGGACTTTCAAATCTTCATTTCTCACTGAGTTTCGAGGGTGTGTGCTCTGACAGAATGTCAGGCAATTAAACAGTCATGGCTCATTGAGCTGGAGGTGGGGCTCTCCTCCAGGCTCCTCGTCAGAAACACAAGGATTCAAAACCCCTCACTCACGGCCTTTGCACGTTCTTCGACTCACAAACTTAAGCTGTAAATTCAGACAAAAAGTTCTAATCAAAAGGACACTTTACGCTGTTGTCAACTTTCACCAGGCTGTGCATTGTCACTGTCACAGGTAATTATCCTAGTGAGCGAACACAGTATATGGAACAACAAAGACTTAGTTTCCCAGGAAATGGTGTTGTGCCCCCGCTGCAGAATAAACACAAACCTGCTCCTCACTTATGATTGCACTAAGCAGCTGAGAGAAGAGACTGAAGCCTTCACCTGCTGCTAATATCAAGAACAGATGCAGCATTCTCAATAAACACAGGTGAACCAGGCCAGAAACACGTTCTAAAGGATCTGAAGTACACAGAGACCATTATGCTGGTCCTCTTTTTCTGTATTAGTATAATCAGAACAAGGGAAAGGTGGATACTGACCATAGCAAAGTCCCATCCTTCTCATCTTCATCAGTATATGCCAGCTTAGGTTGTTTAAAACTACATCTGGTTTCTCCTACAATGTTATTCTTACTAATTAACAGACTAAACAAGCATTTCCTTATCTGAGGTTAACTCAGTTTTGGTGTTAAACAGTGACTAGTTCTTATATTCAGCTGGATGCTCTAATTGTGAGTCATACTGAGCCTAAAGACAAAACAAGTGTTCTATTTCTCTCGCCATGAGCCCACCAGACCCTTTAGAGCACATTACAGAAATGTCACCATTTGCAGCTTCCTGCAGCCTCTGTGATCAGCATCAGCTCCTGAGGCTTGCAATGGACTTTTCTACTCAGGTGCTCCACTTGTAGTTATCATGCCAAAAATAAGTTCCCTGAGATCTTGTGATATTGTCCATGCAGGCTAATTACCCCGTTATTCATGAGCCGTCTGGAGTCCTCACTCCACTGCACCACCACAGCAAACACCAGCTGCATCACTCTGCATCACAAACTGTACCCTGCACTGCCTCTGATTGGATGGCTTCCTATAGGACTTGACTCTATTAGCAATGGCAATGAGGCTCTATAATGGGATGTGTCAAGAATAGATGTGTGGAAGATGGTTTGTGCATGAGCTGTTGCAGCTGGGAACATAGTGGCATATGTTGTACAATCCCTGTGGTGTTAGCTGCCTCACTCTAGTGTTAAACATTTTATAGAGCCAAGCTATTTTACACTTGAATAAGGATCACTGATGTCTGGAGGCCTTTCTTGTTACATGCAATGATGATTTAAGACTCTCAAAACACTGAATAAAATACTATGTAAGCTATCTCTGACACAATGATAATGTCATATCTCTGGTCTTTAAAACAACTGGAAAATTTGATGATGTGAATTGGCACCATGGCACCACTACAAATGCTCAAAACAAGTACTTCAGGCTCCTATAGGGAAGAATAAACACTGCAGAACAACACGCTACATACAAAACTGACAAAAACAGTGAGCGTTTTAGGCTCACAAACCTGCTTCTAAACCTGGGAACGTGACTGCAAAAACAACAACCATAGATTGGTGACATCAGCGCAGATATGAAAAAAAACTCCATCAAGAGTGAAGCCATGAAGCTATTTAAAAAAAAATCTGTTTAGCAAAAAATGGCGTCTACAATATTAGTAGCGAAGGCCTTAGATGCAGTTTGGTTCGGTTCAAAATTTACAAGATACGGCACCAAGAAGAAAAGACCAAAACATAATGAGTCCATTGTTTATTCCTCCAAATTTATCAAGACTCAATACTCCTTAATGTAGTGTCTTAAATAACATTAACAGTTAAATTGTTTGTTCATTGCAGTCCATCCCCATCCACACAACAGACACAGACATAACGACTCCCATTCAAACAGTAACACAACAATTCAAGGCAACAAAAACAAAAAAAATAAAACTCTGATGAGAATTAAAACGTTGAATCTTACACTGTGTTGCATCTCATTCCAAACATTCCTCTGGTTTTGCAGCATAAAGGCAGAGAAACAGACAAAATGAATTCACTTTAGGTGGGAATCGTTGATGGACATGCACGGTTTAAAAAACACACACATAGCAGCAGTCGTATATGAGACTTCAATATTGTGTTCGATATGAATGAGAACGTGCAAAAATGTAATTAGTATTGAGTAAAACAAATTGCTCATTTATTGTTTGTGGATTCTAAGAGCCAGATGGTAAAAACTCTGCTTTTCAAATCAGTTTTTACACCGACTGAATAACATATTATTAACCTGACAAAAACCATTTAGCGGGTGAATTGAGCTTGTTTTCAAACTCTATGGGGGGAGAATGACAGCTCCACTAAAGGGAATGAATAAATAGGTTTAAAAGGGAAAGAAATATGATATATTTTACTAGTAAAAGTATCTCCCACAACTATTTGCCAAGGTATGCTTTGACGGGATGGAGGAGAGAACGGAAGGGCAGAGTTGGCTCCAAAGGTAATCCATGATGAGCACTGTCTCTCAGCTCAATTGAACTGCCAGCTCTGTGTTAACCTTTAGCCTGAAGCGGCGTTTTAGCTTTCAAGGTTGTTGAAAATGGAAATCCATATATCAAGATCCAATCCGACAAACATACGCTTAATCTGATGGAAAATAATGTTGTGCATTACAGCGAACAATTGAAATGGTCAGTCTTAGAAAACCCATCCATCTCCTCCTTCATCCTCTTTCCTTTCTGTTTGCAAAGTACAAACAGAGACGAGAAGGGCAGTGAAAGCATCGTGCCACACCTTCCCGCTGCCCTCTTGGGGTAAAGCTGTTGATTCGTTAACAAACACAAATCGATAGAGGGACCTGAATGGAGCACAAGTACAAAGAATTAATTTCCGGCTCCAGGGGCTTACGGTGGCAAATCACCAGCTTTAATCAACAGTGTCAAGTCAGAAAGACAAATGATGTTTACGCCAAAGCTGCGTCTCGCCTGAAAACAGCAGCTTTGGCTCGGATTCCTCACCAGTCTGTCAAGGCTTGTGCCAGCTGCGGTGGTAGGCCGCTCCTCTGGGCTGTATGGCCTGAAGCGGGCGGTGAACACGTCCGAAACACCACGTGTAGACCTACTCATTCCTGAGGGTTTGGGCTGGCCACAACCTTGAAAAACCTGCAATTACACAAACATGGGCACCCCATAGTCAATGTCTTAAATTACTTTGGAAGCGGAAAATAGGGAGAACATGTTTTCTTAAGGCCTAGTGACATTCACCCTGCGTTACCGGCATGACAGTGCTCGACGTCAAGCGGAGGAAACAGCGCTGATAGATGATTCAACGAGGCTGCGACCAACGCTATTTAAAATGATAGAGTTAAGTTTTTATGGGATTTGGGGAAAACACCACATATACTTAAACCATAAACAAAACTGCATCTGTTGCATGGGAAAACCAACGGGGCATTTAACTGAATGAGAACTGGCATCTAAATGTGTGTAGGCAGACAAATATCTTCACAACCACCTACATTTTTTTGACTTTCTGACTACAATTTTGTGGGCAAACAAAAATGCAGTAAAAGACAGGAAATACATTAACTACTGTTAGTTGAACTAAGATTATCTGACCAAAGCCAAACATATAATTCAAATACAAAACCTAAACTTGGACATAATTAGAATGCGTTGTCCTGTGCACACCTTACACCAGACACAAGTTAAACTGTAAAAGTGGAACTACGGTAGTTCCACTTTGGGAAAGTTTGACTTGTGTCTGCTGTGCTGCTTTTATTCTGTGTGGAATAAACCTAATTGACATACCCTGTAGGAAACCTGGGCACTGTTATCTTGCATATTCATGATGGCCTCTGAAATCTTGACATCAATAGGCTCCATGACAGATTCAATGTTGAAAGGTCCCTCTAGCCTCTGTGCGACCAGCAGCATAGCATCTGTCAAAACAGTGGTTAAAGGTTAGTGAGGAGAAGGAGAGAGGAGAGGTACAAAACCACTTCATGGACAACTCACAAAAGTTTATTAGGAGCACACACTGTTTATGTGCTTCGCATTGCAATGTAGCCTGAAAATGAATACCCACAGAAAAAATGTTAATAAATTGAACATTCTGCAATTAACATTTAGTACAAATTCAAAAGTAAAGAACAAAAGCCTACTGTAGTTAACATTAATACAAATTAGTAGATATAAGCTCTGTTTAAGAATCATCTATGGATCGTATATACAGTGGACAAATACACTGTGACCTGTCCCATAAGTCAGCAGACTGTACCATGCTCAAGCATCACTGACACCCAAAACAGTTGCCTCCTGAGATTTGTTTGTAGTCTACAAGACAAGCATCAACAGTCCTGAGTGTGAATATGCCCTTTATGGAGCCAGTTTAATGTTTAATTTAAAAATAAACACAAAATATACAGAAATGATTGTAACGCTAAAGACAAGTAAAGTACCAGCTCACTTCTAAATAGATTAGTGTTGCACATTGCAGGGGGTGTGACACAGGGGAAGGTGGAGCAGGTGGTCTTGAAGTAAACTTGAAGCAGTGCTCAAAAACTTTAGATTAAAAAAAGACACAGAAATACCATCAATAAATATAAATCAATGGATATGTGTCCAGACAATCACTGTTTGTTCAAAGTACTATCCCGTTCGTTTTTTCCTTGACAATGTTAGTGCATGAAAATAAAAGCCATTATCTGCTTAACTGAATAATAAAAAAAAATTAATCTTTCCCAAAAGGTCATAGATTTAACCCACCCACAGATTTCTCCTTCTGTCATGATCCCGGCAGCTTCTCGCAGGACTCTTATGAAGCATAAATCCATCTCGGGGCAAATTCAATTTTTATGTAGATCAGCTCAATCAAGTCAAGCAAATTAAGTTATGCTGCATGCAACAAATAGTGCTGATGAGTCATTGATTTAATAGAACTTTTGAAAGCCAAGCAGTTATTTACATTCGCTGCGGGCGATGAACGCTATAAGGTCAACGGCTCATTAAGATCAGCGCATGGAGACAAACAACAAGACCTTCCTGAAGACTCTGAAACTGTATAGGCCAACTGAAAAATTTAGCTATAAAACATTTAGTTATAACAAACATGTTTTGCTGTGACCCTCTAAATAATAACTGTATTTACTGATAGTTCAAGTTCGAGTGCTCTTAACATTTTTGTAAATGAATTCAACACATGTAGTCTGGATAATATGTTTGAATGGTATGCCTCACTGAGCAGGACTTCACCAAACCACTGACTTGTAAATGAGTAAGTAGCTGCTCTTAAGGCAGTCTGACAAGAGGTTTCCATACAGACCTCCCAGGACAAGACCTCACTGTGGCCTGTAATAACAACTCCACAATTACACCCCCATTACTAAATTAGGTCATGCTGTCATTCGGCCACTACAGAAACAATTATGAAGACATGCTCATCCCTGTCCTGCTTATTTCATCCTGCCTGAAATGGGAATGTGGCAAGCATTTGAGATCAGTAAAGGGACATTGCGCTATATATGTCAAGTTGTATGTTGATAATATGTATTTTGTTTGCAATTTTGTTTCTGTTGTTTAAAATTATTATTACTGCACTTAATACATAACATAATGGCTGGTTAAAATTCTAAACATCAAGTTCCTGAGTTCCAATTCTTTAAAATGAAATCACAAAACTCTCTAAACCATATTCTTCTTAATATATAATATTCTTAATAATAATTGTATGATATTGGGAGGACAGCTCTCGTATACAAGCATAAGTCCACAAAATCAGGATTTGGAGGAGATCTACTCAAAAAACACTTTTGATTGGGACTCGGCTACAAAGGTTAATAGCTTAAATATTTAGCTTCTTTTGTTTGAGCTAACCTTTTGACATAAAATACATAAACTACAGTCAAAATGATGATATATAAGATGCAAAAGTCCCATCTGCTTTTGTAGCAGTGCTGTCACAGGAGTCTATAAAATATTTTACAGTGTTTAGTTTTGTGATTTAGTAAATACAAGCTGTCTGTTAGCTGCTTGCATAGCGCCTTGGCTACTTAATGATTTAGAACCTGGTGCCTTTACATTCACTCCATTCACTTTGACAATCTGTTGAACACAAATCAACACTTATAGCTCCCTGTTTCCAGGACTGATGTTTATATTCCTAATATTTAGCAGACGTGATACAATGTGTGTCTAAAATATTTTTTTTATATTCGACTGCTGACACTAACCAGGAGATGTTAGTAAATTGTTTTGTTCAGACGTCTATACCAAACCTGAGAGTCTGGTAAATAATAAAAAAGAGTAACACCGGTGTATTGGTAACATTTTCTATTATTATTTCAGGCATTCATATTCAGGACCTGTCGGCTGTTTTTGAATGCTGCTGTAAGGAATCTTCATACAAGCACATGTGGGAATACTGTATCATTTGTCTCATTCCTCTTCTCTATTGTTCTCTGCTTAAGGCCACAGGACAGTGTTGCTTATAGTACAGATTTATTTAACTTGATGTTTCTTTTGCTGAAAGCCCAGTTTGCCAAATGGTCATAAAAAGACCCGAGGATTAAACATTCTATCAATCAAAACACATCCAGAAAACTTAATGTAAAAGTGTCTTGGAACTAAATAAAAGGATAGAGGAGACAAATACTGTACAAAAAAACAAATTAGGCTCCAGTTGTGATAGCAGACCTGACCGGCTCCTCGTTCTTCTGGGACCTGCGATCACTAATGGCAAAAAGCATTACAGCAGCTCGGGATCCATTTCCTTTCCAATTATGTCAAAGTCTGGCCCTTTGAAGAGCTCCTCTGTTTGTTTACACTGCGGATAGGGAGCTGCCTGTGATGCTAACTGCGATTTCAATATACAAAGCCTCTGCCAAATGTTTTTTTTTTTGTGACTTTTGCATTTCAATCTCAGCAGGCTATAACAATATGCTCTAAGTGTAGATGGCACCTGCACCAGAGAACATAATCAAACAATAAATAGAGATTTGCTGCCACTTGCCTATTAGCTATCACCTGTCAGAACAATGTGTTCCTTTGTCTTGGAAGTCATTTAAATTCTGAAGTGTCACTCAGAGCTATTATGCTGTAAAAACGTATTATGGCCTCAGGTATGTCTGCTTACTTCCAAATAAAAACACACACACTTTATATTCAAGCTTAAAACCTGTCAAGAGCAAAGACTGCAAATTTAGGTCAGGAAAGCCACATGGGAACACTTCATATTTCATAATAAGTGAAAAAAGAATGCCTCTAGCATTAGAAACAAGCCTTCTCAACAGTTATCTGCTGCTTATCAGATGGCGTCGACAAACACACAGAGCTGGCAGCTCCATACTTCATACAAACCCAAATAAGAGCGGAAGCAGACGTGAGAGCGGCAGAAAGTGTGCGACGGTGAGGGAATGTGAAACAGCGCTGATTGGAGTGAGTGGAGCCAGTGTGCGGTTCATTCCCAAAGGAAGAGGGGCTGCTGCACTGCATGTAGAAAAACTCTACCTACACGGAGAATTAATGAGTCTCATTTATGAGGGGTGCATGAAGTCCCGTCCACTGTGGTGCGACTGCTGCTCCCAGCCAAGTGTTCCCCGGCATCCTTTTTTGGAGCACAGAGATAGAACCGTGTCCAGCTAGAGGAAATCATGTCATTATCACTACACAGACATGCAAATAGACAGCAGGTTGGTTATTCAGGTGTAGTAGTCATGTGGGAGAGTCACAGTGATATTTCAGGTTCATTGAGGTAGTTTCTATTTAGTTAGTATTTTTATTAGTGCTAACATGGGATTTGGTCCTTTAAAAAGTAAAATGAATATGAAGTATGTGAGTTTGCCAGTATTTGAGAACTATAGACAGGAGGAATACATGTCCTTTTTAATCTTAATTTAACATATGACAAGCTAACAAACCATTTGTTTTAACTTGGTTTGGAGTTTGTGATACAAAGTTTTTCTGCTGCACTCCGATGTCAAGCCGGAGTATTACTTTAAACTGCAAAGACTTAAGCATCATATTGAGGTTAATGTTCCTGTTTGTGGCACAAAACATGCTTATTTGCAGTGTTTCCCAAAACAAAAAAAAAAAAGGTGGTAATATTGCTCTGGTCTGTGCCTCTTTATCGAGATTGATGTCCACTTAAATTCAGACTATGTCAGCCAGCGGCAACCTCCAGCAGACAAGGACAAATAAGGAAAGTGAACAGGCACATCTATGGCTCTTTGCCTGTGAAGAGCTTCACAGGATGAAAAATGGCTCTAGTGTAATTTGGATTCTGTAAAGCATAGCTCATCTGTGGTTCAGTCAAGCAACTAATGGCACCACACCAAACGGCGTAGAAGTGCAACGGAAAAAAACAGACATAAACGCATGCTGTTCACAGGTCTCACTTTTTCCTGATAGAAAAAAGGTCCTTGAACATGATGTAAAAGCACATAAACAGACGCCCATCAATAAAGTCTTTAATGTGAAATACAAGCCACAAGCAAAACAAAGGTATGAAAAATGTATCGGTACATCAGAGCTTATGAGGATGATGCAGTGTATTAAAAAAAAAGTTTTTATTTCAAGTGATTATTGAGAAAAGAGGTTTGCAGCAAATCGCAGCAATATACTGTACACTACAATATATTTTTCCAAAATAGTGTCCTTTTTGCAAACCTCCAGCGTCTTGTCGAGAGCTGTCAAATAACGGGTCATCACACTGCAGCTGGAAATATCCACTGTTGTGAAGATTACAAAGGGCACATCACGACAAACGCACACAGAAAGAGAGGAAGCAATATAATCATTTATTAATTATGCCTTTAAACAAATATTAAGAAACATTACAGCAAAATAAATGCTGGAGGGTACAGTACTATAAGCTAGAAATAAAAAAACATACAAAGAGTGAGTGAGTCAGAATTTGAAGCAAGTATGATATCCACAATATGATAACGTTGCATTTTGCATGTGTTTTCCTGATAATGTGCAGCTTTACAACTTTATATCGACATATTGCAGTACATACTAATACAGCCATTTCCAAGCTGCTCATGTGTAGACATGAGTTTTCTATATATAGTGATAGAGTTATTCTGACACAGATTTGCTGGAGAGATCCGTCACCCCAGTCGGTTTTGTTTGAACTTTGAAAAGCCACATGCTCCAGAGAACCACCCAAAAAAAAAAAGAAAAAAAAAAAGAACTCTCTGCTGTGGACACCAGCCACTGTGTAGCTCAGAGCAAAGACAACGACACGCCTCGCTGATCAGACGCCACCAGAGACAGACAACAGTATCTGTGTTTCCACCAAAACTGCTCATGTATTTTGTACATTTTTAATTGCAGAGGTGTGGAGCTGATCTATAATTAGAATCACTTAAGCATGTATTTATGTTCAAGTAATTAGGTTAGAGCGGAAGTGAGAAACAAAATGGATACTGATGCTTGTTGACCTTAAGCACTAGAATTATAGTCCAATATTTTGTAAAATGGAGTTCATGAGATACTACTTTTGTTTTTTATAAAGAAAGTATTTACATGGTTTCATCTTATAACTTCATATGTGAATCAAATGGTCATTTATACAACCTCAGAAGAACTTGACACAGTAGAAGTAGAAGCATCTTAATGTGGCCATCTGAAATATGGACAGTCTCTCAGCAACATATATCGTGGGAATACAGTTTTCTTCTGAGTATTTGTTTATTCACTTAATAGCATATTGTAATAGGAATCAGCTGTGGAAAAACAAGACTTTAAGACGTCATCTAGGCTTCATTATCAAGGATTTTAACAGAGGAGAATGCTACCAGAAGTTTTGGCCAAACACATGCTTACATTAAAGGGAGGCTAGAGTTAGAGACTTTCCCATTCGCTGCTGCTTCAATCAATGGTTGCCAAAAATACAGAGAAAGTGTCTATTCCAGCAATGACTGTCTACAAAAAAAACACAAAGAAGCACAATGTGAGGCGGAATGACGTGGTCAAACGCTCAGCTCAGAGCTAGAAGTTTAACTTGAGCTGGGCGGCGGGTTCTGTAGCTTCAGATGAAATTTCCGTTGGCCCCATTTACAGCAGCACATGGTTTAGTCTCTGTGGTGTGGTTCCTATCTTCTTCTCCCGCCCAAAGTATCTAATACAGCCATATTTATCAAAATACTACTACAATCTAGACTTTAAAGAAACATCACGGATGAAATGAGACCCAGACTGGAATAGGTCCTTTAGTCTACAACATTACAAACTGCAAATGTCTATTTAAAAAAAAACATTCAAACTATGTGAAGCAAGCTAAATTAAGAAAAAAAACATACATTCCAGTTCACTTGTTGTGAAAAGTGCCTTTGCACTTTAGCGTTGTAGTTCCTTAACCTTTAGGCCACAGGTGGTGCAGATTAGACAGTGAAAACAACCATTACAAAGCCATTTAACTCCAGCCGTGTCGAGAAATAGCTTTTAGAGGCTGTTCTAAATCACCACTCTTCAAAATCATTTGTCCTGAGAAACGTCACACAATAAGGAAAAAATAAAGGCACTGAAGGTATTTTTAAAGTTTAAAAAGTTCATTCTCACACATGCACTTAATAAATGAGAAGGAGAAGGAGCAAAGTATGGCTCATTAAAAATCTTTAACATATAATCAAAATAGTGACAGCCTGCTAGATGATTAATTTACAGCAAATGCAGCCTAATTAAACTCAAGTCTTCCATGGCAAATCTAGAGAAAACAGTGTTGCTGATAAATAATGTCAAAAAAGCAAAGGGCATTTTAAGATAACTCTGTTACTCCAGATATATGCTGTTAACAAATGTCAAAGCAGCCAAGCATTTACACACATTGAAGATGCTATGTGGATGTTGATGAAGAATGTTTATGAAGTCAAGCCAGTAGCTAATCCTTTGGTAAAGCTGTGTAGTTTTAACATTATTGCTTTGATATAGTAAATGAATCAACTGGCCTTGTCAAAACCCTCAAAAAATCCACAAAGAGAACTATGCACTTTTATGGTTTGGTCTTAGAGTTATTATTTCATTATTAGATGGGAGTAAGGAATTACAAATAAATTGCAATAACTTTGTAAGGCATCAGCACTTTTGATTGAGTGCTTGAGTGTTAAATTACATATGATGCCCTTTAAAACTTCAAATATAATCCTTTATTTCTCCATTTCTTAAAATAACAGATATTTTCAGCTTAATGCGTTCCTGCAGCTTAATCAATGCTTGTCATTATTCTAAGACTGATGGCTACAAAGTAGCTCAAGACACTATTACATTACATTAGTACCACACAGAGATACAGTATGTTAGTTTCCATTTTAGCTCCCTGAGCACTCGCCCACTCGGGAGCTCTGCGTCTCTGTGTCTTTGTCAAGCCAGTTGGAAAGTACTTAAAGCTATTTTAAACCTTCACAACATTAAATTCAATTGAGATCCTTAACAGAGAAGTGTGATCACTCGAGCAGCTGTTTCTGTGAATCTGCAGTGAAGCCACTTTATGGGAGGCATCTATGGGCTGTCTCTATCTGTCAGCTGCCTGCGCACTTTTGAATAGCATCACAGTGAAGGTAATTACAGAATTTGACCAAGTCTTAACTGAGATTAGAGAGTATCAAGGCCCGGTGTTAAAACTTTTAGGGGCCCTAGGAAGTGGGTACCCGAGGCCCTGATACCCAGATACTTGGGAGCTTTAGGCAAGGCAATTAACACAAATGTTTTTATTTTTATTTTCAGCTGTCATATTGACACATGTATGAACTTTAGGGGAATTCAATGCATGATTTGTT
Organism: Neodontobutis hainanensis; assembly: GCA_024349245.1. Taxonomy (NCBI): domain Eukaryota; kingdom Metazoa; phylum Chordata; class Actinopteri; order Gobiiformes; family Odontobutidae; genus Neodontobutis; species Neodontobutis hainanensis. Next base: position 2,202,200 of record JALDNG010000048.1, read on the forward strand.
GGAACAATTAATAGGGACAGTATCCAGTCCAACAGGCTTAGACCAAATCTAAACTCTCTCTTCTGTTTGGCAAATGAGGCAAATTTGAGGGATATTGTCCTGGAAAAAAGTTGTCTCAGTGCAAAAAGAAACACTCAGGAAGGACGAGGCCTTTCTGTGTGGAGTTTGTATGTTCTCAAAACATGCTATAGTCTCCGGTTAGTGACATGACCAGTGTACCTGGGCACCCCCTGGAGGTGGCTGCAAAAAATATATATATATAAAATGTTGTGGGGGTCTAGATTCTAAATCTTGAGGCCTCTATGTCCAAGACCCAGAAAAGACCTTTTACATGTGGTCTTTAAACAAATTCAAGACTAAGTCTAAGGACTAAGCCGATTTTCTAGATGCAGACAACAATTCCTGATTTAAGAATTAGTTTTATTTGGTCTTTAATATAGTATGTCCAAGACTCAAGACAGCATAAAATGCCTTTCATTTTGAGAGGAGACCTTTGAATAGTTGAGAGTAGGTCGAACACTGCAGCTCTCTGCTCTAGTAAATATTTCAGGCATATCAAACTATTTATGCCTTGCAACACTGATTTTTCTTAGTGCCAGATAACTGTCAATCAAAACTGCAAGTGTGGGAAACTATTATGCACTCTCTTGTTTTTTTGTTTTTTTTTTTTTTACAAACACTCAAAAATCTATTTTAATTTTAAGATTCGAGAGGACTTGAAGTTGCACAGCATTAATTCAACAAACAGATACACCTATTAAAATGGAAGCGGTAGAATGGGGTCCTGGGAGGTCACTACATTGACATTTAAAACGCATAATATAGAAAGAACAAATTGATTGGCAGGTAAAATTGGATTTATAGAATTTAGCTCCTATCAAATATGAACTATAGCTGGAGGGTCCGGGGTTCTTCGAACAACAGAATACAGGTTACATTTTCATAAACATGGAGGCTCCAATTACCAAGTGAAGCATCTCATTACTGAAAGACAGAAACAGTGCAGAATGTATATAACTCTACTCATAAACACCAGCACAAATACAACCGTGAGCTTAAAGATGGTTACGATTCAAGGGTGGATCTCAATAGGCTACACGATGAAAAGTTCCATCTCAAGTGTCAACTTTCTGTCAACGAAAAAGAAATGACAACAATACGTCGGCTGTAAAACTGCGACAGACAATATTCATCAGCGCAGCGTGAGTGATATTCAAACGACTAGAGTGGAGGACGTCGACAGCCTGATAAATAACATCAAACCTGGTCAAAAACAGCCCGCATCAAAGCATTCTTCAATATCGGAGCTTCAGACGACGTAAGGGCAAATAAACATTGTCGCAGTGATCTTTCAAAGCGCTGATTGTGGTGATTTATGCTGAAGGAACACTGTGCATCCCAATGGACCTGACGGATGGGTCGTTCTCAGGTGGAATGACATCTGTTCATCACCGCAGCCGTGCTTTGGTTAATTCTCTTAATTAAAACCTAATCCTGATCCTAATCTCATTCTGTACTGCTGTTTGTATTGCATGTACGGCAAAGGAAGTAGCATCCAAATAATTGAAATTCCAGCGTTTGATTTGTTACTGCTTAAATAAAACATAATGTGATCGACGTGGGTTATAATTGAATGCACTGAGCCCTGGCTATGAGCACAAACAGGCCGAGGTCAGCAAAGATAGCGGCGTCCAATGGGAATGCACGGATTACAGAGCGGCTACTTAGCACAGGCCATTTAATCAACTGTATGATTTATTCAGATTGGATTTTGTCAGTGTAACATTTAGCAAGAGGGACGGAGTAAAGCATTCAAGCATCAAGTTCATGTTTCTGGAAAAAAATGTTGTGCTAAGAGATTGCATGCAGAATTCACATTCTTTTTAAGAAATGATTTTCCGGGGGATCATTTATGACAGAACCTCTTTTATTCAGCAGACGCAGCTATTACCTGCAATTCTTCTGACTATTCCTCTTCCCACTTACAGTTGCAACGTTTATCTGAAGCCAGTTAAGTGCGTTGCTGCAACTTTTTTACAACTACTTTTCCAGGTACATGTATGGTTTGGAAAAAAAAATACATGTTTGTCTAGGCACAAAATATATCTCAATGCAAATCAAGATAAGATGAGATCAGGGCATATAAGGACAAATCAAATCAAGTCCGAGATATGTTTACTTAAAGGCTCAATTATTTTTGTTTGACAGCAAGGCAATCGCCAGAAGCTTTTTATATATAGTCGTTTTACCTCCTCAGATACATAAAAGTTATTGTTCTTTCCCTTCACTCCCTGTAAATGAAGGTGAGAAAAGTGAAAAACTGTAAGTAACCTTCAGCTAAAGTGTTTAGACACAAAAAAAACACACAAAAAAGAAGTTGATAGTAAAGATATTTAAAAATGAGATTCAATTACAAGTACTAAGAAAACTACTAAATACATACCCAAAGTGAATCAATGTTGGAAAACATATTTCTTGAGTGAATTTTGGGGCATTGTAAACATTATTTTGAGTGTAATGTCGTATAGTGTTGCAGCTGCTCTTCCACAAACATCTGTTTCTGCAGGGCCACAGCACTCTCCTACATCACGGATAAATAAAGGTAAGGCCTTGGTTTGTGAGAACCGAGTGCATTTTCCTTTTTGGTCAGTGCTCTTTAATCAGAGGGTGTGACTTCCTGCAAGTGGAAGTGGAAGTGCGGCATGCGCTCACTGAGAGGGACTTGTGGGGAAAATCGTTACTATCAAGGCCACAGACTCCAGGTTTAAAGGATTTCCCACTCTATGCTTGAATTAGTTTTTGTCACCAATATCTCACCACCTCTGGTCAGTGAAGCAGTCACATGACCAAATGAATCCAGACTGCCAGCTCTAGAGTGTGCCGAGTTGATGACACCAGAGCAAGATGATTTCTGTCTTACACTCATTTACAGTTGTGTATGTGAACACATTAATGCAGTAGCTATGATTCATAACTGCATAATAGCCTCTATATGGAGCCACGCATTACACTAATCTTCCCCTGCAGAAGAAGAAAAGAGCCCTCGTGACAATTAAACACCACGGACAGAGTCAATACCTTTTCCGTGCTTAGACCTTGAGCTAATTGAAAATCTTTCTTTCCATAATGAGCATAAAATGTCACAAGCCCAAAGATATAGAAGTGGCATTTAATCTGCACCGAGGGACAATCTAATCCAATTGACAAGAGCTGTGATGAAGACTGAATAGAAGGTGCTCCAGGATTAATAGAAAGTAATGCACAAAGATAATATACAAAATATAAAACATTTTAAAACTAATTTCCTCAAAAAGATACATGGCCAACCTGGCAGCAGAAGGAGCAGTGTTCTTAATTCATTCAAAAGAGCTTTCAGGTTAAAAACATAATATAACTAAATAAAAATAAATAATAATAATAATAATACTAAGTCATCACATCCAGGCTTGAGAATAGAACACTTCCTGGGCTTCAGCAATGGTGCCAAAAGGTTTTACAAAGGGCGTAAATCCTGAAAATGCAGGATTATATCGTTATCCAACCTGATGACAAAACTGGGACCAGGCGAGGATTAATATTCTAATATCAATGAACACTTGTTAGATCTTTTTAGGCATATTCCATGACCATACAAGTGATAAAAGGTGGATAAGGACTATGTTATCACTAAAGTGGTGAATATGCAGATTTTCCCATTGAATAAAGCGAGTGCAGGTTGAGGCAGCAGGGTTCCTAATTGACTCTGTTGATTACACGCAGAGTGAAGGATGTGACAGGTGCTCCTTAGTTACCAAATAATAAAAAGGCTTTTAAAGAGAACACAGTGACAATACCAACTCTTTGGAGAAAAGGCTTGGTAATTGTAGCAGTTAAAACTTTGTGAGGCATAAAAGACTAGAAGACTGAATCAAGGCTAAAACAATGAAAGGTTTAGGGTTAAAATGTAGATAACCCTAACCTTATATCATAATAATAGCTCAAACATTAAGCATGGTGATGCTTTTGTTTATTAGAGTTGAGAAGTGCTCATACTCATATCTTGACTTCCTGAAAGATTCTCAATATATTTGAAGGTTTGGAAAGAGAGGAAAGCATGTTTTCCAGAAAAAGGTAACAGAGAGTGTAGTGTTGTGTACTATTGCTTGACACATGGGGTTATGCTTCCTATTGAAAAATACCCCACTGGAATATGAAAAGCAGCAACAACTGTGTAAAACGTTGATGGATGTAGAAGGAATTTGGTGACCCAGAGGTGACTGAAGTTCACTAATGTGTGTTTACATGCCCCGACTGTGTGCTTTTAAAAGGAAAGTGCTACAACATGCTGACACGGGTCAGTCTTGCCCTTTCTCTTGCCGCAGTGCAGCTACTATGCCCTCCAAGAGCCGGACATACCGCCATGGAGCCTTCACAACATACACATTTATTACTATAATATAACCCTATTCATCAGCCGAATTAGCATGGGTATTATTTTAGTGTAAATTCACAATCACATACTCTAGTCAACAAAAACAAATTAGATCAATGCCTTCTGTGCTGTGAATTATAGCGCTGATCATGCTGCTTGTATATATTTACGTCAAATAGAAAACATCCATTATGTTATTTCTGATAATGGCAGAATAAAAAGCGTCCTGACCATGTGAGAGCCTCAGCTATTACCGCTGAGAATAAACAGCACAGCCCAAAGCCGTTTGCTGATTTCAACCCTCTTTAAGCTCTTTGTTTTGGTTCGCTGGTCCATTTAGTCCCATTGGTCTGAACAGCCCAACCCATAGTCCACCCCCTTTCCCCAAAACTACTTTCACGACTTGTTAAAGGACAAAAAGGTCACAATGTATGACTAATGCCAAAAAGTTATACAATGGAGCTTATGGTAACGTGGTTTGATTAACTCGAGAAAAATGGCTGATGCACAGGTTAGAGGTCAGAGGAGTTGAGAATATATCTTTTTGATGAACATTTTTGAAAACCTTTTAGTATTATTTCAGTACATTTATTAGCAATCTGGGAATAATTTAGCTGATGGGAATAGCTAACACTTCTAAGATGCTATTGTTTTAGCTGCTCAGACATCTAGCCCTAGAAAGTAAACAATGCTTTAATGTCTTACAATAGGTTGCAGATTGTGTAGATTATGTATGTATATTGTGTTTGAGTTGATGGTGGTTAGCACTCCTTCCTTGTGGATTCAATCACTGAGCCGACCAGCTTTGTGAAGTCAGTATGTCCTTTCAAACTACTCATGGCATGCACATGAAAGTAATTCATCTAAAATTGCCTATAGTGAATAAATGTCAATGTAAATAGTTCTCTAACAGTACGTTATTTAAAAGTTGGCCCTGCAAATAACTGATTGACTGTACCCAGCCTCTTGCACATTGCAGCTGGTAAAAAAGGGAGACCCATAACAGGATAAGTAGTAGAAAGTGAATACATGAATAAATTCTTTTACTGGCAATTTGGCAATTTTACATGGTCCAAAACTTCTTGGAAATAGTGTTACAAAAGTAATAAAAAAATACTGCAATTATTCATGAAAACGCAACCGAAATGTGTTGATGACCAGATGAAAGCAAGTCGAGATCAGAGTCCCTGAAATTAATGCAGCTTGGTCATGTTTCCAGTGTCAACTCAAACAAAAAGACCAGCTTTTATAAATAACAGCAGGGGTCACCTGCATAGATTCATAATGAAACTATTTAAAATATCTGTAAATCGTACATTCATTTTTGTTCTTTGTGTCTGCACTGAACAAGCTCACATTGAACTCCTCTACACATGACGTGACCCCCTGCTGTGTTCTTTTGCCCCGTTACAAGTCTCCATTTAGCACAGCAGGAGACCACAGTCCCATGAATAAACTCACGCAGGGAAATGCTTCACAGAAGAATCACAAATAAAGCCTCCTCTCATCCCTGAGCCCCGGTGTGTGTCAATGGGACTGATGTTGTCAAAATACGAGCGCGACGCCAAAGCAGCAGCTGTAACCTGACTTTAAATAGAACGTCAAACTGCTCTACAACATCTTTGAAATCCAGCCGACATACGCCAAGGTAAACATTTTGACCCTACATCGTTTTCATTTGTTGTATCAATCAATTGTGAACAAAAGAGTAGCATGCGAGCGGCGAGATTGACTTCAATGAATCCTAAGCATCTATAATTCAACACTAAACTGACAGAAAATGTAAATGAGAGTCAAACTGAATGTATTTACTTCTTGTCAGCGATTACTACTGTCACCCACTGAAGGCCAGCGTTCAACTTGTCCTTTAAAACCTCTTTGTGTCACTAAATCATTAATTTGCAGGATTCATACACATTTTCAAATGTCATATTAAAGCACTTTTCACACACCTGTAGGTTTTCTCAGCACCTTACAGATGAAGGAACTAATGCAATTCAAAAATTCCAAATCATTATTAGGGGTAAAAGATGGATTGTATTGGTATTATTTGTGTATCACATCTTTTAAGTACTTAATGTGATTAAAGTCACATGAACATGAACTCCCTTTTATCTAATTACTTTTCAAACCTTACAAATGCAACCATCAAAATGATTAAGAATTTTGTGCATTCACGCAAACCCAGTACTGAGACTTACCAATGTACTGGTTCCACTCCGGGTCGAGGTCGGCCTGATTGGCCAGGCAGCCCTTCATGACGTTGAGGCAGTAGTTCTTGCAGGACTTCACAGAGGGCATGCCCTGACAAACGGACAGTACAGCAGCTTGGTCAGCGCTCGGATACAGGACGGGGTGCTGCTCACCTGCGAGATTACAAAAGCAGACGTTAGAATTCGGGTTGTGTGTCTCCTATTCAGCGCATTATTAGTTTTATAAGGCAATTAATCTACTGAATAGAAGGATACATGAACACAAGAAGTCCATTGGCTCTACAACAGAAAAAAAATCACTTGACCTACTGGTTTGTAATGTATAATATACTGTCTACAGATTTGTACCTGTGCATTACCTTTTGATCAGGATTTGCTGTGTGTATACCACTACACAACCCCAACACTTGTGTTTGACCTAATGTAAATTATTTCTTTGAATTCCCTGATTTATTTTTACCTCAATACTCAAATATTTGAACTTTGAGTGCTGTTTCGAGAAGCCAGGCCTGTGGTTTGCACCGAAAGGGCTTTGACACAACCTCTTTGAGAATACACAGATTCATGCTAGTCATAATATATTGTCTCATTTCTCCAAATAAATACAAAACCAAAACCCAGGGCGTGTACAAACAGCGGATAAGTGGTTTCTGTGCTTGGAATAACATTGGATGGGACTAAAGCACAGCAATGAAACGACCACAGAAAACCGACAGCGAAGTAAGGGAAATGTAACTCGACGTCTTCAGTGTTTTTGTGGTAATTTTCGCACCGACAAAGCAGACAACCTCAAGGAATGATGTGTTATTTTGTTACTAGGCAACTAACTATAGACAAGTTCATCAGCTTTTTGATCAACTTGAGAAAAAAGAATGAAAATGTACAGCAACAGTCTTGGCCTTAAGAGAATAATAAAGTACTATTGATGATTTTAACACAAATTCAATAGAAAAGAAGACCAATAACTACATAATAGGAAAGTCCAAACCGTAAAGATTTAACAGTTTAGCAGAAGGTTTTCTAACAGCCTCAAATGGGCTCATACAAATTTTTAGTGGATCACAGGAGGCTGACCAGACAGAGCTATAAAGGCAGATAATAAAAGTTTAAAATTGAATTGTATAAAATGCACAGTTGGAGCAAGGACTGTTTACCAAGGTAATTTCTTACAGAATACACTTTCGTCAAATCAGTGTGTGTTAGTGAATAATGCCCCCAGGCTCTTACAGATAAGATGACCTTCTCTGAGTCTGATGATTACTGTGATGTTGTATGTTAACACTTTACTCACAGGAGCCTTTTCTATCAGATAACAATGACAGTTCTTTGAGAAACACAAAGTAACATACCTTGACATCAATATGCATATTTCTAGGTTTGTGACTACTGAGACAAGGCACCTGCCAACATTTCAGACAAGATTATTAATAGATTAGCACAAAACAAATCTACAGTATTAGCACCCAGATGTAAATAGGCATATGGCAGTTGAGCCCGTTTTTAGTCATGCACATAAAAGGCTGCCAAAACGTATGCATTGATATATTTCCATGACCTGTTATATTGGCCTTTATGGTGGTCACTATGGTGGTTTACTACAGCTTGTATATTAGCATATAGCCTATACATAGCAATCCAAATGTCAATTTAGCCAAAGACAATGACAGAAGGTTGAGATTTTAACATTTTTGGAGAAGCAGACAGAAAGTTCTGTATGAAAACTAATGGTGCTAGAGAAAAGACACTAACAAGACTTCTAAACAGTGGCAGCTGGCCCACAGAGGGTAATAGGGCACAGTCCTCCCAGAAACATCCAGGATTATGTGCAATAAATAGTATGTGGTAGCCTATATATTATAAAATAAATGTGCACACTTGCAGTTTACACTGGGCCTTGGCGTGCTGTAACAGGTGATGGAAAAATAGCCCACAGTATTATATTGTGCCAAATCTATTACAATCTTCACAATGTGCCAATATACTAGTCACATCTTTGGGAGAAGTTGGTTTTACTTGTTTAATCAAGAGTAATGTTTGTCCAATCAATGTTTTCAAACAGAACTGATGTGTTAAAAGCACAAAACCACACCATTATATTTTACTCCATCATGCGTCTTGTAACAATACCCATTTAAAACAAACACCGCAGAGGCTGAAACCTGAACTGAAGTGATGAGCAGTAAACTAGTAAACATCCCAACTGTAATCAATAGAATGTTTCACTGTCAGCACCGTATTAGCTGAGAAAGTACCCAGAACGTCTTGAAATACATTTATATGATGTTGTTGGCAAAAGCTGCTCTATTATGATGAGTGTGTCGCCACTGCGTCTCAAATGGCAGAAACTATCATCAATGCAAGTATGTATCATGTGTCTATTGTCACATGGCTGCTTTTTATTGTGTTCACTGGTTATGAAAAACAACAGAAATTGGCACTCCCTAATGTAAGGACTTCATTGTGGCCGACTGAATCAAAAGTTTGGGCCGTGTATCAACAACATATACTGTGTTAAATATCTTCAAATGGATCAAATATTACTGTAGGGTATCCAAAATAAGGCCTATCTAATAAAAGCATGTGAACTACTCAGATCAAACACATTCAAAATAAAAGCAAGAATTTGGAATATAATATCTGTCACCTTTTCCTGAACAAAAGTTGGTACTGAATGTACCATGTATCAGTGTAAACAGAACTGACTGTTACTTACACTCAGGGCAAACAACCAAGTGAATATACGATTATTTAACATCTACCAAGTAAAGGCTTACTACTAGGCCAAATATTTAATAGTAATAATGAGCTATGTAAATGTTGAATACTATCAGTATAAATGTGTCTGCCCCGTTTTTCATTCCGCCGGATGAAACCACAAATGAATTTAGTGTTGATTGATTGAAAACTTCATCTAGTGATAATGCTTCACATCCACAAGACAGTGACAGCATACTGTGCAATAATCCATTCAAAGCTCAACACGTTCTGTTGCTTTTTTATCGTCAACATATTATTCTAACATGTCTAATTCTCCACCATCTGATTTTCAAATCAAACTTTATGCACACGAACACATGATTATAAGATTGCCAGCGAAGATGCAGGTGTGCAGCAGCGTGGATCTACGATAAGCCTCTTCTCTCTCAAAGCCCGCTGTTGTGTTGTCTCTCGAGCAGTGAGGAGGGATAAAGCGCTCCATCATCTGCTTTAATCCTCTACAGATCCAAGCGGCGATAAGCATGGACAGCACATCGTCAGAGCACCACTAGCGAGGGTGTCTTCTTCCATTATGCTTACACCCAATCCCCTTGAGATGAGTTTATGGCCCTGTAGGATCAAAGGGCTGCAGTCCCAGACATATGCCCTGGATCTTGGGTCCTGTTGAAATGTCAAGAGGTCGAATGCTGGCTTGTAAGCAATGCACCGTGTAACTCAGTAATCACATACTAACAACACATCCTCTATGGCAGCCTATAAATGAGCTGCACTGCAAACTACTGGACGAGGGGGGTAGGGGGTTCACACTGCGACGGGAACGTTCAAAGTTCAACAAGTGCACAGCTGCGGAATAAACAGAAAATAGATGTTGGATTGGAGAACAGTAGCTCTTCTCAATGACTTTTACTGTTTCTTATATATTTTTTGCTGCTTGTGTACAGTGTAGTAGCTCCATAAATATTTATAATAGTGCAGATAATCCAATCTTTTTAAAGCAATGTGGTAATAGTACAAACACACCAGGGTGATTGACCGTAGGGATTTTCAGTTTATCAGTTCCACTAAAAGCACGGATAACTGTTTTTTTGAATCCATGCATTTTCACATTGAACTTCATAGACTCAAGCGCAGTGTGAAAAACTGCACTGAGATTACATGCTATCAAAGAAGACCCTTCTAAAACAGTTCAGTGTGATTAATGGCTTTGGGTCCATACACCTCTGAAGTCATGCAGCAAGAAAGGATGTAGCAGGAAAGTGAAAGTAGTATATGGTAAATGTAAAATAATAGAGACACCCAACCAGACTTTGGCTTTGTAGAACATCATAAAGACATTTCTATTCTAAGGTGGCAAATAAGAAAGAAAGTAATATAGAATGTGTGCTCAGAGGTGGTGGGCAATTTACCTTAGACACTCTCTGGGCCACCTCCCGGCCGACTGAAAGCCCTTGGACAAATGTGCGTGCAGCAATGAATGCGCGTGTAACTTGAGCCTTGAGCTTCCTGGGAACGTCTCCAAAGGGCTTGAGCTCATCCGTGTACTTGCTAATGCACTCCAGATAGTCCTCGGTGATGACGTACTGCGAGTTGAGCAACGTGAACATACGCTCCAACAGCCTGGACCAAAAGTCATTCAGCATTTCCTCCAAGTTTACGTTTCCTCCTGTGTAATAGCGCTTCAGCTCCGCAAATAGGTTCTCAAAGACCTCTGCGTTCTGCATGTAAGGCTTCCCATATGTCTTCACAAACATCTCGTTAAGGGACCTCTCTGTGTTCACCAACAGCTCCAAAAAGAATTCTAGGAAAAAGAAGAAAAAAAAAGAGCAGTGACATAAATTAACTTTAATTTCACTCTCAGTTCCTGATTGAAGAAACTCAATTGACAAGTAAACATGCAGCTCCCCAAATCCACCATTACAATAGAAATGCAGTCAATTTGCCCTGATTGCAACCCTGGCAATCAAGAAATAACAAAATAGCACATTATTTTGGCAGCACCAGTATCATTTGTGGAGCGTTTAAGTCCTTGTTGATTATTCTGTCCACTGTAAAAGTATACGTGGCATTGCCTATAATTCAGCACATCTACAGTATTTCTGTAAAGCAATAGGTTTAGTGTCTGCAGTCCAGGTGGTCTGTAAAACATAACACACATACTACATTACATAATAATATCCTACAGAGACATTAATGTTGAATGTTGAAAAAAGTTTGTGTAATATTGAATCTCAGGGGTTATAAAACTAATCTGCACCCCAAACAATTTCCAGTTCAACCGGCTGGTTTGCAACTGAGGCTTCCCCAAATCAAGACGAGACAGCTAAGGTAGATCAGACATCTGTTCTGGATGTTCTCTCCTTGGGAGGTGTGCTGGACATGTTCCAGGACGTCTCCGGCCCACACTGGAGGGACGGCTCTTGGCCTGGCTTGGGAATGGTTGGGTATTTCCCAGAAAGAGGAAGTGTCTGGGGAGGGGGAGTTCTGTGTTTCTTTCCTTAGACCGCTCAGTACTCCAGTGATCAGTGACAGTGCACCTGAGTTATTGTAGAATGACACTAAAAAGTATCTATTAACATGCAAAAACAAAAGGCCTGACTCATAAAATATCCCCTTATTTACAGTTCAAGCAGTCTTTACAAAACATGTTTTTGATGTTGATGCCATTAACAAATAGCAGCACTTTAAGGCATAAAGTATTCTTTTTCACCAAGAGCACTGTGCAATGATAAATGGACAGACTCTTTTTGTAAAGTTTTCATCTATTCTGCATATTCTCTTCAGGCCAGTCTTGTGTGCTTTCTGACCTCTGTGTCTCACCATAAAATTGGAGACGATAATGCAGCATATCACACCATCTGCTATCCATAATGATAGCCTGATCTCTCAAGGACCAAAATTAAAATGAAAAAGTCTTTCAAAAAAGCTGCACATTTGAACATTAAAGTGCAATAGTTCAGGACTATCCAGAGTTTTTGAAGGGTACAGGAGATACAGGCCCTCGCTTTGGGGATGATTATGTGATAAGTCAGTACAGGCTAATTGAAAGAACAGTAATTGTCATAAGAGACTTAAAAGTGGCAATAATTTAAAATAATGAGCTGTGGGGTTGTAACAGCATGTCAGCTATTAATACCGTAGACGTCATAGCTACTGGCGTGTGCTCTGTGTCACAAGCGCACATTGTTAACACGACAACAAGAGACATTATAGTCTAATATGTGCATTCACACTCAGTATTAGCAAAGACAAGGCAAGCCATTTCACGGCGGTTCACGTGACACAGTGCAACCACATGTCCAGTAAGAGAGCCATCATGCTGCGCTCTGAGCCGCGCACATTAAAGCCACTTATGAGAATGGCCCCGACCGACTGTAATGGATTCAAAGTGGTCATTAGTGCAGGTGAAATTACAGATGACAGCATGAGAAACAAAATGGCATGTCTCGACCGATACCATACCAACATCTCTGAAGTTATAGAAAAATCTGCACAGCAACTTTATAAAAAGAATATCATTTATGTGCTTAGGGAGATGGTTACTGAGTGGTCACGAACATGAATTTATTAGGTAAGAATTGAATAAATAATTTGACACATCTTTTTGATTATGTTGATCTCTTTGTATGTGGGCCATTAAAGAGTGACGTTGACAATGTTAAAGTTTAGGAGCATAGGTTTGTGTTTTTGTAAGTAGTGTAACGAGAGTCAAGCGTGTGTATGTGCTAATGCACACTAGCATCTCTTTATTATACAAAGTTTTTTTAAGTAATCATAGGGAACAGCAAGTGCATTTCAATCCATTCCTAGTATTTATAGCAAACATGAAAAAAGGTGAATGAATGATAAAAATACACAGTGTATAAAAATGTGTCTTATTTTTATTTTTATTTCTGCTACATCACTTTATGCAAGAGACAATCACCAGTTCTAATTGTCACAGTATAATCATAACCACTTATGACCTCTAATACCATGGCAATCTTGTAATCTGTGCTTAAGAGGAAAGATCAGAGAAAAAAAAAAGATTTTGTTATTTGTAATGAATTTGTCCCCGCATCTCTCGGAGATGTGTGTGGAGTATGCTCTCGCTCCATTTACCTTGTCATTAAAAACACTGGGACTGCAACACCATGACACCCTCATACCATCATATTCTTCCCCTTAGTACATTCTGTCACAATGCCATATTGCCCCATGCTTACAGACAACGCCTCAAAAGGAAAGCTACCTCGACAAACTTTTCAGATGAATGAGGAACCTTTTTGCATCTTCTCCCAGTGCTCGCCTCCGGTGAACAATGAATTTCCCCACAGGGATAATAATAAAATAAAAACAAGAAATAAATAATTTTTGAAAGAATTAGCTAGGGATTCATGATAGTGAGTCCTGCACATAACATCCGTTTCTCAGACACACCCTTGACTAAAACTATGTTATGCATTTAATAAAGTCTTCCTTTAATCCAAGCAGAGTCATTTACTCAATTATCGGCAAAGAAAGTTTTGCAAAAAGTAGACTTCATTTATGCTGTACTTGTCTTTCCTGCAGCAAATGCCTCAGTAAAATGTCAGTTCTAGTGCAAATCCTTTAAAAGTCATTTATTTGAGCGTGCGTTCTGCAGTGATACTCAACACTTATCTGACATGACTGTGAGACATGACGACTCAAAGTGGCTTCAGATTGCAGCAATTATTTAATATAATGCTTTCAGACATGTTATGCTGCTGTGAGGCATGCACTGAGTAATGACCGTTTAAACATTTATTTCATTTCAGACGATGACCGATTTGGAAAAAGGAGCAGTGCAACTGATTTCATTGCCCAGTGTTTTCAATTAAATTTTATAATTAATTGGCAGTGTAAGTAGAATTTATTGTTAATGTGGGTGGTATATTTGACAGGTTTTTAAGCTCAGTTCATTGAGTTAAATTAATTAAACTGAGAATGACTATGTGCATATAGCAGTGTAATTACTGTAAGGCTCCAAGTCACAATAGAATGGAAGTGAAATATTTGACAGTGAGAATAATCAGGAGAGCTGGCATAAATATTTAATAGAATTACTAATTAAGACGTCTGTCCCAGTGAAAGGCTGTGAACAGAGGATAACAATGGTAAAATACCGGACAGGGGCAATTCCAAATTTCTAAAATCTCTCTGAGAGTTCATAACGCTCGGCTGATAAATGTGAGTCTGGCTGCAGCTCCTCACTGTGAGCCGAGAGGAGTGCAGAGGTTACATGCTGCCATTCTGCCCGTGATAAAAACAAATCCCGTGTTTGTGCGCTTCCACAGCTGCGTGCGCTCACAGAAAGCCACTGATGGATGCTCTCCTAGATGTCAGACGTGTCAGTAGTCGCTCTCCTTCACACGTCTCCAAACGCTGCGCTCCTATTTTAAATCATTGAGCTAGATGATGGGAAAAGGCAAGTTGCGTGCTTTCCATTTATAAAAAAAGAACGTTACGTCTACAAAGTGGAGGCAGCAAGAGTCAATACATCCACTGTACATGTGACACCTACTGCGATGACCTGAATGTTAATTATGGATTAAATCTGTAAATGTAGACACACAGAAGAGGCTAAGCAATTCATAGTATAACAATAAGAATGTCATCATCACAAAAGGTTTTATTATATATAAGATAAAAACAATAAGATGACTCTTGATTATGTTGTAGACTAAAATTCACCAATGTCTATCACATACTTTTAAGTTTTTGCCAAGTCCCTGTTCTGCGCATATAACTCTCACATGTTTATATCCACAACACATTTGCAGTTGATATCACAATGTCTGTATCACAAGACGAATAACAATACATATCTGATTATTATGTTCACTGCAACCTCAGAATAGGGTCCAAAGTCTGGGAGTGATCTCAAACAGTGTTAAACCAGAGCTTTTGCAGACTGTGAAGTGAACCTGTGGCCTTAAACACCAACAGGGGTGCCGTAGCTGTGACTGGAATGACATCGACTGCAAGGACCCAAATGGAAGTTGGCAAGCTAGAATTAATTACTCAAGTCCTCTGAACTGTGAACAGCTGTAACTTAGGAGGATGTACAAAGCTGGAGTGGATTTGATTAAAAGTTCCCTACATGCTAAGACATACAAGTGCAATTATCTTGTAATGGACGATAAAAATTAACAGCAGTTGGGGCTTAAAAGAATATCACACTTTGTTTTAAAATTGCATATTAGGCCCTAACACTTCAAACTGGACATACAATATATGGAGCTTGAATATCCAACTGGATTCAGTGTATAACATGTTTTACTGTTTTCCAATAGTCTCAAATATTGTGCAGTTCTATAAAAAACTATGTAAAAGGTGAAACAGTTCGGAGAAAACTAGTTTGTTGGTCTGACGGTTGAATAATCTCCCATTCACACTGCGAGTAGCACACACGGCTTGGCATGCTGCATGAATGAGCTTATATACACCAAACTCACAATTTTGCTGCCATAAGGAGCACTTCAAACTCTGTGCTCATGACTGACATGGAGTTTGGAAGCTCATTGATTGTTCTAACAGGAAGCACATGTCCGTCCGAAACATGACAGTCTGACACTTCATGTCTCTTTTTCCACGGTCCTCTTTTTTTTCTAAAGCGAATTTGGGAAATAGTTACTAAGACAAAAAAAATCTTAGCTGGGGAATATAAAATGTTCTTATTGACTGTTAAATTCAGATAGAGTAACATGCAAAAGTTTGAGGCAGGCGTGAGGAAACTCAAGTATTGAAGGTCACACTTTTCAGAAACAAACATTTACTTTAGGCTACACAAGTGGAATTCTTACCTGTTTGCTACAACTCTATCTCTCCTCTGCCTAAACTCCACTAGAGTCAGCTGCAAAAGCTTTTTGCCTCCGTCCAGCCATACATTTAAGCAGTCGTACATCCACATCTGGCAGCTGGCCAGTGCTGTATGGCCTTTTATGGCCGGCTGCTTCTGTAGATAAATGTTTTGCTCAAGGGCATCACAACAACGGCAGCTGTGGATGGGTTTTCTTGCACTTTCTACACTGCACATTGGTACGGCCCAATACAAATCTATTGTCTTTGCATTATCAACTTGCACAGTATCCATATCATAAAGAACAGCTTGAACTGCAATAATGTTATGGCAAGGGTGTGGTGTTATGTGCCCAGACTTCACACTGGAAGTAATTCTTATTCAATGAAAACATTTAAAACAGGGGACAGTTCAAAAAATATGTTCTTATAACAAAATGCAGCCTTCCTAAGCACCAAATATTTACAAATGATTGAAGCCTGTAATGTCTCAGAGCAGTTGGTTTGTTAGTGCACCTCTTGTTATTCAATTTGTTTCCCGGCACCATGGTTCTGGGTCAGAGAAGGATCAAATATTGATTGGCAATTAAGACAAAGGAGGGAAGGACCAGTCTCTAACATGCCTTTTATATTTCTGATGTACCCTGTGATAAAAACTGATATTCACAAAAGTATACATTTGCTGCTTGTTATGCAACTTTGTAAAATGACTGTATCTGACATTCACACAGCTGTTCCGTGTAAGCATGATATTTCTGTATTACTTCGCCGATGGTCTTGGCACAGACTAGACGATGCCCTCTCGCTGTGACACATAGGCTGTGGTGTCAGGCATTGCGTGGGCTGACCAACTACTGTCAGCTACAGGAGCACTCATCGCAAAGCCGGCATACGGAGAAGAAAATACACATGCGCTGACTCTGTGTAGGAGGCACTCCAGAGCAAGGTGCTAAACAGACGCTAAAAAGCAAATAAACTCATGCAGTTTGATTGTTTAGGTCTTTGATGTGACGTTCTCGCCTAACGTTAAGCTTAAAAACAAGACAAATGTAACTTTAACAAAAAAAAAAATGTATTTGCTGGTAAACTAAATCATTTAATGGTGTAATTTAAATCTAGCAACAATCTATGTCTCATATTTCCAGAGAGGGTGGTCAACAGAGACCATCAGCAGACTGGAAGTCTCCAGATAGCTAAACACTGCAGAGCAGAAACCTGCACATGACATCTGCTCTGACGCTGATGAAATTATGGAAAATGGCAGCAAATCTCAAGAGGACCAAGGGTGCATGGAGTCATGCATCTAAGTGCTGCAGGACAACCCTCCTGAGTGGAGTCCTGCTTCTGACATTCACTATCCTGACAGCCACCGATCAAAATAACACTTATTTATTTATGCACACTTCCTGGAATCACATCTGGAAGTCTGTTTTCCTGGAATAAAAAAAACACAGACAGACTTCAACCAAGGCTTTTTGACATTGAGTTTCTGGGCAATGTACAATCATCTGAGAGTTGGATGCTGTAACTCAATCGCACTAGTTTCATATAAGAGTTTAAAAAGAATGGGCCTGGGAAGACAAGGCATTGACTGCTCAGTATTAAATGGCACTATTAGTCACCCAAACATTAGTCAGATCTTGGGAATGGAATATATTTAGACAGATAGAAAAATCTAATCATTGCATTGTACTGAAGCCCTGTATTATGTTATTGCCAGCAAGGATATATTTAACCAGTCCTATATTTGTAGAGTACATAATAAGCTGGTGCTGACTTAGTGCTCTGGCATTTATTTTTCAGTTTACAGTTTACGGTTATTAACATTTCATTAAACAATAGAGCGAGTGCACAATGCATCAGCTCCAGACACGGATATTGGGAGATTGGGATCTTGTCTTTGGATATTATATATCTTGTACTACTGTGAAGGACCAACAAGAAGTGCCATGGAAATCTAGAGAATAAGACTCTCTATGTAATGTGTGGCATTAGGAAAGCTGTAGGCTTTTCTGTGTTCACCCTACATGTCTGTTTACTGTCTTTCTGTGTATTTCTGCAGTATTTTCCACAAGCAACTGTCCCAAAATCTTTTTTCAAACTTGTTGCTGTCATGTCAGGCTTTAACAAATCATCAAAGGAGCCATGTTGTTATGGCAGTTCTGGGGTCAGTTCTCTCTTGCATTAAATGCCTGGATGATGAGTGGAAGTAGTATTAAGAAATTCATTCATTTTCTACCGCTTTGTCCCGTTAGGGGTCGCGGGTGACAGGAGCCTATCCCAGCAGCTTTGGGCCTGAGGCGGGGTTCACCCTGGACAGTGGCCAGTTAGTCGCAGGGCTGACATTTAGAGACAGACAGTGACAGACATTCATTCACTAGGGACACTTTAGATTTGCCAATTAACCTGTACATGCATGTCTTTGGACGGTGGGAGGAAGCCGGAGTACCCGGAGAGAACCCACGGTAACACGTGGAGGACATGCAGACTCCTCACAGAAAGACCGGAGTCGGCCGAGAATGTTTGAGACAGCCGGGTTTTGAACTCACGACCTTCTTGCTGTAAGGCAGGAGTGCTAACCACTCTGCCACGTGCACCCCAGTATTAAAAAATGATAAATATTTTTGCAAACTGATAAATGTCAGTTTAGATTAAGTTTATCAAATCACATGCACTTTTATCAAATAAATTATAGCAATACATTTCTGTGGTTTCCACCCCTCGGTGTAGACTGATCCTGTCTCAAAAGAATTACTATTGTAAATTGGAATATGAATTAAATTCAAGTGAAACACTAGACTAGCAGCTGTGTTGTTCAGTCTTTTGTTTTCTCATCACAATCATTTTATATTTTTTCGAAAACTGCATTAAAAACACTTTAGCCATTTGAGTTTTTTTCTTAAGGCATTTTTGGAATAATATTGATTTACTGTGGACAGGTTTTTGACATGTCTTACCTGAAACACAGTTCAGAATTGTTGTTATTGATGAGGTGCTGCTTCCCACCCAGCGTAATGTGGGGAGCTTGAGGTATTATTATGTCTCATTAAAGTGTAACTAGGAGCTAGGAAGGCCAGCGAAAGGGAGAGGCAGAGGAGCTGCTTCAGTAATGAGTACACTGGCTCCCATAGCAGACGCTTGACGGACGTGTGTTGGTCAAGACAGCCACCAGTGGGGCTAAGATGAGATCACACACTGCATAAGACCACCAAACAACCTTAATAATGCACAGTTTGGTCCTGTTCCACTGTTCGAGCTGTCAATCTACTGCACAAGAAGGCATGTTTATCTAATCCGACAAGAGGGTTCTCCAGTACAAGGCATATTAATGAGATTTTCTAGTCGCGCCTCCTCTTGAGGGCGGACAACTACAGAGCTACAAACAAGTGAACCCTTTCAATTAATGCATATGCTGTGGTCTTTTTGCAGCATTTTTTTAATAGTCTAATATCTAATAAAACACAAGAAAAAAAATATTAAAATGAATAAGCCTTTCACAAACACATTCATAAAAAAGTGAAGACTTACCATCAAAGCGTTTGTGTCTGGAAACAAAAGTGCTTCTCAAATTGAGACTGATTTCATCCACCAAATTCTCAAAGTCCAGTTTGCTTTGTTGTCCAAATTTGTCCTCCATTTCCTGGGTGCAGCATGTGTTTCCCTGAGGACAGACTCGGAGATGTTCACCTGGAAAACAAACAACAATTTTAAAATGTATTATACAGTCAAATTGATCGGCCTGACTTAATGCAAATGGTATTTTTTGAAGAGCTGAGGACTGAACCTAATCTTTAGATTTAAACACTGTTGCTGCTGTAATCAAGAAGAAAAAGAAGAAGGGTCTCAAATGAAAGATTTCACAGTAAAGTCTGCCACTAAAGTATCACTAAACACAGTGGATGAAAGTAAGTAAATGATAATGTCTTCAGTCAATAATTAATAGTCGTAACTATTGACATGTGCAATGGGCTGTATTCAAATTACATTCATTAAGATTATCACTAGCATTAACACCGATAATGTAACATGAAAGCCTTTCAGGTGCTTTAGAATGCCACATGAAGTGGCCTTTGCATCTTGCAGCCGTTTCTCTGTATAGAAAATCTGAAATGGATGAGCTTATTCGGACATGACTGCAGAGAGCAGGAAGTCATTTCACTGGTGTTTCTCATTTGGCCTGACAATAAGAGATATTATTGACTAGGGGTTATAAAATTAAATCAGTGGAGAGGAGAGATAATACATTCATTTAAAATATTCTCTGGGCCTATTATATAATTGATGACATTGGGGAAATACTAAAGTGAATCAAAAGTTAATGATCTACATCATTCCATTTTCCCAAGAAGCCACTTTCCATGTGCATAAGAAAATGCAGACTCAGTCTACAACAGCTTTTATTTCTTCATTTGTAATTTCACCATGGGAGGCTGAGCGCAACAGGAAATGGAAGAGAAATACAATCCGCTGATCAAACGGTCAAAGCCAGCCGATGATAAAGATAATGCTGATTGTCAATCAGGACAAAGAAGATCTGGGAATGAGCTGACTCGGCCTTGACGGCTCGTAAGCTAAATGTGCCACCTGTGTCAGACGGAAGCCTTCGAAAAAGACAGTGTGGTGAGCAGGTGTCATTATAAGCTGTGCTACAAAATAACAAGACAGTATTAACAATGATCTAAGTCATCACTGACTGAACACCAGTGAACCACAGACACATTTCCTAAAAAACACACAATATTAAAATCATCTGTAGCTTTAAACTGTCAGTTTTCATTAAAAATGTTAATAGATTCTAACTGTGGAGAGTGTCTTTATTACACACCCATTGCCCTGCAGATCAATGCATGAGTGCATTTATCTTTAAATATATTTCATCCATATTGAAGATGTTTTGCGGTGTATATTTTGTATTGCCAATGCTCACAGTGAAAAGGTGGATTGGATTTCTGTCCATCAGACCAGAGCCTCTGTAAATCAGGGAGAAGCTCAACCCATAAAAATAAGAAGTAGAAAATGAATAAAAAACATGGACCAAATTCAGTTTATTAAGTAGTTCCTCTTTAAAGCCAAATTGATGTTTAGCAGATGTCTTCAGATGTCTTCCAGGCTGAATCGGAATTCTTTAAAAAGAGTAGGGAGCATTACGACAGCAAAGCACTTCATTATTTTAAAGGTAACAACACTTATTTTCCGGTGATAAAGAGTGAAAACATTTATCTGCTGAACCGCACATAGTCCTATCAGAGTAATCAACCAGACTGTGTCATAAAATCCCTCCCGGATACAACCAAATAATAAGCATTAAATCATCAGGAGCATTTCAGCACAGCCATTAAGCTTCTCTAAATATTCCTCTCTAATGTAGATAGTATACAATGATTAGGACCTTCCAAAGAGAGAAACAGCTGTAAACAGATGGAAGCTATAAAATCCACATGCGGCAGCAGAGCGAGAGAGGGTTTTAAACGAGTGTGCACCGCGGTGGATAAGCAACACTTTGGTTTGTGCACAGGACAATTTTTTTGCCACTGGGGTCTACAAATGGATCTGCAAGGTAGTATTTAACCCTTGTAAACTTCAACACCAGGAATTTATAACCAACCTATCCACACTCATGGGCAGGATGGTTACCAAAAATACCAGAGCCTAATTAACATTCCAAATGTTAAAGATAGGCTCCAAAGACATACGGCTAAATGCCATATGCATGAATTTGTGACATATCACTGTCATCATTAGATAATTAACGCTGCAGGTGACCTCGTGTAAACTCTTGGGCAAATGTCTTGTAGTGTTATGCTTTTAATTAGTTGGAGGTATTCAGCAAAAGTGAACACTACAGCAGAGATTTTGTGAGGGGCTAATTAAATGTATAATGGCTGGCACTTTACTCTAACTATATGCTAAGTGTTTAGAAATAATAATGGTTTGTTTACTGTGGGTATGTTATACATTGAGCTGGTGATAGACAGAAAAATGCTTTTGTTTTTGGAGCAACACGGCAGTCATCTTTTCTTTTATAAGTAGAACATGAATATAATTTCTACAGATGGGTGAAGTGCATAAAATGGTGGCACTGAAAAAGACCCACTCTCATAGCAACACTCTCCCACTCTATAACCGCTGGAATGTAACTTTTGATAAGGCTTTTTAATCATTTTCACTGTGTGTTTTCCATCAAGGATAACTTATTTTTGTTTCATGATGATCTGCTTTTTTAATGGATGAAGAGTGACATTAAACTCTGAGAAATCTATCAAAACATTTGGTGGATATAAATATTAATTTTTTTTATTAAGTCAAGTGCATCATACAAAAGCAACTTGACTTAAAGTACCACAAGACCTATTTGTAAACTCAAAGCGGGTGAAACATTTGTACTTATTTAGACATTTTCCTTAATATTACAAGATGCTGTAAAAACACCTAGAAGCAAACATGTTACTGCCATATCACATTGGCTCTATATTTTAGTCCAGTCTTTCAGATATGTCAGGGAGAAAAATATCCATTTTGACGCAACAACCCTTCTGTGCACTCCAGGAGTCTCAACAGAGCAAAACATCACTTAAAAATAAGCCTGTCATACATCAGTATATGGGAAAGAGCTTTCAAAAGGACCTTGCCACTCAACAAAGTGCCATGACCTTCCAGGCCAAAGTTAAAACAGCGTCAGATCAACTATCTACAGCAACGCAGACAGACCGCCTGCATTAACAGGCTTTCTTTAAACGGCGGCATCTTAAATGTGTTCAAGCAACACCACAGATGATAAACAATTAACAATTGATTTATTATTGGTATATCACAGAATCTGTGAACTCTGCCTCTTAAATAACACACAGTGAATCAATCAATATTCAGGTAAAAGCCCTGTGTAGTTCTGAAGAGAAAAAGTAAGAACCAATCTAATACAGAGTCAGGGAGGCACGTGTAAATACCAGGTGTGAGTATGAGTCGAGCGAGCAAGGTTTGATAAAGATCATTGTTACAGGTAAGTACTGGAGATTTAAAGTGAGCTTTTCTTTGTGCTAAGTCGGCAAGTAAAGTTACACGGAGGAATGTTCTATTTGCATAAAACATACAGACAAAAGACAATGAAAGTATTCAGTCAAGGAATCTGTATCTTGTTGTTAGCACACATATATTCATAGCAAAGCCTTATTAATAGATAAATGCCTTTGCTTTTTAGTTTGAAGCGTATCCCCGGTACATTCTCCGATGTATGGCAAAGGCCAGCGTAGTTATCTACCACAGTGTACTGAAATACAACATTTGTAGTATTGGTCTAAAGTTTTTTTAAAGGGTATAAAAGCATTGTATAGTGTGAAAGCGGAAAGTCTAGGGTGTTCTTATAAGTTCAACACAAGTCATTACTGGCTCAGTATTGTTCCATTGTTGGTTTTTATACAAGACTCAGCATGTTTTTTCTCTCCAAATACATTGTAACCAGGCAGTGATACAGTGCTTTACATTAAACCACGCAACGACTGAATCAGAGAAGTAACCACTGGTATAATGGTATAATGCAAGTGTTGAGATGCACACAGTACACAGTATCTGCTTTTCCACCATCCTAATGTGCTAAATGTTACCGAGAACAATTTAGAAAACCACAATTCATCCTTCTTTCATGTCTTTACTCTTTGCTGAACCAAGTGCTATGGTGCTTTTTATTTGTTACTTTTGTGGTAGCACTTTGAGGTTTTTTTTTTTTTTGTAGATCCTGACCCAGCAAAATGGAAGAGTGATTTCCTCTCATAGCACTGAATAAGAGCTGGCTTCTGGCAGGTTAAAGCTAGCACTCTCATCTGTGGACTAATCTGAATCCTCTATTTGTCCAAGGCTAACAGCAGGAAGCATAACATCAGTTCCCATTGAGCCAGCCCAGTGACCACGCTAAACACGCATACAGAGCAGCACATTGACATTCTAATGACAGGAAAACAAGTGGCCTAGTTCTTATGTCAGGAATGTTCAACTGACGTAGAAACGCAGCGGAAAATGTGGAAAAGTTGACATATAATGAGAGAGATTTATGCATGCACCCGCTAATTTATTAGCACCTATACAAGCCGCAGTCATAAGTCGTAATTACGTCGTGTCACTCATACGCATGTAATCAAATGGAGTGTCAGTCAAATCAGCCAGGTTATTATCAGTGCTAATGAAGCTCTACAAAGATATTAAAAGTCGAACCTCCTTCCTGTGAAAACGTTGCTCTCATTGTGTTTTCCAGAACAATCATTTGACTGTATTAACATACAGGCATCCATATTTTATTATTAATTGTTCTAAATATTTAGTAAATGTCTCTGCTGAGACTTCTTTAATCACCTTCACCTCTGTGTGACTTTGGCACCACCTAAAGAAGCTGTGAACCTGTTAATATATTTCCACGCACTTCCAGAATAAAGTGTGAATTAAAGTGAACTAAAGAAAAAAGTGAATCAAAGAAGAAATACTGTAGCTTCAGCCATGTTGTTGATGGAAGTTGTTGCATGGAAGGTAGGACAACTCTCAGAAGTATTCATTAGAGTACCTGGCCAAAGAGACGCGCAACATATGTGCTCTGCCATCTGCTCCGTCCCACTGCAAACTTTTCACACCTCTCAGTCCTAATAAGAGCAACAGCCCTCATGTCAATTCAGGTTCTTCCAGTTTGGCAGTTTGACATATAACATACACGATACAATGACCTGTGAGGATTTAACATCTTTTAAAAGACTCGTATAAAAGCCGACTAGCCTGTGACACCTTCTACATGGCACATAAGCACAATGGGGTAAAAGGAATAAACAAAGCAGAAAAAAAACACTAAAAAGATTACACCTGAAAGAAAAACAGACTATAAACAGGCTATCAAAGAATTTTCCTTATCATCTCTAGTGAAGCTTACACCAAACATTATTTGGAGGCCAGTTAGGGTTGGGCAATATGGCTAAAAAATGTAATCCATTGTCTCTTCCTACTAGTAATTCAAATGTTTGTTTGTTTTTGTTGTTGTTTTTTATGACATTTTATTTGTTTTTTAAGCACAAAGTCAATACAAAACAACAATAGGGAAGCAGCAGTAAGCATTAACTTCACAGTTTAAATAAAGGCAGGTCTAATATAAGTTAAATGATACACAAAGTCTCAAAACGATTAAAGGCTCAAGAGCACGTGGCTGATTTGCATAAATCAACAAAGCCCTGCACAGACACTGCTGTTTCTGTTTTAGCCCACCAATCGCCAACTTCAATCCACAAAGACCGGACTAATTATTTACATCAAGCTAAGCTAACACATCCCATTTGTCATTTTGTTCTATCTTTTAAAAATCCAAAAGGGTTACCCCTAAACATAGTTCCTTTTGACCTATTCAACTTGCATTAATTTTCTATGAGCACAAATTAAGTATGAGATCAGCTTTCAATCTGTCAGACCAACACAAAATCATCTCAATTCAAATGCAAACTACAGGCTTTATTCTTGGTGTTTTGTGTTTGCACAATGATCCCAAACGCTTGATCTGCAGCGTGGATGCAAAACAGCCTACAGACTGACAATAGAAAGGATGCAAATAATAATCCCCTGAGAAATGTATATGCAACAAACGGCTAACAACTGTACAAAGAAGATATGTACAAACTAAGTAATGAGTCAGTGATTGCAGGATAATCGCAGAAAAGCAGGAAGCTGTTATATAAAAAGGTTAGCTGGGGGTTACTGTGTATGGATCACTTGATCTGGGATGCAGTCAGAACTGTGTAGCATGCATTTACTACAGGTCACATGCTTTCGGACTGACAGTTAAGGGTCTAGATGAGACCATACAAGGAAATAGTATTGTCTTCATAAAGATATGAAAAATGCTGAGGGAACAATGGAACGCATGGCACATGTAACATTAGACTCTATAAATCTATGTATCCCTCACAGGCTTTTTCTTTACACTGTTAATAACATCTCAAGGGATTGGCCCAGTTTCTTGCTCAAGTTGAATTCACAATCAATCAAAAATTGAACCACATTATTCCTATCACACTTAAGGTCATGTCACAAGTCATAATGAAAGGCGCGCTCACGTTTTATATAACGGGGGGATAGAGATCCGGAGCATGTGTCCTTGGGTGAATGAGGACAGGTTCAAGAGGAAACGAATTCTCAGCAACATAAAACAGTGTGCAATGAAAGCAACACAGTACAATGGCGTGATGGTGTTCTTCATCCTCAGGAGAATCAGCGTGAAGGGAAAAAGGACAGGAAGAAAGACGTTGAAGTGGTTTCAGACTCCCAAGCAAATGTGTCAGTTTTTTTTAATATGTCAAGATATTTCATTCTGTAGGCTGCACGCATGATAAAACGGCCAAGTGTTGACTCAACGCTGTTTCATATTGAAATATTTTTAAATAAGCTAAAAAAGTATCTCTTTGAATCAAGAGATAGAAATGCACAACTGCCCTCTGTCAGGGCAAAAAAGTTGTGCAAATGTAGTGCATGGCTTTAGTAAAAATAACTTTTGGAGACAGTGTTCCAAAAGCACAGTGCTTCAGTGTTTCCACTAAGTACATTTTTTTTTACATCAAATCATTTTGTATAAAATATTATAACTGCCTATTTATTTTATAAGAACCTCTAAAATTGCCATTTGAAAGTGATTTGGAGAAGGTTAGCATTTGACAAGCATAAAGTATGGGAAGTAATAGCAACATGATGAACTTTATAGCATTACATTGTAGGAATGGCAGGTATAAATATAAAGAAATATAATCATATCCCATTAAGTGTGGTCTGTTTTGGGGATTCTTGGTTAATGGAGCAAACGTTAGACCTCCAAAAAAGTCAAAAAGAGTTGTGGCATCTCTGAAATGTTCATTCTTTACTTGGCTTGGCTTTTGGGAGGCAACCCTCACTATTACCTCCTACTTCACAAAGGGTATGTGCCTAGAGTTCCAATGGATGGTCATAACCATAATGGGGTGGCTTATTGGTTGTAAAATATGTCCAAAAGCGGTGCTTACACTTGTGGCAGCCATTGTAGTTTCCCCCCAATCTGTATCGATTACATACAGCATATTTTGAAGCTATTAGGCCAAGAAATGAGAACAATATTCTTTCCTTTATGAACACTTAGGAGAAAGATAAATGTTCAAATAAAAAGTACAATATTCTTGACCTCTGGGGGATAAAAGCTGTGGAATATTCATGTGCTATAACCCTCTGCATGGTTCAACAGTATAATTACAGCTAAGATTAATGTATGGATTTTTGTAACACAACAAGTATCACATTTAGTAGTGACAAGCACATAAAGATAATCAACATATGTGGCACTATGTCTGGCTTGGATATTTATTGAGTAGCATGTAATAAAAAGCCTTGTGGAGGCATGAGAGGACCCGAGTGGATATTGGATACACATGGGCAGCACGCCTAGGAGCCCCGAGAAAGACAAGTACCAGGCGGGCCACTCTCTCCTGCGTCAAGTTGCTAAGTGGAGCGTGGCAGAGCAGCGCCGAAGGTAACAGCTGGTGGCTGTTTGGAGACCGACAGGGCCCAGAGACCTGCACTGATCATTGCCTTTCACTCAGCATTTACAGCTTAGTTTGAAGACAAGGGACATTATGCGACTGGAAACCTTTTTAAATGCCCTCTAGGGTAAAGTAACGGAAGTCAACTAACTTTAATCTCACCAGATCAGCACGTCGTAGATATATGAGATGTGTATTGAGATATAACAGTCCCATTTGAACAGCACAGTTGAAAACTGAATCCTTTACGGGGTGCAAATCCAGAAATACCCGCTCCAACCTGGTGCAGCAGACGCTCACTCAATCACACACAGATCAGAGTCAGGGCTACACCAGACCAGTTGTGTGCTCAGTAATGTGAATTGCATCATATAGTATATCAAGCCCAACTACTGTCACCCTGACTGATGCCCTGAGAAAAAGTAGGTCTGGGTCAACTTCCAAATGATCTCTGGTAGAATTGTGAACTCCACAAAGAACAAAAATAAATAAATAAATAAAAAAGTGAGAAGATGCAACAAAATAATGTGTTGCATCAACACAATAATGTGTTGCAACACAATAATGTAAGGGCAGCTAGTGTTCATCCAGACCAGCACATTTCAAGGAAACAGGAAAAAGATAATCCAACAAGCACATTCAGTCTCACTGTTATTTTGAGTCAATGAGTTCTGTTGCAAAATTAGAGTCATGTCCACTCTGGTCGTGACCTTATCAGTTGCCTTCTGTTCATAGTGCCATCTCGAGTGTCTCTTTAGAAGGCTCTGTCTGTCGGGACTACACTACTAAACCATTTTTTGTTTCAGTCCAAACTGAACTCCAAGTGTGAGTGCACATACTAAAACCCAACAAGCTTTCCACAATAGCAGTGTAAAGGCAAGCATCCTCTCCAGTTGCATATCACGTCTAGTCAAACGCCGTCGACAAGACAGTAGTGGCAGATTCGTGGCTAAAGATAGATCCAACGTCAACATTGAGGCATTCGAGGAGCTTTGTTTCATGATGGCTAGGTTTTGACAGGCAGATGAGGTGTCGGGGAAAAAGCACCAGCCCAAAGCCAAAACTGATCCAAGTGTCAAGGAACAAACGTACAGAGCCTATGCATCAATGTTTGTGATCATGCACGTTTGACTCGAAAAATTGTGTAAACAATACAAATCAGAGAATATTTGTTTTTTTGATAACAGGAGAGCGACATATGCCAGACATAAATAATAAGAGAGGAACCCGATGTATCAAACTGTCATTGGTAACAAGAAAAGTGTAACTAAACAAGATTAGCTTTCTATTTTTGTATTATTTTCATTATTTGTACTTGAAAGTTAAAAGATAATGACTATGAATAACATAGATCAGTGACTAGCAGACGTGTGTTTATGTCACAAATGATGACATAAACAATGATGGTTAGGATTTAATTGGACAGTTGTTGACAAGATGTAATAGATCAAAATAACATCTATTTAATCTTGTGCTGACAACAGGAATGTACATTCCTCCACATTTCAAATAAGTCTTGAACCATTAAGCAGCTATTGCAGAGCCATCTCCTGAGGATTGCTTCACTTCACGTTATTCACAGTAGATTTATATCAGCAGAGCATCGAAAACGTTCATTCTCCGTGGCCTGGTCTTTTCAGTAACAACAGTAGCTCATCTGCCATATAATCGAAATATGCCAAGCTTAAACAAATGCTGATCTGGAAATCGGTAGGGTGTCCAAAATGAGTAGTCATCGTAAATTATTGTTGCTTTCATCATCCCAAAAACGAACGCCAGTTCAGTTAAATATACATGTAGTTCCCCACCTCTGCCTGTATCAGACTTTCTTGTGGATAAACATCCCAACGTCATTTTTAATAACCGCCCAGACCTCAACCCAAATCCCACGTGAGAAGACTGTATAAAATTTTCAGCAAAAGAGTCGTATTGAGCAGCAGAAAGTTGGATGTAAACCTTGCTCAAGGCCAAGAACAGAATAAACAGAAAGCTTAGGTCACCGACAGGATTAGGCTTTAGAAATATTATCCACAAAGTTTGTGCTAAAAAAAGAGCGATCCTCAAGACATTTCAGTGCCAAAAAGAAATCCAAGCACATCAAAATTTACATCTAAGGATCTCCTTTGGCAAAGAGGTATATAGTGTAAACACGACTGCAGGAATAAATTAACCAAGCTAATTTCACATGACACCTGAAGGTGAGCATCAGAGTGTTAGAAAATGTAGTGTTCTTATGATAGTCTGACAAGTTTAGAGATATTAAACCGTATCACAAAACTTACACAACGGTCTATGCTTTTTGTCAATATTATGTAAGGGTTATCCTTAAGGCATTCACAATAGCCTTTAGCAAAAAGCTAATCTTTTTAGTTGATTCAAAAAAGTGGAGAAAAGTGGTTTATCCAATACACCATTGTAAACAAAAGGACATTTCAGAGGGAGCTAAAAACTACCATTTTTAAAATTCTTCACCTTGTTGAAAACTTTGCCTTACTCTGGGACACAAAAGGTCGAAAGTTGTGGAAAATATTATAGCAGCCAGAGTCACCTAAAGGCAAGACGATGCTTGTAATGTAGAATTGAACAAATATGCCCAGGATTTTTCATTTAACTTATGCTTCTGTTTGCTGTTTAGAGACGTAACCCCACTCCTCATTTGCATGGCTTTATTTCTTTCTTTAATCCCCCATTTGCTCCATTCATTTGTGGGAAATATTCTATTCCATTAGAAAAAGTTACAATTATTACAGTTAGCATTATGAAGGTAATAGAACTTGGAATGAAAGTGTAATTATTCTGAACTGTGGCTAAAAATCTAAATTAAAATTTTAAAAGTAAGACTTGAACCTTAAAGACTGGCTGTGGCAACCTCACACTGCTGGACTAAGACTGGCCGACGCTGTATGTGCAGGCACAAGAGGCTAAAAGAGCAGCGGTTGCTTTTTTTAGGGGGGATTTGATAAACGAGGAAGAAAAGGGTCCAAGACAAGAGCCAGACTGTTGCAAAGTGTGTCAAATAAAAATAAAATATATTGGCATTGCAACCAGCTCTCAGGTTACCAAAGAGCTTAACTAACTAACTAATAACTACTAACAAGACAAAATTTACTGATACATTATAAAAGTAGTTACACCATCAAAAACAGATGTATTGAAATTACTTTTGGTGCCTTGCTTTGGTGGTTATTTTTTAATAAAATCATAAGCCTCTGAATCAAAATCATATTGAAAATAGTCTTACTTCTAGTTTTTAATGGAAGGTCAATCAGCACATGGGAATGGCTTTAAAACAGCAAATGAACAACACTTAGGGCATAAAAACACAACCAGTTATGTTTTATGGAGTCCATATTTGGAAATGCTCCTTGTCAATTGTTTTGTCTAATATACTCATCAGTAAACAGAAATGAATAGGTCTATTTGGGTTTTTTGACGAGCTCTGAATGAACACTGCTGTTCCAGGCTTCAGTGCAGAGACATTGACAGGCCAGAGTGTTCGCAGCAGCTCTCAGAGGGAACACCCGCAGAGAGGGCCCATCACAAGGCCATTTTGGCATTCATGAGCATGATTGATGACACCGAGATAGAGGCAGCATTTGAGAAATCCCCTTTCCGCCTCAGGAAAAAAAAAAAGGATGATTGTTTGGAATCTTCACTGATAGTTCCCCCCCTCTGCTTCTCTATAGGCTGTTACATTACATTAGAAATAATGTCACTACTATACACTGGAGCAAACTATGACTATCTTAAATTTGAAAGTTTGGTGTTTGTCATACTTCATATCTATCTCGATCTATCTCCACACCTGTGACTGACAGAAAGGTCACAATGATCTGACAATACATCACAGCAGTACTGGCATATGCTGCAGGGGCTAACAACGTCACCTGGCCCTTTCCTCTGCAAAGGCCTGCTTTTAATCCTCACCATCCCATGACATGACAGTGTGATACTTTGCAGATTCTTCACCTGAGCAGATGTCATTTGGCTCATTGTGAAGGCAGCCAAGGATCACATAAAATATCAGCGCTGTTATTTCTGTCCCATATCCATCTTCTGGCTGGAAGTAAACAGGGCCGGGCGTCAAACGATAGCATTGAATATGACATGTTAGAAGCTGGATGTAGCAGTGACTTCATTTCCATCTTTAAATGAGAGTCAGAGAGTGAAGAGTGAGGGCTTCAAGTGTGGTAATCCAGAAATAGTTTTAAAAGACTAGTTTTAATTGTTACATGGTCAATGGGGAGGTGTGCACACACATTGTTTTCTGCCTATATATCATTTGATTTTATTTATTTTCACAGGAACTAAATCTTGTTAGAAAAAAAAGGGTAGCTTTAAAGTAATGGGACAGACACAATTAAAAGCCATGGTATATCAGTATATGATGCATGTTATAAGAATCTCTCCAAATCCAGGACCAAATCCAAACTCATGGACAAGTTAGCATTTGGTGAAGGATGCAGAGTTTGAAAGATATTTTTTGAAACTGACAGAAGTTTTCATCCCATCCCAGAATGAATGGTAGAAATGAACCTGTTGTGGTCTTCACTCATTTCAAAATCCTGAGATCTCTTTCTTTAAGATGGAGACTAGACAGAGTGAAAATGATGTGTCTGACAACACCTTTAAAAAGGGATCTGTCAGTGACCTGACACTGGGAGAGATGTTTGTGGGAGAGGTTAGGGAAACCAACATATTACGTCAAAAATTAAAGGATAAACTGAAGGGATCCTGTGATTGAGTAGACAATAAAAAACAATAGCACTCTCCTGGGATTTGTGTCCAGAGCCATGCAGCAGCTGACCACCTCCAGTCTGGCCCGGTCATCCAACAGAAACATCAAACAGTGTCTGCCCTGTGGAATAACTGTAGCAACAGCCTTTCGGCCCCTGAGTCGTAAAGACTTCTGTCAATAGCTCCAACTCTATTGCTGTCATTCCAACTGACCTGGTATTCCTTCTGTTTGACTAAACATACACTGTCACAAACGAGGATGTGTGCTTTCCATTTGAAGCTGCCTAAACCCTGTTGCAGCGATGGATGGGCTTTTCACAAATTAGAATATGAATACAAATACACATCCATGTTGCAATAGTCTCAAGGGCATTTAACATCAAACCATTAAAACCACACATCCATCTGACAGAATGTGATTTCACACTCACCGCCTCTTACATTATGACAGATTTTGAGAAGTCAAACAACAAATACCAGCCATTTAACACCCATAGCTATAAAAGTAGAGGTGGACTGTTAACATGAAGAATGGCATTTTCCCAAATCATCAGTGAGGTAATAGAGTGTGATGGCAGCTGTAAGGCTGACAGCAACAATAAGCTCTACACGGAGAGCTGTGCAAACCGACTCCCACAAGGACCAAATCATCTCTGTGCTGGGATATTAGCTCTACACTAATGTCATCACCATCAGGCACACATGCTCAAGAGCCTGGGAGGCAAATATTAGCCTCTGTTAAAATGTATCCCCTTTGTGTGGGGTATGTTTATGGGTAATCTGTCAATAAAAGCCCCAAATCCCAAACACAGGAGAAAATTTAATCATCATTTCTCATCAATTTACATCATGCTACGATGGAACCCAAGAGATTTTAATACAAAACTGCTGCATTTTGAAAAGAAATCTGCTCTAGCAATCCTAACAGCCAACAGTAGTTTTGAAGTAATATGAAAAGAGCAGTTACAGAATGCATTTTAGTATGAATATGGCCAACTTTTACTCCTGAGTGAAGTTGTGTGTTTAGATTTTGTTTTGTTTTTTTAATTCAAGGCAATATTGTTTGGATGAGTGAGAGGCCATACGTGACGAAGATGAAGGGCATGACCATCATAAATCTGCTGAGGTGTTGATAATGCCTTGTCTCTCTGCAGACATATAAGGTTATGGCTCACTCAAAGACCTGATCAAAAAGACATCTATTCAGGATGACATCATTCGAAGATGAGAGAGAACAATTTTTTTTGCTCATTTGGGAGATTAGCGATGTTGTCAGGGACGCGGCTCCGAAGGGTTTAATCAGATGGTTTTTCAAGCCGCCTCTGAACAGGTGCGCCTGTTATCAACTATGCAGGGTTTTACGTGTGCCAGCTTCTCCTTTTTATAGAGGAATCAGTGGCCCTGAAGCATAACAATGACGACTGGGAGAAACAACTCAGCTGAGATAATTTGAGTCCTTCCTTTTCCCCAGATCTTGAAGATAATAACAAAGTGAAGGTGTATATCTCAGAATTATTACAAATTAGTGGAACAATAACTAAACCTATGTAGTTGTATATTAATGTATATACTACTATGTCTTTACAGGTTAGGCTGTTTCCTTATCCAATTATTAAATAGGCGTAATTTCATTATACTTGTTTGAATAGTTGACAAGTTTTTTTTCCTTTCTCATTAAAGTAAAGGCAAAAAAACTTTTAGTACGTGTTTCTCATAGTTCATAGTAAACACAGTAAAGTCACTTCTCTGCTGCTGCTAAGACTGCAACAAAGCCAGCAGCTCCACTTCCACACACCTTATCAGCTCATTTTCTCTGGACAGGAGTTAATCTGCAGAGTTGACCGTTCATTATCTCTGCTTGGTTAGCACAGTCAGAGACCTCCACTGGACAAGGTGCATTTAGCCACAGCTGAGGATAAGGGACTTCTTTTCACATTAAGGCATTGATGCCCAGCAGCTCACATAATGGGCTGTACGTTAGGCCATTGACAATACAGGGCTACCTCTTTATAGACCTATGTCTCATTTATTATATCAGGGAGGTCTCTATACTGTATAATGAATTACAAACTACACTTAAAACGAACAGTAGTGTTTTATATTTAGGATTAAGTAACATTGTAATTCGATGTCAGATTACATCTACTTCAATAATTAATTCTTCAGTGCTTACAGTTAAAGCTAATGTAAAAAAAAAAATACAATCTGTGAATATACAATACAAATAAATATGTTAGCTACTTTTTCTCAGTGTCAGACAAAAACAGTTTATGGTTATTATATCAAGCATAAAGGCTGTGTTACACTTGACAATGTAAAGGTTCCAAAATCAAATATTATGCCATTGAATGTTTGGTTGTAAACTTTGCTCGTTTGAATCCAAGAAGTGACAGGTGGTTGAATATAGCAGATTTGATAGTGCACTTTATTTTGTATGCCATCAAGCTGCAGCTGAGCATTTTAAACTTTATGGGGCAGTTGTAAAATGCTCCTGCCAGTGATTTTACATCCTAATTCAGCTATAATGGCATCTTTGCTTTACAACTTTTCCACCCAGAGCCATTATCATTTACAGCTGCAGTTACGGCACACATGCTGCTAAATGGTCATCCCTGTTGTGGTCTCCTCTTTGGCAGGTGGATAGTGTAATTAAAGGCTCAGACAGTGTCGAGCCCTCTTACCTGGGATCTCCTGAAGAGGTACATGTCCAAAGCTGAAGCCTCGGCTCGTACAAGCCTCCCGCACCTCGCTGCAGTTACGTGCTTTGAAATCTGCCCTCG
This sequence comes from Neodontobutis hainanensis, assembly GCA_024349245.1. Lineage (NCBI taxonomy): Eukaryota > Metazoa > Chordata > Actinopteri > Gobiiformes > Odontobutidae > Neodontobutis > Neodontobutis hainanensis. The sequence goes on from JALDNG010000048.1 coordinate 2,237,376, forward strand.
CTGCAACAGACAGCACGGAAAAAGTGCAAATAATAGTCTCTAGTCTGACCATTGTGGACTCGTGAAAAGATCCTTAATGGAAGAGGTTCTCTGCAGTATCTCGCGTTGCTGCTAAAAGTCCCCTGCGGTTGATCTGCAGGTACTTAATTAGCGGTTGTTGGTTGCAACTTCACTAATGTCTACCAAGACATGTCTTCAAGTTAGTGGTCTTGGTGCTGCAGGCGAGAATCATTAAAAAGAAGTCCCTTGGCGCAGTGAGAGCGTGCAGGTGCCACATGAATCCGCGCGGCGCGTCTCTCTCTCAACTTCGCAGAGTAGACGAAGCCCTGTGCTCGCTGTGTTTAAGTGAAAATGCTGTGCGGAGGGAGCGCTCTGTGTTCACATCTGATGCACTGTGAGGCAATGGAGGACGGAAAGTGTGGAGCGGAATCAGTGGAATGGCCTGTGCTGCAGGGTAGACTTACTACAAGTAATCGAACACTCCCTGATTTTATTCAGCCAGTCTAAATATAATGTCCAAACACCCACAGTGCTTTAAGATCCAGAATGTTTTGTACCATTCAAGAAAAAAGGACTAAATTAGGGCTGGTAAAATTAACATGTTAAGTTTTTGCGTTAATTTTTTTTTTTACGGACTAAATTGAAAAAATGTACAAAATTTACATTTTGCACAGCAAAACAAAAAAAGACACGCTGCTAAATGGACAATTCTGCTTTGAGAGATTACAGGATGGAGTAAAGTAATATGCATGATTTGACATGCACAGCTATCAAGTGACAAGTTGTGCGATTAATCGCAATTAATTACGGCCAGACCTGTGAATAATTTGTAAATTTTTTAATAGATTCACAGACATAGAATAAATATTAAAAAAAGTTATAATAAAAAATAAGCAGGAAATATTAATTTGAATTATATTATTGCACTTGACATCCACAGGTCAATGGGGTCAAACACAGTTTCACTGAAGGCAGATTTGTGAATGACAAGGATTATATAAAGGCTGGGTCAGAGATATTGCAAATTGACTACATAAATTATAAGAGGTTATGAGCCTGATAATGTAGCATTTGTTGTGTATTATTGAGCATTGACATTTTCTGCATAATGCATATTGTTCAACTTTTATGACATTAACTTATATAACTGATTTAAACTTTGCAGTTACTACAAACTGTCTGCATAAAAAGTGACTTGTAAATTTTACCTATTTATATATAGATAGATTTATATATATATTAAAATAAAATAATAATAATAACTTTATCCTTCGCCCTCCGCGGGTGGTCTATATACAAATATAGAAACAGATATAGATATAGATATAAATAGATATTTCTTTCGGAGGAAATTTCAAAATGGCTTCTCCTGATAATAAAACAATCCTGCATAACTTTTACATTTACATTTAGCTTTTACATTAGTCACTTTGATCCAAAACGACTTACAAATGAGAAAAACAATTGAAGCCATTTTAACAACACAAAGTAACAAAAAGCATAAGTGCACCAAAAGCCAGTCTGTTAAAGCCCAGCACAGTATACAAAGCTAAGCATAAGTTTTTTTTTTTTTAAAAGATAGAAAGGAAGTAGAATTTAGTGTTTGTCAGTTAGGTGAAGGAAATATTTTTGCATTGGTAGTGGTTACAGAATCTGCTGATCTTGATGCAGCAGGTAGATCATTCCACCAATGTGGAACAGATCCTGAGAAGGTAACTGAGAGTGATTTTTTTTTCTTTTTGGAATGGTACCACCAGACGTTCATTTGCAGAGCGCAGGGATCTGGCAGGAACATAGGTCTGTATCAAGCCTCACTCATGGTCCTTAAAAGGTCCTTGAGTAAGGGCGCCGCCATACTGTAATATACAGCAATATACCATCGTCCACCAGAGGGCAGGCTCCAAATGCGGAAATACAAGAAGTGTAAAAATAATGTTTACAGCCTGGTACAAAAGATGGCTCCGGTCTCTAGAGCTAAGTTTTTACTACATGACAACTCTGGGGGTGTGGATTTTTGATTAATACGTCTGTTTATGCTAACTGAAAAGTATTGTTTTACTATGCAGTAAAAGCGGAAAAGCCCAGATGTAACCGCAATTTTATTGCCCTGTTGTAATGACAATATCAGTGAATAGGGGACCAATGGGGCAAAGTTGTCCATAGTATATACTGTTATTGGTCTTCATTAGCGAGTGAAGATATGAGGGGCGGAAGGCCAAGAGCATAGCTTTGAACTTGATGTGGGCGTCAACCGGGAGCCAGTGTAACCTAATGAAGAGAGGAGTTACGTGCACGCTCTTTGGTTCATTAAAGACCACTCTTGCTGCTGGATTCTGGTTCATCTGCAGAGGTTTGGTTGCTGGCTAAATGACTGGTGAAGTTTAGCTGATCATCAATTACCACTCCCAGATTTTTGCTGCATGAAACTTAAACACTGCTTCACCAGGTTTAGTTCTAACTCTGGGCACGAGCAGAAGGCCTGTCTCAAGCAACTAGCATGTCAGACATATTCTGGTGCTAAACCATTAAGAGACTTATAAACCAGCAGTGCTGTTTTAAATTCTATTATTTAAGCAACAGGAAGCCAGTGCAGAGATTTTAAAACTGCCGTGATGTGGTTGTACTTCCTGGTTTTGGCAGCGTTTTGAGAGACTAGTGAGCAGGCCGTTACAGCAATCTAACCTGCTGGAGATAAAAGCATGAATGAATGAATGCATGAATATTTTGAGGCTACACGTTATATAGTCTGCTTTAAACCAGATTTAGCATAAGTTATGCCATCTTCACTTCACTAAAGCTCAATCCCTACATTTAGTCATTTTCAGCTTTATGCTGTGATCAGAATTTATAAACACAATTTGACACTTTATTGAGTCTATGAATTCAGAATAAGAAGATCTATATAGTATCTACAAATTCATCCAATAACAAAACAAAAGCCTCTGCCTGGGAGAGAATCAAACATGATTAACTCAAGGATATAATGGATGTGATGAGGAAGGCCACGAGGCAAGCTTTCATGACTTTATTGATTTCGGAAGACTGGGATCCTTTGGGTAGATCAACAGTGGATTAACATGGCTGCCATTGCCGTCAAAAGGAATTCCTATTGGTATGAAGAGCCACATTTTGTAGGGTACTTCACTTCACACAGTGACAACGGAGGGTTTCAACAACAAAATCCACAGGTGCAGGTTTAGGGGAAGAAGAAAACAGGAGGAGGAGAGAAATCCTTTTATCTGGTGACTTTCTATATGCAGCATTTTATGGAGGTTATAAGGCTATATAACACCTTTCCTTGATTTGTTTAAGTTTGTCTATTTAACATTGGACAAGCAGCAGTGGAACCCTGACTTGTATCTAAGTCTCAGATGGTACACCACTAAGAAAACACACTTTTATTTTTTGACATTTAAAGTCAAGTAAACATAAACAATTTTTTTTATATATATATATATATATATATATATATATATATATATATATATATATATATATATATATATATATATATATATATATATATATATATATATATATATATATATATATATATATATATATATATATATATATATATATATATATATATATATATATATATATATATATAAATGGCAGCTGGCGGACTACTTGTGTGCTGTCAGTGAGAGGTAGAGAACATTAGTGTGTGGTTCAATATTCAGCTGATATGACGGTAGCCCATATAAATGCACAGAACTATGTTATGCTAGAAATTTACAAAATGTTTGATTTTACCAGAAGGAGGATCTAGAGATACAGAAAGAATGTTTTAGGACTTGTGTTTCCACATTATAGACCGCTTCTACTGAGAATTGCCTGACAAGCTCACCATGCATGTTGCAGACACAGACTTTTGTTAAACAACAGCCATCATACTTGAGTAGTATGGAAGAATAAAAGTGCCAAAATAAGATAAATAAATAAATACATGATTAAATACATAATGAATTAAATAAATACAAAAATAATTCATTAATTAAATTTGTAATTAATTAATAAAAAATATATATATCATTTGATGTAAAAAACATATATAATATTTTCACTATTTATTTAATTATTTTATGGCTCTGTGCTGCAGTGCACCATTTATTATTTTATCTGTCAAACTCACCCATCACAGTCAGTGGGCGGGCTCTAACACCTGATTGTTTACTATGAACAGCAAGTCAAGACAGATCAATCCCAGATAATGGATTGGTGAAAAGCTAGTGTACACACCCAAATACACTAGGTGGCAATATTCATCTTTAAGTTGGTTTGGATACTCTTTACAAAACATAACAAAACTCTATCTTTTAAGTGGTATGCTTCAATGTTGGTTCAACGTGCGAAGTGCAGGAGAAATGTCAAAAACAGGCCCGGGGCTGCTGAGAGAAACAGCAACTTTGATTGAACAAGCTCTGAGGAGAACTCCAAGGGCTCTGGTGGCTCAGCCTCTCCATCATATACATCTTTAACTTCAATACATTTTTCTGCTTTTCCCGCTACATGCTCTGGCTGTGCAATTCCAGCTTTGTCCACTAAGGTAGCCGCCATGTTTTTAAAAAACAGACTTCAGACCAAAGCAATGGCTTTGACTACATCAGTGTTAGCCCCGCCACTGACTTTAATGGGTGAGGTTTATAGATCAAATTAATTCATGTTGCACTGAAGCACAGTACCATGAAATGATTAAATAAACAGTTAAATATTTTATATGTTGTTTTTTTGGCATAAAATTAAATGCTTTTTCAAATTTCAAATTAATTAATTAATGGCCCATTTATTGATGTATTTATTTATTTAATTTTGGCACTTAGTCCTCCAATGAGTAGAATTTGTGTCAACAAGTAAAACAAATATCTGAAGTCTCTTCAACTCCTCTAGAAAGTGAAATAAATTGTTGCAGCGATGTTCCTTTTTAATCATGTTACTTGTGGAAGGCTTCAGTATTTACCACTGTCAGATTATGCACCAACAACTTAAAGTGCACAAAGGACAATTCCATTTGTAAAAGTGTGATAAACTGGCACATTTATTTATATCAAAATATAAGTTGCATGCATAAAGCCATTGTCAGCTCTAACTATGTGACTGTGGCAGGACAGTTCCTAATATCTTTGATCAGCACCTTGGACAGAGACACCTCCTCACTGGCCATGGATATTCAGTTTATTCGTTTAGGTGATCCAAACATAGACCTAACTTGATTTTGGCTAATCAATTACCTCAAGGGGCAGTGCTTCACTTGACATTATATTAATAAAACAATTAGAGCCATAAATCTGAGACGGACCATAAGAAATAGAAGGGGCTTTCCAAATTTACATTGTCTAACTAACTTTAGGATTTTATTTGCCATTCAGTAAGATAAATGAGGCATGCAAATTAAATTAATTTTCACATAGATAGTGATTGTAAACAAACAAGCAAGGGCACTGAAGAAGGTAAAAACATGAAAAGTCTGACCTCTGTGAATAGGGAAGCACACATTATCTATATTACAGTAACACTATCTGACTTTCTTACCACAAAATACATACTTTGGTAAATTAAAAAATAAACAAGTAGAAGCTCTGTTTTGAAGGACATTTTGCTGTTAGCGACTATTTCACTGCAACTGCACACATCTGACATGTATAATGCATATTAACATACAACAGTCCCATGCAGCAGTTTAAAACCAGAGAAGATATGCAGTAGCTTTATTATGATGAAATTGTCCAAATGGTTTCAGCAATTTCATTTTGATACAGCAGAAAATGTGATCTGACTGAGTGGAACTCATCATCTCGGAGCACTGTGCTTATTTTAGGAAACTTTTGTGAAATTACTATAATGATATTGTTTTTATAGAATACGACCTGGATTCTAATAACTCAGCAATGCAGCATTCGGCTTTGAACAATACGGGCTTTTTGAAGGAAGCACTTTGATGTTTTGTTTTTTTACTCAAAATGTGTTTGAAACATTGAACACAGCACATACAGTAATTAATTTCTTTATTTTCACAATCTTTACATTACAGTAAGGTTAGGTGGAGTGTATTACCACTGACTCTGAAATGTGCTATTTGATCAATAGTCTTGTGAGAGAGGGTCATGTTGGGGTGACATACAGTGTTGGAGGCAAAAACAGTGCAAGCAGGTGAGCGTGACGTTCATAAACCATTGTAGCTGTGTAAATATGTAAATATGATTGAATTTCAAAGTTTCAGTCCTTCCAAACATTCACTGTGGAAGGCATGGGACAACAAAACCTTCTACACAGAAACCTGTCATAAACCAGCTACAATAAAAAAAATTAAGAAGACTGTGAATCCCTCAATATCTTTTACTGAATGCCTCAAACCAGCCCACCTTTGAATGGAAATAAATAACTGTGCACATTTGTGTTTTATTTTAATGCTGTTCTTTTCTGTCAGAACCGTTGGATGTTGTTTTAGTTTGCATATTTTGGCATTGAGATGTTGAAATGTGTCCTAAGAGAAATAGTCTGTATCATCTGGCAACAGTAGTCAGCCTTGAAGATGAGGAAAGAGACTCCTGCCTGACTATAGCTTTGAGCTCTGGGAAGACAGACCCCAACTGAACTTCTTATTCACTCCCAATGAAACTCTGCTGCAATTCATCTAATCAAGGAGTGGGGTAAAAACAAATGGAGCCTGTTAAACTGCTAATCAGTGTAATTAGAGCAAATGAAAGCAGCTAGCTAGTAACTAACTCCTGATTATAGTAACAACTGTGCTCGAACAGGCACCTCTGGAGCTCTGTCTGAAATGATATTGCCCAGAAGCCCACCTGAGACCATTTAAGGGTGGTGTATGAGACACCTGAACACAACATAATGTTTGCTCACCGTAGCAAGACTGAGATTCAAGCAATGTCACTGTGTATGCCAGAACAAAAAAGTCAAATGCAATTTTTATAAAACTGTGAAAAACTACATAAAAATGTTCATATAAACCTTTCCACAAGCAACATCATTGAAAAGATACCTACTCTCTTTTTTACTATTTAGTCAAATGAGTGGGCAAGTTAATAACACTAAATTACTTACTTTAAAACCTGGCAAAGCGTTTTTGTTGTGACTTGTATTTTTTAGTTCAAAAATTATGCTGGTAGACCTTAATTTTTTTAAAATATGTTCAAGCCATAAATGTGCTTTCTAATATAAATCTGTGTAATATCTATGTCTAAAAAAGGCTAAAAGGTGCATTTTACCTGATTCTAGGTTTTGCAGCTGTAATTGTGTCTATGCTAATCTCAGTTTAACAGTTTTTGATGATATTGTCCTTAATAAACCTTGGGCTGCTGCTTAATTTCGTAAAGTTTGTAAACGTATAAATCTCTCAAAAATCTATCTTGACCTGCGCTTACCAAAGTATTCACGGTCTGAACTCTGGCAGGCTTTACCGGCTCGTTGTGTCCAATGATGTGGGAGCACTGACAGATTGGGGCGTGTTTAAGGTTTGCAGATCTAGCCACCGTTTTACTGTTATGAACGTAAACAACATTGGGCTGCTCTGATTGGATAAAACTGTGGTTGATAAATCCAATCACTGACCAGGTATTCATTGAAAGTACCTGCCTATTTGCAAACCCTGTAAACGGGAGCCCTCCCAGATGGTACTGTGGAATAGATTATATTCTGTAGAGCAGTTCTATCTGGCTGAGTCAGGTTACACTTAAATCAATCTGTGTAAAACTCTGGATGGCATTTGGCATTGTGTAGCTGGAGAGCAATGCATAGTCCTAAACATCCAGTGACATCATCCAGTTTTAGCTGGTGTGGCTGAAACATACAATCCAGCTAATTACCAGACAACTTGCTATTGTTGTATACCCTTTCACTGACAACACACGCAAATATTCCTTCAATATACAATCTAGTCCAAAGTAAAACCACAATACCAGCAAATCCCCTCATTTTCCTTCAAACAGATAAAACTTGGTTTTCTGATTAAAAATTGTATCACAAGGGAGACAGATTCATACTACAACATGGAACATAACATCATGTACAAAAACAGAAATGGTGATATTGTAGATACTAGAGAAGAGTCTAAAGAATATAAAGTGCACAAAAAGAGTGGACAGCACAAAGCACAATGTAACATCTTCCCGTTGCTGTGAAAGGTAATATCTGCACAGTGTCTGTCTGGGCTTATCCTGTATTCTTTTCTGCCTCAGTGCTCACAGAGGAGATTACGCCACGCCGTTAGAGCTTATATTTTACAAGAAAGCAGCATACAGTATATTAAATAAAATATACAGTAAGACAGATTCAATTTTCTTTACTGCATCCCTGCATTGCATATGACAACATTTGTGATATACTTACTTAAAAATGATTCAATTAGAAGTTAAAACTGTTAGCTGAAGAATAGTCCGCCCAAGAACTCAGCTACTTTTGATTTACCATTTAACAAAGTACCATAAAAGCACCCGACCTGACCACTCTCTTGAACTAGACTTCTTAGGACTGCAAGCAACCATCATTGGGATCTGACAATTCTGCCTACAAAAACGTACTAAGTAAATGTTCTGCGGTAAATACATTCTGGTTTGAGCAAGCACTTGGTAGTGCGCTGTTAAGTACTGAGTCAATCTGTGTGACTTGAAATGACATTAATGTGATGTGTGTCCCCAGCTCCGACACCTTACAGGCGTATGTCGAGGTAAGTGTGATAAGAGGGTCTCTGTGGGTTCAGCCCTGAGCCACGCTTGTGAATGTGGCCAGAGAGGTCCCACACACTCTGCACAAGCCTGAGGGGGAAGAGAGGGGGATCTGAATACATTTCCATTGCTCTTTCTTCAGTGCCTCAGCTGCAACTGTCTGCTGCTTTAGAAACAAACATGTCTGTGGGGCATGTCCGGGGCGCCGCTCGAGAAATGAATCATTATTTGATGAATAATGTTAAGTCCTGCTATGCAAATTTAGGAAACAACACAACACTCTCCAGTTAGTGTGGGCTGCCTCTGACAGTTCAGGTGCATATATCAGTAAACCGAAGTGAATTTAATCATTTTGGCATCTTTTATACGTTTTAGATTAAGATATCCACAGCTGTGTGTAACAAAACAATGAGAAAAATGACCCGATAGTATATGTAGACTGTATTTGGAAAGGGGCGCCTTTGGGGTTTTTGTCTGAAATTTTTTTGACTCTTCAAAATGATCATCCCTTCCTTAACATAATAAAGTAATAATAACACTTAGATACAGTGCACACTGCTTCTTACATAACAGGGCATACTACCATCTCATGAGAACACCGAACACAACTTTCCATGCCTCTTATATATTCTGGATACATTTTTAGTCCCATGTGAGTTTGCAGCAGTACAGTTGCAGACAGAGTAAAAGTTGGTGCAAATTTCGAAATGTGACACAGTGTTGCTTTAATAAACGGTCGTTTTTGGCGCACAGCACATTAATTGTCTTTGTAATACGCCCAGTCACAGACGAAGAATCCCACCTGACCCGGCGACACTTACAAATAGCCCAAGCAGAGCAGTAAAGATGGTACATCCGCACATAAAAGAGGAGTGTGCTGTCATCGGAGCTGACCATTTCTCTGATTTATGTGCCGTCTGATGGCCTTGGCTTCTCCGTCTAGTCTGGGCCCTTTTTATGGACGTGGTATTTAAAGACCACGCTTCGTTTTAACACAAAGTCGCTCATAATTAAGAAGGTGTTGCTGCAGATTTCTGAGTTATTAGACTCTTAATTAAACTCAATAAGGAGAAAATTATATTGGTCCGGTGTACTCACTCTACTCATCCAGAAGTATTAACCTGTATTTTCGACCTTTCTTACAAATACGAGAAGTTCAAGCCCTCAATTTTTTATTCCCGCCGAGTTAAGAGGCATATAGTGTGTGGCTTGTTATATTATATCTGCGTTTGGATCTTCACAGGATTTCTTCATTCCACTGATGTTCAGCAAGACAGATTTAATATGCAGCACAATCCTTCAAGCTTTGCCCCTTCCCTCCTCCCGGGGCATCTAAGGCAGCATAATGAATCAGTGGCACATACACTCACATACACTCTCATGAAGCCTATACGTCAAAATCAAAAATATGGATCCATATACACAAATGAGTGAAAACATTCTGCAGCTGCAACCGACATGAGGCTTGTTGTGAATGTCAGATAAGTTAGCAGATATGGAGTGAGTTGACAAATTACTAAATGTCAAATTATTAAATATCTAAAATGTCTAAAAATGAAGATTAAGTCTGTATTTGAGTGGTGCACAGCTGTCGGTCTAATGAATTCAACATGAAATTAATAAACAACAAGTATGGTTTGCTCTCATTTGAGCTGTCATGGTGATGCCACACAATAGTAAATAATAAGTCTTTCAGGGGCCGAAGATTGTGACTCATGAAAGCCTTAAAAAAATTTAAATAAGATTTTATATTCATTTCAGTCTTACAAAAGTTATCTTTACTATTGATTTCTTCCTTATATGGATTTGAACAGGTAATGTTGTCATTACAAATGTGTCCCTTTGCAATGTTTTATGTGGACCTCCAATAGATTTGGTAGCTGTTATGTATTTTTGAACTGGCTTAACCTATAATATTTCATGAACAAATTAAATAAATCTGATTCCAAACCCTTGTTAAAATCCATCTAAAACCAGTTTAAATCTAATTAAAACCTATTCAAATCTCACTAAAACCTAGTGCCAAAAATATCATCTACCAAATGAAAAGCCACAGAAAACATTGAAAAGGGCCCCTTTGTCACGTGTGTGGACTACAGTGATAATGTATTGTACTGAAATGTATTTTCTCTTTTGGTGCAGTTTTACAGATGGACTAGGACTGACTGCACATTTTGTCACTGGAGTATGGGACAGTTGAATCCTTGTTGAGTATCATGTTTCTTTTGAGCACACAGTACATGAAAATAAAGGCCATCTGTAAATGAAAAATTTTGAATTGCTACATTTTATGTGAAATCACAGTCAGACATGTTTTCTCTGGGTTTGTTCATGGACCGCTGCCCTTTTAGACCAAAAACTACACATCACAAACTTTTAAAGCTGAAATTCATAAGTGAGTCCTCATTATAAATCCTATGAGTCCTGTTATAAGTCCTCAAAGTTAAGAACCTGGCTCTTAATGTCACTGGGACACCCGGCAGCCATGACCGGAGTTTTGCTGGTTACCCTAGTTTTTCATTCGGGGCAGGGGACTGACATTTATCATGGTGGTGGTGTCATGACCGGGAGAAGCCTGGATCAATACAACCCAATTAGACGCACAGTATCTCTTGGATCAAAGGCCTGCACTATTCGAAGGATCTGACTAAGAGACAATACTTTAATACAGAAGCCAGTTGTTCTTGTGACAGCCACATCGCGGCCCGTGACACCGCTGCACTGTTCCTGCCAGAATACCAAGAGTCTTTCAATGTTGCGGACTTTTGCAATCAATTTTAATCTTGGGCTTGTGGTCAATCACTCTCCGAAAGTGCATTCACAGAGTTCGCAGATGTGTGAGCGGACAGAGAGGGGTTTGTCTGCGTTGTTTGAACTACAGCACAGGGACATGTAAACACCACAGCCGGGACAAACAAACTAAATCATGACAGTCTTTGGCTCCTCGCTGGTTTAATTCTTCACTGGCTCCACGTTTGCCAGGAACCATAATGATTTGGACCGTTCTGGTGTTCTGGAAGATGTGCTGAAAATGTATTGCATGTCTGATTACCTGTGGGGATTTGTAAGACACAGCACAGCTGATGGTTTAAGCACAGATAAGACAAGATGGATAGGAGCAGAAAAAGAGAAGGGGGGAAGCCAAACCGCCCCATTATTTCAAATGTCACTCCTGTAGAATGGGTTTTGTGAGCATTCATGTTTGGAAAATATCTTGTTGAAAGATTATTGAGGTTAGCAACATGTGTGCAGACAATTGTGTCAATTTGGAAATCAGGCTTTTTCCCTGAAATAACTGCAAACAAGACCAAGCTATTTTGACCGTTGGCTTTGGTACAACAGGGCATATAAACCTTCACTTTTGCAAATACAAGTCCCTAGACATAATTTCATTGTTGGAAGTTTAGTATGGCTTCAGAGTGAAGTAGTTGAGTAACAAAACTTAATGGAAGCATGAGGACCAATCAGAGAAGAAAAGGTTTCCCCAAAAGCACATTTCAACTGGCACAGTATAGAGAATGCTTACTCAGTGCTAACCACTAGCTGCACAATGGCGCAGTGTTCAGTTCAGTTCAGTTTATTTGCCATTTGCAGTAGAAGATTAACCTGACTCTGCCAGATAGAACTGCTCACAGAACATCTAAGAAGGCTCTCACTGAAAGCAAAAGGGAAACGCCTTCTGCCAAAAACTTGGTAGATGATTGGATTAAGCACCGACAAGTATCCACCAACCACAAGAGTTGTTTTAGCCAATCATAGCAGTGTTTCATATTGTAACAAGAGTGTGGCTGATATAAAGAAATAACAAACCTCTGTAACATTCCTAATGCCAAAGCCAGTAGAAATAGAGCACGAACATCTTTTCTTCCAGAAAATCCTTTAATACCACATTTTTTAGCGTAAGCAAAAGACGTAAGCAACAAGGCTAATGTCTTTCAGCGTAGCCATGTTGATAAGAAAGAAGAGACGAGAACGCTTGCTCCATTTGTTAAATTAAAAACCTGCCTCTTTCTGTTTGTGCTGCCACATCATTGGTCAGTGAGCCCAAGAGGCCAGAGAGCCCAGGGTTTGACTCAAGCAGTTTGTTTGGTGCAATATAAGAAGGATTTAACTTATTTTGGAAACTTCCAAATCTTGCGAGAATCCAGCTGCAGCACAAGGTTAGTAGAAGACCAAATTAGAAAAAAGTTGCAAGAAGGTCCAGGGTTTGATTCCCGGGGCAGACTGGGCCTTTCATCAAATCATGCTGGTGCCCCCTGGTGGTGGTGGCTGACAGTAAATTTCCCTATCGGGATAATAAAGTGATAATAATAAAATATAAATAATAACCTTTCATTCAAGATCCAGATTACAATGTACACAAAGATTTGTAATTAAATTGTAAGTCCCATGTAGGACACTGAGGCAGCTCTGCCTCTTCAGGGTTTACCCAAATCAGACCATGCTGTATACTTACCCAACCCGTTCCATACTTTTAATCAGTGACAAGTTTTAACTGACTGAAAGGAAGGCTTCAAGCTAGAGATGCTGAACTCAAGTGGACCATTACAAAAATAATCTAATATGATAAAATTATTAATCCAAATGAGAGAACAGGGGACCATTTACATGTGCTTTACATAATTAAATCAGGATTAAAATCAACATTTCCCCAAGAATTAACATTTAAGCCATTAATTGACATCCACTGTAGCCTAGAGTGGCAAGCTAAGCTCTCCAGCATGCTCTGGAGTAAAGTGCAAACAGTATTGGAGTTACATTTTTATTTTAAACAATGTCCATTCAATTTACACCACAAGGTCATGTCCATGGTACATATCATGACATTAGCACTGCGAGTACATTTTATAGTATCAAGTATTTCCTCATGGCTTACATTATAATCCCCACAAAATTCTTATTGATTAGAGTAAAGAAATAAAAAGCTGCTTAATTTTAAAGTTGAAATATTTTTTGAGTTTCATGCAGTGCACTATTCATAACTGTGTCCCTATTTCCTATCTCAGCTCCATGTTTCCTTCCCACTCATGGTTCATGCAACATCAAAGCTCCATGGCCTCACTTGGGAGACTGTCATTCAAATTCAACACATGCTAATTGATGTTTTAGGATCACACAAGACAAACATCACGCTGATTGACCTGGGATTTCTTCAGGTTTAGGTCAAAATCTACCATCTTGAACAGGCCACAAACAATTCAAAAAGCGCTGAACAGGCCCGAAGGGGCCGTGAATCTTCTTCTGATTAAAGTGAATTTCCATCAAGGACGTGACATGCTCTGAGAATTTGACAGCAGCAGTATGCAAGGGGTCCAGGCACCTTAGGGACCCTGAGTCTAATTTGCCTCAAACCTAAAAGGCAGATAATAGCGTTGATCTGACAGCCCAGCCAATTCCCAGCTTCCCTCATCAAGAATACATTCAATTTTAAACATCAAACTACTCACAACAAAAATGGGAAAGCGTGCAAATGAATGAAAGCTGGATAGTGGGGGTTGAAAAAGAAATTAATCTTTAATACATTTGACAAGTTGGAGCCTCTGTGAGCTCTAATGTTCCCATCTTATATGTGGTGAAAAATAAAAATATGTGGAGCATACAGGAAGTATTGTACTCTACTCATAGACACTATTTGATTTGAATTAAAGATGTTTTTTTTTCTCCACTCTTTTTCAATATTGTGTCTACATATAGTGCTTTAGCTGACAGTGATGACTTGCTACATGTTGTTAATGAAATCTTGGCACAGTGAACATAAGAAGTTGTCTGCAGGGCCTTGTTGCCTTGAAACACTTCGCTCTTGGGTTTCCCTGCTGCATTTCTTCATTACAGCATTGTGTGCTGCCTGTTTGTGTTCTGTTTTGATTATATGTCTGAGTAAACTCACTCTAAACCCTTTTAATATCCTTTTATTTTGGCAGTTGATCTCACTGAGTGCCTGTTGAATGAGCGTGTCCTGCGTGCACTTGGAGGCACAGCAAAGAGCTCCATGTGTTTTTGACGTTTTCTAGGTACAGTTCCTCAATGTTAAAGTTTTCTTAATAATTTAGGGTTAAAAGCTATGTTTGGACAGTTTTTGGTTTTGAACAGTCAACAGAAGGGGGAGGAGAGTGCAGAAAATTGTATACATCCACGTTAAAAAAGCAATAGCAAGCTTTCCTTTTGTCTTTACTTTCATTGGATTTACCTATTAACATGATTTTGTACATCTGTGTCACAGTATTATGTAGGTTTTGATGCTTGGAATAAAATCCACCCACTAATTCATCAATAAGCTAAAAAAAGGCTCCTGTTTTCATGTAATCCCACGCTCTTCTATTGTGGAAATTGTTCTTTGATTTTCTCCTTTTGTACAATGCCATATCCACTGGAAGCTATAGGCAGCTGCATTAGTTTACTGTAATATGACGGTCGCATTACGCCAGTCTAAAGTATGTTCATGCGCTGTGTTTTGTGATTGCCATCTCTCCAGTGGATAAGTCACATTTGCCTTCCCAGAATTCAGTCTGGCAGCACTTCCAAGTTTCTTGTCTTACAACTGTCTTTAAACTGTAAATCAGTTTTCCCCCCACTGTAAGACCCCTTTGGATCATATTAAAAGATTGATTCTTGCACGTGAGCCAAGATCCATGTGCGTTGTGTGTACACAGGATGTATTTCTTATCTCCCTGCAACTACATCTGCCTCACAGTCATCACTGAATAACATGGAACAGAGAGCAGTAGCTCGCGGAAATATTAGTTTATTTCTGGCAAATGTTACATCTTTAGCAGCAGTCAGTGATGTGTGTCACTAAGACTTAGCCCCAGCCGTCTCATTTGACATTGCTCGCAGGAATACCAGTGTCAAGAGTGATTTTCAGACACATAGGGTCAAACCATCAATTCTCTCGACTCAAGATGGTGACAGATAATTGCTCGCAGCTTTACTTTGTAAACTTTCAGCGGAGGGTAGGAGAACATTATGCTAATTTCCACTGAGTAATTAGACATAGTGATCTAATAGTAGCTTAGAGGGGGAAAGCTCTTTGATGATTTGTATGATTCATTTGCCACAGTGGACTGGTAAATGTGGGTGGGATGGAGCTTTTGTGGAGTTTGAATGTTCTGCTCGTGCTTGGGTGGGTTTTCTCTGAATACTCCAGTTTTACCCACCAACATAATAACAGACAATAGTCTCTGGTGAGTGTAATGACTGGGGTACCTGGGCGCCCCCTGGTGGTGGCTGCCAAAAATGAATTTCTTATAAGAAAGACAGGGAAAATAAAAAAATTATTAAAAAAATATTTTAACTATTTTAAGCTACATATAGTTCAAATGGGCAGATATGGTAACAATGCATAAATCTTTCAGTCCCTTGCTAACAAACAGTTTCTTTTGCCTAAAATTAACTACCTCTCTAGTCATGGCTAGTCATTAATAATTTAGTACATTGAGAAGTTTCTTGCAGTTTAGATTGGGGTTGTTAGCAATCCATCTACTTTTTCTTCGACTTTTGTTTTGTAAAGATTGCAAAAGCCCAAAAGTTGTCATTTGTGAGCCTGTCTCAAACCTATGTTTTCAAAAACATTATTTTCTGGTATTTCACTCTTTTGATTTAATGCCAGGACTAAATGACTGTGAGACAGGCTTCGATTGTCAACACTTGTCTGTGAGGTCGATCAGGAACGCTGATGCTGTGACAGAGTCTGGCGTCAGTGACTAAACCTGGGACAGCTCAGTGAATGTAACCTGCTGCTTTAGAAACTGCTCAGTGGCCGTGAGGAGCTACAACCAGAGAAAATCATTAAAGAGTAAATTTCCAATCAATTGCTGACGCGATGCAATTAACTAAATTACTAAATTAAGTGACGTGTATTTCACTGAAGCATTCCTTTGCACAGAAACCTTAATTTTTATTTAATACGTTCAGGTAAAACCCAAGAGTGACTCTTAGCAGATGGTTGATGTTCATAACTAAATAAAATTGAAGCCTTTTTTACCAATTCACCAAAAAGTATTTTCTACAAACAATTACCTTCTGTTGAAAACAAAAACATTTTCACCAATGAAGACAAAATTTGTTGAGTGTAATATTCCACCCAATAGTTTCATATTGTCCATAAATGCTGTTGATGTGAGCCCATGCTGTTGTTTTCGTGCAAAAGGGGCTTCAAATGAGCTCTGCAGACAACATGGAATAGCACAAAAATGCAGCAATCAAGAAACTATTTGTATGAAACAAATAGACTACAGTTTACGTATTTTTCATTTTCCCAACAGCCTTTCAAAAGCACATTTACCACTCCTTTTTATTCTCCGTTTTTAATTAGGATTTGACATCAAAGAATTCTTTTCAATTTTCTACAGAGAGAATTTATTGTTAGAATGGGCTTGTTTGTTTCAACTTTATCCATCATCTGCCTCTCAGAAAACCTCAGAAAACACTGTTTTGTTTGTTCTGGAAACACACAGTCTGCTTCCTGTTTAGGGATTGACAATAATCCATCAGACTCCCACCAGAAACCACAATCTTCTCCCAGATACACATATAAAAAGCTGTGTTTAAAACATCTGTTAATTGTGTGCATGGACTTGCATCAGCCCTCTATACTACTGAACTACTACTGGAAATTCAACATGAGACATGACAATCAGCTGCACACAGTAGTTTACAATACTCTTTACTCTCAAGGAATCTATAATGAAAAAAAAAAAAAAAAACAATATTTAAACAGGCAGTTGTGTAACGAGGAGAGAGATAATAGCCAAATAACAGGAGAGAACAGGGGCTGGTCTGTGACTGCACCTGTGTTTGTGCCTTATGGGCCAAATGACCATAAAAATCTCTGGCAGGACAACAGAAACCATAAGGTCCTTAATTTTTTCCAGTTTGTTGATTCTAGAAACAAAAAGATGATTTGAACAGCTTGGAAAATAGTTTTATAGAATCATTGCAGGGCTGTTTGTGTAGTCATAGTGTCATTTACACAGACATGCTTTAATGGTATCCAATCCTAAGGTATAAACAGGTATCTTGAGTTGAGTTATTGCAAATCATCTGAAAAGGTGCAACTGCCATTTCACAACTGGACTTTGAACATCTTCAGTGCACAAACCTCTGCCAGACTCATTCAGTTGTCAGTAAAAGTGACTCTTTCAAAAGACAGCAGACATTTTTGAGCCAACGGGAAGTTTGTTTCCCCAAAGACGACAAATGAAAGACAGTCGACAGTAAAGGTGAATGAAAAATAGGTCACAGATTGGTTGAAAGCTTTGAGGTAACGTGGCTCAAGACCATTCGGTGTGATTTAGCAGCCAAAAATAAAACCAAGGCAGCAATATAGAACCTTTGGGATCCTGGATAGGAGTTTTTAAACAATCACCAAATCTGGCCTATTTAAAAGGATATTTAGTGTAATAAATACACCATTTCTAAAACTTCCAGTCACTGTCTTTGAGGTATTTCACATGAGGTAATGAGAAATCTCGATTTATTGGCAAATGCCCAATTTAGATTTTTTCCATTGTATGCCCACAACAACTTGTGAGTGAATGAATTACATTGTTGAGTGAAACTGCAGATTCATATATTAGTGTTTATGTGGCTATCTGCATTTTGTCTTGTCACTTTTGTTGAATGAAAGGTCTTCATAAGCCACAATGAGCGATTGAGCAGGTTATTACAAATCTATTATGCCCCATCTAGCGCCATTTACAGACAAGGGCCCTCCTTGACATCATAACAGATCAAGTGTGTGTACAGTATATTAAGCAGGCAAGAGATTTTCTCCTAATCTCAAGTGGACATTCTTTGAATTCTGTTCATGTCTCGCTTCACAAGCCACATAGTCAGCAAGTGTTCTGGCACAAAAGGTTCTGATTAAGCTCCTTGTGAAAACTCCTCATCAACCTGCTCAGAAAATTAATTGTTTTTCATTGCTAATTCAAAAGTGCATTAGCATACATTGACAGCTGCGGTGTGCCATGTGCATACATAAAACTGGAGTTCATTCTCCGGTCGGCCGTGATGCTGGAGATAGAGCGTGGTTAACTCGCAGAGGTCGGCTGAAGGATCAGACCCCCGTCAGGGTGAGTGCCAACGGTGAACTGCAACCTCAGCACTATGGCTGACACTGGACTGTACAGGTCTGTTAGCAGAATGAAACAATCCCCTGGGACACAACACCAACACAAGGTCCCTTCTGAATATTCAGTTTGTGCTACAAAGGGCACTAACTGTAGAAATCCACCCACACACTCATACAAGGGGAGAATCAAATTGACACACAGGTGTGTCTTGAGTTGTAGTAATGACACACTTTGTCATACCCTTTGACTAATTTACATGACAATAAAAAGGTTGAGGATGAAAATAAACGGGCCGTGTGTGTGTCATTGTTCATTGGGTGTTACAAAAACACCCCCTTTTTTTTTTTTTACTGTAATCCGTACATATTTGCAAAGTTATCCAGGAACTGCCCCATATTGATTTTTGGGATTGTGTCTATCTTTGATTGCAGAATAGGGATCACTTTAATTTCAACCAAAAATGAACTGTTCATTTGTTTTGTGATGTTCTCTCTCCAATCCAAAAGACAATAAAGACAATAAATAGTCAACAATATAAGGTCAGTTCTGAATTATCTGAGGTTAAAATATACAAGTTGGTAAAATGTAAATAACTTTGTAAATTGGATAAAGACAGAGGAGAATTGAAAAGGCAGAGGTCAAACTAAACGGAGTTTAGGAATGACTAGGACATTGAACACAGTTAAGGCAGCAGGAAGTCCAGTACATTTAATAAATGTTACTTTTAATCTGTGATGATTGTCTTGATCAGACTACCTCTGAATGATTCAAAATAACAATCTGCAAACACAGCAGTGCTCTTTTCCCATGGTTACAACTATGGCCTCATATTTTTTCTGTTTACCAGAATTATGAAACAGAATATTTCACATCAATTTATTTAAAACCAAAGAGACGCTTCAAAACTGTTGAAAAGCTAAAGAGAAGAGGTGTTTATTCTGAGCATGCCTTGTTTAATGAAATATTTTGCATTTGAAACAAGAACGGTATTGTTGATCTCAGTTTTGCCTTAAACATTAGCACAACCTGAGCACAAAGTGTGCCATCTAGCTGACAACCCACAATCATGCAGAATTGTGAGTCTAATAAAGGCATAAGATTTTCAAGACATCAGAGTAAATAGGGGTGGCTAGAGCAATTGGCACCACCTGACAGGCAGAAATGCATCTTTGAGTTCATGTCCTTTCTGGATGCTTCCCATTTATCATGACTGTCAAGTAAAGAGGACATGATAATGAAAGGTGAACACTTGAGTGGCTCTCAACCACCGGCCTACCATACAATGTCCAGTAATGAAAAAACTGCTCATTGGCCAGACAGGGTTATGGAGCGCACACTGTTAACATCTACAAAACTCTACCCTCCCACCATGATGTCTATGGAACTTCAAGTGGGCAAATAAACCAGTCTTTATTGAATAATTGTTGTTACACAGATGTTTTACATATGTGGGCGTTTTTAGGACATCACCCTCCATAAAGCGTTGCACTAACTTACGTCAAATTGAGTGAAGCAACTGTTAGGGCCTCGCGTAACCTAAAACCTGACAGCGAGCTCCCTCTGCTGGTTAGGTTTTGTAACTGAAGCCTAAAGTCAATTTATTCAAAATGTCCCTGTCGTTAACAAACATGAACCCAATATTTATTATAATACACACACGAAGAGTTGTGATGAGACTTGGGTTATCCTAGGGTTGCTTTGAAAACAACGATTTCATCTGTGCTGAGATTTACTGATGGCCTTGAGGCAATGGGTCTATATTATATCTAAGCAAATGTAAAACATAAGTGGAAAATAAAAACAAACATTATAACTTAAATCTATTTTATTTTTTTGTGTGTGTGTGTAAGGGAGGGGTTATAGAACAAAACATTTTGAGACCTACAACATTTCACCGTAGATCTTGAAGAAAAGAACTCCCTAACCATTCACAGGCCGGGACAAGTGCAATACCACACAGGTACAAAGCATTGCTACCTCTCCCAACCTGTAAATAATTGGGACCACACATTAGATTAATTTCAGTTCTATGATCAGTTTTGCATGGATTTGCACAGCAGTAAAGTTAAAAGCTGAAAGCAAACCAGCAAAACTAACCAGAGACCCATGAACATAAATTACACCTGCAACTTTCTGAGAAGAGATGCGTCTAGAAGTACTTTAAGTGCTCATACTGCAGTAGAACAATATTAAAACTACCTGCACTATAAGCACTTTAATACTGCTGAAACATTTTACCCGGGGAAGCAAGATATCTGAAATCTAAATCCGAATGTAAAGATGAAAACACAGGCCACCATCAGTTTTGCATAGATTTGCACAACTCATTTTTTCTTGCAGCGCAACTAGGCAAAACTAACTGTGATCTGCCACAAAAAACGCACAGAATGGCATAACAAAAAAGATGAGTGTCCTAGTCCCTTATGCCAGAAGGAGCACTTAGGGCAGTAGGTGCTAGTCTACTCCACTATCTGCACTAGATGCACCTTAGCATAAGCACTAGAGGAAAAAATAAATAAATGTACAATCAAATTAGGCAATTTACCCTATCACTTATGACAAAAACTTGTATAGAAATACAGTTTTGTATTGTGAATTGTATTCAACAAACACCTGGCTAAACCTAACCAACAATAAGAAAGAATGTGATTGTTAAAATCAGTCCTGGTTAAAAATTGTGGAGAGGAAAGGACTTCCGAACTAGACATCCAGACGGTGTGTGTGTATTTGAAGCCCATCTGGATAAGCAGCATTCAAGACAGATCCTATAGTTACTTTCATCACAATAGTGCTGAAAGTGCCTCCACTGCAGTAGATTATACAAGACTACCTGCACTGTAAGCACTTTGACACCACAGTGACTTTTAAATGTCAGAGGTAGGGGGTTTTATTCACATCAAATTGCCTTTAAATCCACAATGAGAAGTTTTCCAGCAAAGATATGCGTTGCACAGGGAGTCTGTAAGTACAAACAAGACAGCATAATGTTAGTGGCACATTAATGATAAATGTCAAAAGCAGCAAATCTTTTGACTCGCTTTAACAAAACACCCAGGCTCCTACATTTTGAGAGGTCATCAAAATACATTGATGGCCAAAGTCAATTTATTTAGCTAATGCAAACTTCAGAATGAGATTGCTTACAATAGCAACTGGGACTTACTGAAAACCAACGTATTTTACTTTGTAAAGACTTCATTTGCTGCTATTCTTAATAATTCAGGTCACCATATGGACTTATAAATGTCACTAAAATAAGTCCCCCCCAAAAAACACCAAAATTTAATGTTTTTGTGCAAGACTTATCTATGTCATCCAAAGTCATAGTCATTCATTTTTACTCGCACATAACTTTATCTCAGTTTTGCTTATTTGAGCCTGATTAATTGAAAGAAACTGCCATCATAAACAACTGTATTAAAAGATGGTAACAAAGGCCAGTGCACAAAGAGGTTGTATATCCTGACCTATAAAAATAAATTTAATAGAAACTTATTAGTGAAAAGTTGTCTGCACGAGGAAAGCAACATTCGAGTTGTAGTCACATTGCCCACCCCTCCCCCATACACTAACATGGCGCCCAGGGGTCCGCATTTGACCGTTTTATAAACCTACTTAGTCATTATGCACAATATAAAGATCGATTAATTTAATAACGCACCCAGGACTATACAGCCCTGAATTTAATCAGGTGCATGTGATGCGTACGCACAGACGCGCTCACGCACCACGCGCGAGTGCCACCGCAAAGTTAACTCGAGTTCCACACAGACACACAAGCTTGTAGTACAACGTTTGATCAAAACACTCCGACAAAGCATGCGCTAGCAAAGTAGGCTAAAGCGTTATGACCTACGCCAACTATAAACTTCCAGAAAACCCCAAAAGCCAATGAGACCGCCCCATAGTTTTAATTAGCCTACAGGCCGCCAAATGGTTACGTTAAAATATGAAACTGAAAACACCGTCTAAACGAGTTAGCGGGCTAATGCTCGCAAGCTACCACCACGCTTTCACATTTTCATAGTAAACAGAGCGCCGAGTATAATACCATGTGCCCGGGTTTATAGATACAACAGCACTAGCAATAAAACACGAACAGTATGTTCGTGAAATGCATGATTTTAAATCTTGAAATGTTGGTGGCGGCTAGCGTTAGCACAGGCTAACGCGCGGCCTACAATAGCCCCATGTGCTGCCGCTTTGTTCTGGGGATACTTATAGAAGCCACTACTGTGAGGAAACAAGCTGAAAACTTCACACGTGAGATATACATGTGGCTTATAAAACGTGCACACAAGTCCATAACTTGGGGTCACAATTTAAATATTAGACACATTTTTTGAGGTGAAAAACTGTTCCCCGAGCTACTAGACTAGAGGTGCAGCAACACATGTTTTTCAAATCTCCCTCATTCTCCAACGACGGAGAAGAGGTTGCCATGCGCCCCGTACAACATTGCTTTCAAATACGGAAACCGATGATTAAACGTGGTTTCTCTAGCGCGAAGCTAAAACCTGTCTCTGGTGTCGCATACATTCTTAAATATTTCACTTTAAGGACGCATCTCCCGAACAGGCTAACAACAGGTTTCTTGCCAACAACAAGCGTGTAATAAGACACTAGCTTCAAAAAATCCACCATCTTCACTCACTTGTTCAGACTTACCGTTTACTCACTCTGAGCAATATCTGCAAAACTGAGAAAAAGAAAATACTTAATGGATTACATCGGCATGTAAAATCCACAAAAACACTACCATGTGCTACTATTGTGATTTGTTTGGAGTTTGTGAATCGTAGTAAGATTGCGAAAGTGGCGCGAGTAGAGTCGGTTTAACCATGTGGTGAATGAAGGGCGGCTCCCAGCAGCGTAGCTCAAGCCAACTCCTTCATTAGCATAAAACAAGTACTTCCTCTCAAGTGCCTCTCAACTTTCAACAGGGCTTTTACTCAAATAAGTAAGTGACAAGGAAAAAAACAATAAACAAATAAAAACAGTTATTTATATTATAAGGTTCATAATTTTATGACTATTGAGCTATTTCTTCTAAAAAATTGTTTTAAATCTCAATTTAGTTTAGTTTACATTGTTGGGTGGGAAAAAAAAAGAGTTGCGCAGAAATATTTTTATAGCTCAGATTGCAGAATATTATTATTAAAATCCTTTTTTTAACTATTATTCTTATTAAATTAAAACACATTTTTTTATATTCCCCTGATTCATTACATAAAATAATAAAAAAAGAAAAAGAAAAACCCAAAATTTATATTTTATATTATCCCTCTCAGCAGTTAATATAATTTATCATTCACGACCACAAAACAGATGGATTGATTTATAATTCATATAAGGAGACAAAATGATTCAATAAGGAGAAAAAACAAAACAAACAAACAAAAATTTTATGAAATAATATTTTATATGTTAAGTACGATTAGTAATAATATTCTGCTATCCATTTAATATTTTCCTAAAATATCCAACTTTTCCGTTTTTATCATTTCTATGTTTTTTATTGTAACAAGTAATGTTTGAGGCAGTCTTACATTTTATTAAGTTTTTACAGTAGACTTTTTTATATTTGCCGTCAATATATTGCCATATATTTTTCAAATTTGTCCTTTTAGAACATGCGCGGCTTCCGTAGGTCATATGCTGTGCAGCCATAGCTATTTCCATCTTTCAATGAAACTAGAATAACTTTGTGATTTACTTGCATAGGCTATAGTTAAGCTTTCTGCACAACGGATACAACTTTTGTATCTTATGAGCACCGTAGATTCGTAAAGGGTAGCTTTCCCAGAAGCAGCCTAGTTTATTATTGTGGAGGTCAACAAATGAATTCCGGTGTCATTGTAAACGTGTGCTTTTTGACTTGATTCTGCAATTCCATACGGGCTAACCTTACCGGAACACATGTTGCGATAAAATATAAATTAAAGTAAAGAGGTAAGTGTTGAACCTCAATTAGTACCTGTAACATCTATTTGTACGAAGCAAAACAGTAGATAATGTATCCGTGACTGCTTATATTTTTAATTGAGGCTTAAAGTATATTGACAAAAGCGCTAAACTACTCTAGTAGTACAAAGTAGTGTATGTCGTCCAGGCTTTAGACTTTGCCATAATTTTACATACAAAAGAAACCTACATGTCTGTGTCCAGTAGCAAATAGTAATTAAACGCTGCGTCTGTTTGCTTCTATGAGACTGTTCAAGTTTATATCAGCTATTCACAGCATTTGTTTCAAATGTTGTCATTTTGGCCCTCATTAATGTGCTGTTTTTTGTTTTGTTTTTTTTGCTTTGCCCAGCATTATGGCGACCTCTGTGCTATGTCGACATGTGCCAAGGCTCCGCTACCTCACAAGCTTGAAAAAAGGTTTTATCAAGGGACGTAGTTTGCATCACAAACCAGAGGAGAGTGCTGACGAGCTGGAGGACACTGATAAAGAAGCTCATCCCAAAGAAGGCTCTGGACAAGCATATCGACTTTATTATAACCCCTCTTCATATTGTCACACTTTGTTGAATTTACAGATCCCTCGCAGCCAAAAAGAATATGACGAGGATGAACCATGTCTCTCAAATTTTACTCCCTGTTTCTGGCAACAGGGCAATAGGTATAGTGTCAGCTGTTCACGGCATCTTTCCAGCTCCAAAAACACTCTGCTTGATTTAGCTTTTGACAAAAACCCGGAAACTGAGACTAGGACAGTGTCCCTGCTCCATAGAAGGTCAATCCCTCCAGATGTCAAAGTAGACATGCGTGCCTTTCTCAAATGCAGAGCGGAATATTCTTGTATGTCTCTTGATCTAAACCAGCGGCCTTCCCCAACTGAGTTCAGCAAAGCTTGCTCACTGTTACAAAAAGTGATTGTTCTAAAGGGATCTATGAAACCATCAGACATATCTAGTTTTCTCATGAAGCTCAGCCGTGTAGACGCTGACAAGACTTTACTAGTGAGAAGTGACCAACGCTTTGTCATGCTCCTTCGATATTCTGTTGAAAACTTGCAGCTTTTCACTCTGTTTCAGCTGCTGGAGGTGCTGCAGGCATTTGTGTGGCTGGAAATGCCGTCAGCTCACAGTGTGTTAGCGCTGTATGAAGCCGAACTGAGCCGCCGAGCTCACCAGATGGGTTTACACCAGTTGCTGTTTGTTGCTGACCTGTGGCGCTGTATTGGGAAGCAGGTGCCCCAGTTTTGTAAGCGCCTGTATGAGTCTGTCCCTTCATACGTGGGGCAGATAAGGACTCCTGAGCTGGTACAACTCCTGTATATCATGGGAGAAGGAAGACATTGCCCTAAAGAGTTGGTCTTTCCTTTGGAGCAGCTCCTCATGTACAATTTACATGAACTACAACCAGAGGAAGTGGGCATTGTATGTTTGGGTCTTTTTAAATCACAGACTTCACTTTCTGAGGGTGCAGTGACTCGCATTGTGGACAAGGCACACTCCTTTGTAGAGGACCTTAGTGACTTTGGCCTGGTAAATGTGATGAAATACCTACGTTTTAGCTACCTCTATCACAAGGGGTGGCTCAACACAATGGGACAGGAAGTACCCAGACGTGCTCACAGGATGGGTGTAAAAGGGCTCATGCATGTGGCTCTGGCTTGTTCAGCGCTGCATTACCGCAATGACAACATACTCATGGGAATAGCAGAGAGAGTTCCTTCACTGGTGCCACACTGCAGGAGTAAAGACTCATGTAAACTACTGTGGGCATTTGGCACATTAGGGTTTCTCCCAGTTAAAAGCCCAAGCCTTTATTCCAGTCTTACAGAGGGTCTGAGACAACGGAAAGCTGAATTTCATCGATACCCAGAGCATCTGCTGACGGGACTTCTAGGCCTTGCCTTTGTTTCCAAGTTTCCGGAAGACTTAGTTGCATTAGCACTAAGCCCAGAATTCATCAACTTATCACTGAAAACAACACAACTGGAGCTTAAGAAAGACTTATACACTTTAGATGGGGCTGTGGGTCTGGAGCTCCACAGTGGACCGGACCACGACTGAGCTCTGTACTCAGGGAGGAGGTGGCTGAGATGCTGTGGAAATTTGCCCAGTCAGATGTCTGTCAAAAACCCGAAGTTGTGGAAGCAGAGTTGGCCCTGAAAGAACTGCTCGGGGGAGAGGAGTTTGTCTGTAAGAGAATGATTCTGCCTCACACTCGCTCCATCGACCTGGAGGTGCATCTGGACTCTGCAGGAGAGCCCACAAGTGTGATACCAACCCTGTCCAGTACAGTACCTGATATCATTTCTAACAAAGGCCAGTCTCTTAACAGCAGGGGAAGAATGAACTTAGGGGTAACTCTGACTGACGATCTTTTAGCTCAGTTATTAAATAACAAAACCACAAAAGCTCCTTTAACAACTATTCAGCCCACATCTACAACTCTTCATAAAGTGGAGCCAGATGATGTTGAAAAAATGTTTGAAACAGGTTTAGTCCTGACCAATGAGATTACAGACATTTTAACCAAGAGTTCAGTCCATCAGAAGTCCAAAGGCCTGGTGAAACTTGCCATCCAGGTCTCCAGCAGAAACCACTACTGTTACCATTCAGAGCAGCTGTTGGGCCTTCATGCCATGAAGAGGAGGCACTTGAAGTTGGTGGGCTACAAGGTTGTAGAACTGAACCATCAGGAGTGGTTTCCCATGCTGAGGAAAAGTAGGACAGAAAAGCTGGCATACCTGCACTGCAAGGTTTTCAATCAATAACTACCCACTGGGAAAAAAAGAAGAACAAACAATCAACTCCCGACTGACGTACATCATCTGTCCGCTGCACTTGGACTTTCAAATTGTACACCTCAAACAAAATACATTTTGGTAAAACATTGGTTAAGAATGCATGATTAAATGCATGATTAAAATTGAACTGTCACTTTAATATGTCATGTTTCAGTTTTTATATTATGTAATGCTACACATAACACTGTCACAACTGATTTGTTACTTCAAACTCAGAGAAGATTATGTCTGTGCAAAACAAAGAAGCGACCGATTGCCGTCTTTCACGGTGTGATAAATATATTCTGCGCCTCCACTAGGTTGCACTTGAGGCTGTTATGTGACGACTTCTCTGTAGGCCTCTCGTCCTCCCCTTTTCATTGCTGCGGGGCTAGAACGGTTTACACATATCACAGGCCATATTTAGAGTTAATTGGATGCTTGAGGCTATTTGTCTGTCTCTAGTGATTCAAGTTATGGTTAGACATCTATAGGGTCACATTAAAAATAACATTTTCCTTGAATGTGGGGGGTTCAGGGATAAGTCTGGCCTCTGCATAAACACTTCTAACTTGACAGACACTGTTTTATTCAGTGGCTTTTAGGAAGAAATGAATTATGAGACAGACCAAGAATGTCTATTTTAAAAAGAATACGGAGGTTATTTTCAACGTTCCATTATATAAACACTAAAGGGGAGTTTGGGACACACTATTCAGATTACAGGTGTGCTCTGTTTCCCTTTTAAATGGGTCTATTTTCTCCCAACATCCCCTCTCCCTGTGACCCAGAAAGGATGTTAGTGCTTTCATCTGGCAAAAAAAACCCCCAAAAAACACAAGCTTTCCTGTGAGGGTGCTTTGTCTGAAGGATAGTTAAATATTGTCTGTGGATAAGATTTTAAAGAGGTTTTAAATAGAACACCTGTTAAATAAAAGAAATATAAAATACTCTTACAGTTGGCTTTTTAACATTTACCAATTTTTATGTCAGTGAAAGGCACAATAGTTTTTATATGAATATTTGAATGGAATTCTAAAGAACTGTAAAACCCCACAAGAAAGCTACGGTCTTTAGTGCTCTTTCATCTTTCTTCAAGACAAATAGCATTAATAGTACAAAATAATGGTTAAAAGTGTTTTCCACAATGTTGCTTGTGCGGTGGACAATCCTCACAGAAGCATTTCTAATTTGCCCATTTCTTTTTCCTCTTTTAATTGATTATATATATTTACCAAAGAAGACCAACTTTAAATCTGTTAAATATGCCTGCTATGTTCACCTTTTGCCAGGAGAGGTCACTCTATATTCACACTTTTAATGGAAACGTGCCAAAGATAATGATAACAATGAGACCATGAAAAATAGCCTCAAGACCTTATCTTTGTGTCTGTTAAACAATTTAATTCCACACTTAAGATCATCAGTCATTCAGTTAATTCACAAAATAGAGAATAAAACTTCAAACTGTGACAATTATTTTTTTCGAAGAAGCAACTTCACATTAAGTAATTACATTTTTTTACACTTTCAACAACGCTATTGTCACAGTCAACAAACAATGGGCACAAATAAATTGTAGGCTGTTTGAGATAGCCGAGCTCTGTCAGTCGGCTAAATACTTTTTTCGCTTTTGTCCAAAGATCTAAAAACTATAAAAGGGAATTCACATTTGGACACTTTCAAGTCAGTGCTAACCCCGCAGCTACTAATTTCACACTTGTGGGTGTGCAAGAAGCCAGTGTTTGAAGTTTGGATGATTCACTTTCTCATTTAGCACCATTTTCTTTGCATTCAAATACAACTCACTGGGACACCCTGAAAACCCCTTATGTTGGGAGAAAATGTGCTTTTGTGGCTCTTCCTATGTCTTCACACTAAGAAGAAGGGTAAACACGTTGAGGGAATAGGAGCTTTAATTCTTTCTTGCTGTACTGGAGTCTCTGTCTAGAGCATGTAAGGCTGATGGGGATGATTATCGGCTCAGATTGGATCATTATGTTGGTAGATTGTATTCTGAGTAATTGTCTAGGCAAGGTGCTAAACGCATGTGTCCCGCTGATGACGAGAGATTTAACCTGCTCTAAACAACAGTAAGTAAACAAGGGATAATTATGAGGCTTAGGCACTGTGCTCAAACATGGCTGGTGTTTGAGCAGTTAATAGGGGACTCTGCTAGACTGAATGCTCTCTCAGTAATCCTCATCTTATTTGCATTTCAATTCATTTTGCTTTTCTCGGCCTGTAAATTAATCCAACGCAGACTGAATGTGTCCTATAAGATTACAATGACATTTCTTTAAGTTATCACAACATAAGGATACTACCAAAGGTCTGTACTTAATTCTTTAATTTGGCTTATTGTAAAGGACAGACAAATCCTTATGGCACTAATTCTTGAAACACTGCAGCCCTCGTCGAGTGTGAGTCTTACATGTGACAGATGGATTTGTCTGATATGTGCCGGGGAGTTTGCCTGGAGAAATAGAGTTTTCTGGTTGACGGCAGTAACAGCATCGTGTGCCGTCAGTGCCTCACTATCACACTCTCCGCACTTCGCACTTTGTGATCCCTTCAGTGGCACTCAATACTGTGTCCTGCATTTAAAATTCTGGACACACTCCCGGCGCTAAAGCGACTGCTGCAGGGACTCGGCTGATAGGGAGTGTTTGCATTCAGCTCTTGTCTCCACTGCCACTGATAGACCTTTATTAACTTAACCAAGTTCAGGATTTGCCACTTGGTTCCTAATTTATCAAGGGATAAACCCCCTTCACCTTAAAACACAAGGGATTTAACAAGGCTTGAATTGTGATTGATGTACTTTGTTGAATTGTAGAGAGAATATTCAAGTCTGTCTGTGTAGAAGGGCATTGAATATTTCATGTTAACTATAAATCAATACTGCCCATTGTCAACAAAAGTAGGCCTTGTGCCAAAAAGACTGTACGTAGTGTAGAACTCTAAATCTGTCTTTTCATTGTCTTTTGAAGGTCATTACTGTGATTCAATGGGAAATGTGTATCTTCAAATTCAACCATGTAATCAGTGGATCATTCTGCATCTTTTAGTCCAGGCCAAAACTTAAAGAAACTTAGCATCCACAATGGCATTTTCAACCTGTGAACTAATAGATAAACTAGATGGTGGGGTCAGTGAAGGGTGTGTGTGTAAAGGCACTCCATCTCAGTAGAGCTGAGAGAGGTCACATGAGAGAAAAAGATCGGCTTGAGATATACTGGATGTCTTAAGCAGGAGAAGTTTATTTCACAAACACAGAGTAGTAGCATTGAACTCTGGCCTAAGTTATCCAATCCAAGAGCGTGTATAAGATGAGCAACAAGTGACAACAATGCCTGAGAAAGGTCACCATCTCTTTCAGGGTGTCCTGTCCTAAGTGTATTGATCAAGTAAAGGGAGAACAACATGTTTGCTTGACAGCTTAATGGATAGGCCCTAATTTAGGTTAAGGACACTGTAAAGCTATAGCAGGTCCAAGTTTCTCTAACAACAAACTTTGTGAAGGAACCAAAACAATGCTTTCAGTAAAGGTCTACAAAAACCTGCACCGAACATTATTATGGCTTTTTTTTTTTTATCTCATCACTGTCCCACATTTCATCTCGTTTTATTTTATTACAGCTGAAATGGCTTTTTCCTGTCACCTGTTTATAACGTTGGAGCTTGTCACACCCCTTCTGTCTTTGGTCTCTGTGTCTTTCACATTTCAGACTGATGTATTCACCCTTGTTCACACTTTGAACCAGAACCACACCAGCTGAACAAAAGAGTATGTTTTTAGCTGTACCAGCGTGGCAAGTGTCATTCAGTGACTGATGAACAAAAGTACAAGAATGGACCTACTTATTATAAGAAATAAACATTTGCAAAGGAAAGATTGCTGAAAATAAAACGTACATGATGGAGTTCTAATCCCCCAGATCTTACAGTAAGCACTATTCAAAGTAAGACTCCAGAAGATGAAGGCATGGGGAAAAACAGAGCTGTGTTTTTAATGCTAATTAGCATTATGTGTTGTTTCCCTTTTGAGACAAGTTCAGGATGACACTCGCAAAGTGATACAGCGTTGCATAACCGCTACTCTCCTCGTTTGCTCGCAGATTATTACAGCTCAGAGCACAACTGATGCAAGATCAACTCAGTGGGACAACGTTCAGCAGAGACAGTTACACTCAGCAATCAAGTAAAAAGAGTGAACTTAGGGTCAAAGCAGCCTGGAATCCCTTAGTAAAATAATCTCTCATGGCCATATTGGAGGCCTTTTCGGGGTGAATTTATTTTTTGTTTATGTCAGAAATAATTATCTTTAAAAATATTCTTCACATCAAATTCCCTTTTGAATAATCTTAGCACACTTTGTCTTGGCGGAGCTTCAAACAGAGTTAGAATTTTAGATGAATATGTAGCAGAATATTAACGATGCTGACATTCGTTAAAATAAATATTTAAGAAATTGTCTTTTGGGCTGAAAGTTATAGATGAAAAGCACTCTTATGACTGTGTTAATCACAGAAGAGCAAGAAGCTATTTAACTGCTTATGGGTCTAACCAGAAGATAAAAAGTTTTTTTGCAAAAACATAATTCATTCTGATTTTGTATTACTCTATCTAGTTCATCAATAAAACACTAGAATATTGCATTCCTCTCATTCGTCTCCAGTGACCTACATTCTGGTATATTCTCTCATTGCTTTATGTTGGAATTATACTTTTTCCTATTTCATCTTGGACATTACATGACAAGAGACAAAAGGGCCCCTCTCATTAATGTGAAATAGTATTCCATAGGACAGGGGTCATCAAGTAATGTGTTTGAGGGCCATCTTGTTTCTTTACATGTGCTGTTGGGGGGCCAGACTTTCAAACTAAAATGAACTACAGTAAAAATAAACAAATAAATAAATGCATACTTTTCCTGTATTCCTTGTTTTAGTAGATTTCATCACTGTTTTATATCTGTTTTTGACTGAAAACTTTGACTATTTGAAGTCGACGTCGGCGTCGGTGACAAGTGCCCAACTGTGCCCAAAGCTGCTCGAACTGTTCACTGATTAGCAGATGTAAACGTCTGTACAGAGGATTAAAGGTTGTCATTTTGGCTAAATGAGCTCAATTTCAGTTGTTTTTGAGTCATTTTAACAATTACATTTGTTCTGATATGGCCCCCGGGCCACCAGTTGATGATCACTGCCATAGGACATTCAAGACATTTGTTAAAATAGCACAAAATACTAAGAACTCATGAATTAAAATGAAGCTCCATTTGTGTATTATGAGATAATACTATCGTTGCCCATGAGTTGCAATAAAAGTGGAACGTGGCCTTGGCTTTAAGTTCACGCAATCATCATCTGTTAATAGGGGTTCATATGGAGTATACAATTAGACTGTGGTAACCGAATATAAAGTGATGTGTTAACGATTACATAATGATTAATTACATTATCCAGAACACTAAGGGATCAGGTATTGAGATGTACGAAGGTGGCAATTAGTGCATGGCGGAGACACACAAACAGCCCGCTGATGCACACTAACAGCAGCGCTACAAAAACGAATCCCATCCCCACTGCATTATTTCATACAGCGCCATGTTGAAGGAGACAGTTGATCAAAGAGCAGGAGGAATTTAAAATTGTTCCAGTGTTCAGACTTCCTTTTATGTAAATAATGAATAGGTTTTACAGTACGTTCACATTGCTTTGACACTGCAAAACATAATGCTCTGCTTCACATTAGTGCGGAACATTTCCTTTCTGTGAACCGAGCGAGGGGGAATGAGGAGTAGTGCAGTGCTTTGTCATGTATACTGTGGGCTATTCATTTACAGATATCACAGAATACTGTGTTTTTCTTGTGTGATTCAATAAATGTTATTGTCTATATTAAAAATCCAAAGCAACACCTAACAAGAAAAATGTGCAGTATTCAAATAAAATGACTTGTGACTGTAAGATTTAAACAGTGTTGCTGAAGAGTAAATGGGATAAATAGTGTAGCATATGCTTAGCCACTTTTGTTATTGTTTTATTTATTTTATGTAGTTGAAACTGTGCAACTCAGTAAAGGATGTTTTCTGTTTTTACTCTTCCTTCACTTTTCCTCGGTTGCACTGTCTACAGTATAGCTCTCTAAAGCTGTCAAAACCCCATATTTAATGTATTTTTCTGTAAGAAAACCTCAAACGGTTGACCTCATTCTCTCGACAACTCCTGCATTACTGGACTTTCGATCAGAAAAGGGGTCTTTAATAATTCCTGTCTTTGTGGCTTAATGCTTATCGTCCCATCCTGCTGCTGATTAGACTCCTGCGTTTCCTTTGCTCTAATCCGGACAACTTAATTATACAGGAGATGTCAGACTTCCAAGGACGGCCTTCTTCCAAGGGCAGCGAAAGCCAATTGTGAATATTTGATGTTGGCTCCTGTGACATGGAAATTCAGTTCTCATGGCCTGGGTCTGGCACAAGACATATACGTATGTTCAACATATCCACGCATGCAAGACAAGAGTTTGTGTTCAAAGATTAACAATGGAAAGCAGTTACAGTAGTGCATAATTACACTACAGAATATTGCAGATTAAAAGTCCATAAAGGGTGTTAGAGCCACCTGCATCCCAGCAGCAGGTGTTGCTGTTCTGTGAAGGCGCACTTAATTTGATTAATGAAGGTAATATACTCCTGTCCTAATAATAAGCTTGTAGCATGAGACCATACACGAAGTTACTATGGCAACTATCCCTTTTGCATTCTGACTTTCTTTCTGTGATGCTTTGATGTGTTAGCCAGTGGCTAGGTGTGCAATAACCGTCCTGTAACCATTGGGAAATTGTTCCCCATGAGAGAAAAAAAACATTGAAATTGCAATCAACTCTTTGATTAAAGGGAAGGAACACTGTACTCTGAACACTATAGTTTGTCACAGTCCGATTGTATCAATCAAAATATCAGAGAGTAAAAGTTTATCCTATTTATTTACTGAACCTGAAAGCCACAGAAGCTGACAGGCAAAGGTTATGAAGCCATCAGTGATTTTTGTATTTGAAAAAGGATTCAAGTCATTCACAAAGTTAGCTGGAGCTACGAATGCTAAATGCTAACTAAAGCATTTGTGGAGCCCATTGTCGAGGGTCTGGCTCAACAAAAACAAGTTTGATGATTACATCTTAAAACTGCACAAATTGACACAGAGTTTAACACAGACACTACTCTTGGGTGAGACTCAGTTCATATCTGTCAAAGATATTTACTTGAATAACCTTTTGGAAACAACGTATATATAGACTTATAATATATGCAAATAGCTACGCTTGGGCAATGTAGTAGTAGTAGCTGTTATATAGTGAATCAAAAGTAACTCATAGAGTGATATTAAAACAGTACTTTTAGTTACATTGCTCACCTCCTTTCTTATTGAGTTTCACTGTAAGCCACTGTCACTGTGTTCCTTTGGACTTTTATATATTTACTGCCTGTGGATTCCCACAAACTCAGGTACTTTCAAATATTCAGGATATGAATTATTAACCAACATTGTGAAATCTAAAATAGCATCTTTGAATAATTGATCTTGCATCCTTATGAGTTTAGTGGATTAATCTAATGTGGACATTGATTTGCAATCACACATTGTTGACTGAATCCAATTAATTTGATCATTATAACCCTGAGAATAGAGTATTTAAATAAAATGCACCAGAAGAAGACAGACACACAGCAATAAGAAGATGCAAATATCTATTTATGCTTTCCACAAGGCTGATCTGTGAGCTTTCACCTGAGTGTGTCACCAGAGGAATGTGTGTGCTCCGTATTTGGCAGCATAAGACATCTGCTTGAGGGAATGAGCTGACATAGGTTAGACGAGTGCTGCAGGAAAATAAACAAGAGACTTATCCTTTGGTCAGATCCTTCTCTTCTTCCTATTTTTATTTTATTTTATTTTTCCACAAGAGCAATGAGGATATAATTTATGCAGTATAGGATTTAGAATGTAACCAGTATTTTCTTTAGGATTTTGATGTGTTAAATATGTGTCAGATTCTCTGCAGAAACAGCTGAATGTGCAGTAGAAGATACAGCTGTGTTCTGGGCTCATCAGGGATCATCAGTGTGCCCATGTGTGTCTGCCTGACACCATTATACTGCTTCACTCAGCAAAATGACATTAATAATTGTGGAAAATGAAGTATGAAAATGGCAGACTTTGCACATTTTGAAAAATTTTACAATTATTCTAACAATATAATTTCAGAATGTGAAATATTATTACAAAAGCAACCATGTTTAAACCACTTGAATTAATAAGAGTCATTTTCCACTCAGTTAATGGGAATTGTTTATTTGTCTAAAAAAATGGGTTTATTAATCAAGGATCAGGGCAGGTAATTAAAAATATATTTTTTTACAACATCCAGTCAATGTAATCTTGTCCATGATGCTTATTTTAATATTTATTTAAGGATGAAAGCATTCAGACTGCATATGTGATTTGACTTTTGTGCCCATATGTGATAATTTTTTTTCAAATAAGACACATGCTACTTACATTTGTGGTCCTATATCAGACAGATATCTGATGTTTTTCTATCTGAACGTCACAATGCTGCACTGGAGGAGGCGGGACCTGGCAAGACTGAATGACAACAAGTATGGCAGACAACGGTAATGAAGCCAGTCAGTGGAAAGAACGTGAGGTTTTGGACTTAATTAGTATTTGGGGTGACAGAAAAAAAAAATCATATTACATTGCAAAATACCATCAATATTTACTTCCGCAAACTTAGTGTCAGTCAGTTGTCTGATATCACATCTTGTCATTTCAGGACCATTTATGGTTCACACATGAGGCTGAAAAAAAATCAGATTTCAACAAAAAAATCAGAATTGAGCAGCGTGAAAGTAGCCAAAGATATCAGGTCAATGGTTCATTAGACTGCATTTAAACATTTTACAACGATATATGCACTCCTCTACTTTATCTGTAATAAACATAAACTGCATGTGCAAACATTAGGCACAAAAATCCTAATCCTGCATAAATAAGATGGTTCAAGCCAATGGTAACTGACTTACATTGTGTTTGCTGCAGTGAGTGAATAGAGAACATTTTAAGGCTTGTTCTTACAGAAAAATGTGTTGGGAGACAAAGACACATGTACCCCTGTGGTTTTCAAGTATCTCCAGTTGTTGTTGTTGTTGTTGTTTACTAAAAATCACTGCCTTTGGCTTTGCATCCATCTACCCTTGACCGTTCAAGTATATATCTATATGTCCTTATCTACACTTATATGTCAAGACAACTTTGGATGCCTTTCAAATCCCAGATCTGAAAGACATGGTTAAAAAGCGAACTTATTTAAACCATGTTTTGCTTTTATCCAATACCTGCTTTTCGATCCTTCTTCTAAAAATAGAGCAAAGGATCCTTCACGTTGAGAAAAACAGAAGCTCCATGGCAGCGTCTTCTACCGTCTTCACTCACTCAGAGGGGCAGAAGTGCCAAGAGATAGCTTGTGATGATGTGTATACATGGAGTTCTCACAGCAGAGCAGAGGTCAAGCTTAGCACGGAGTCCCACTGAGTTCAGATCCACCAGCACTTTTAGACTGTATTATACTCGCTCTGTGTGTTATTGGAAGGCAAAGAGTGAAGAAGGTTATCACTAGAACTTATGTGTATTTGTATGCAAGTGTGATTTGGTTTATTACCCATTTTCAACACGTCCAGTTCATTTACAAATAGTTTAGTGTATAGTGTATTAACTTTTTTTTCCCTTCCAATATGTCCATCACTTTGCTAATGCTAGTGTTTTAGCGAAACATTCCAGCCATGTTAACAAAAAAAAAATAAAAAAGAGGAAAATTGTCAAATCTATGCGGCATTGCATACAGTGTGTGCACTTGCCTTTACCACCAAACTTTGAGTGTAATAGGTGTGGAGAATAAGAAGAGTAGCCTATTGACTCACTTCAGTGGAAAACCTATTGTAGACAATTCTTACATAGGCCTAGGCTACCTGACCTTGCAGCTGTAATTGGTAATAGATAACATCTTTCCACATTTTCTCAAAGGTGTCTGTTTGAAGAAAGAGGAGTCTGGACTTACTGACATTGGGATATCTGGGAGATCTTGTCAGTCAATTAGCGATAGCCTGTCAGTTATCCAGTCAACAGTGAACAGCAGCTTGTGCACGCAGCATCGCAATGAGGCTTATTAGCGTCAACAGAACTGTGGCAGCCCATCTCCTCAGTATTTTCAGCTTCTTAGGAATTGTTTAGCTGCGTGATATTTAACATGTGGAGCAACTTGAAAGAACGTTTTTTAACACACTCAACCGACTCGTAGTACACAGCCTCCAGCAAATAAAGCTTTCCAGTGTGGTTAATGAGCAAAGATGTGAATGGTCAAATGTAGTTAATGCTGAGGCATTGGTTACCCTTCTTTGAAGTGCAGCTTTTTAAAAATTAATCATATTCATGACCCATTTGCTACTTCACTTTATGGAAATTCTTGATGGCCTTGTTGCCTTGATGCACAGACAGTGGATGTGGTGCTGCAGTCAGAACAACTTCTTAATTAATGTGAAACTTGCACATTATAAACTATGTTGTTATATTTATTTAGGAACAAATTCTGAAAGAAAGAGATCTAATTATATTACTGAAAAGGTGAAGACATTTGTTTGACAGGTGGCGCTCCCTGGGGACCACGAGATGGTTTCCCTACCCCACCTCACCATCTGTCTGGATCCATTGTAGCTCCTTGTATATCCCACCAGGATACCCGCAGTGAACAGAGACAGAAACACAGAAAAGTGCTTTTAGGAAGTGTGCCACAGCCTCAGCCTGTCACATTAGTGTGCCTTGAACTATATTACTGCTTCAAAAGTTATCCCAAGTTTAAACATAAAAGCAACCTGCCACCAACTACGCAGAAAGTTACTAAAATGCTCAGTGCATTATACATTGTAGTTTCAATATGAAAAACATAAACAATGCACTCTAACTTTATCTGTGTGTTTTGTTTTAAAATAATTACGTCTCATTTTCCTGCACAAAGAAGAATGAGTCCTAGTAAACAACAGGCACCCAGTGTAACCAGGAGCTATTTACATATTATTTGAGAGCACGGTGATTAGAGCAGACAGTGGTTCCTGTGTGCATTGTCAGAGGTTTTAAAGCATACGGCTCTACACGATGCCAAAAGCACGAGAGGTTGTGAGGGTCACAGGAGGTTGTGCTGTCACCCCAAGTGTCCGCTTGGCTGCAGTGTCCTTGAGCCACACACTGAATCTTTATCTCCTTTGTGGGAGTTGCATCATTTGTCTGACACCGGATGAGCTGAGGCCAAAATACTGCATTTTCCGGAAAAAAAGATGCTGAAATATGAATATGACCGCTTTCTACCACACACTGCATTCTAGAGTTCTCCGCTGTTTGGAAATGACAAAAGACGAAATTCAGTTTAGTCTGATTTATGTCATTGTTACCAGAAGCCTTGATGCTGGTGTATTTTAGGCACAAAACATTTATGAGAAACATTATATGAGAAACTTTGATTTAATAATGCTATGCAGTCAAATCGAACACTTTCTCCCTCAGACTCCATCTAGAATATTACATTTTCAGGATGAATAGGGCTAATTATGTAGTTAAATGATTTTATTAAAGCAACACCTAATGGGAATAATCTGAAGAAGATGAACAAAAGAATGTATTAGTCATAATTCTATGTAAGGGAAAACATTTAAGAAAATGATATTAATCGCTGTTGCAACAAACTGGACATTAGAAGATTTAATTTGCAGGCGGGTGGTTAGTTGCCTTGCTCCAGCTGTCACTTTAGTTTTTGTGGATGGTCAGCGACAAGCATGAGGAAGGAAATGTGCAACAGTGCAGCAGTAGCACAGCATTACAACTCAGCCTGCCATGCTGCATGCTCAGTCCGTAATAGTCAAACCACACATCATACATCAATATCAAATATTAATCGTTTTTCATTCACACTAAGGTCTGGAAATGTATAACTGAGGAACAGAATAAAAAGCAGTTATTTGGTGATATGGAATATGCAATATACGTATGTCATGTAATGCACACTTGGACTACAGCCACAACAGCGACGACAATAAATATACTTTATTAGCTACACATAACACAAAGCCCTCCCATAGTTGCTGAAAATACTATTATTTTATAATATCCCTTTATTAGCCCTGTTGGGAAATACATTGTTGGCAGGCCAGCATGTTTTGATGTTGGTGGGGAAACCAGAGTACCAGGAAAAACCCACCCAATCACTGTTATAGACCAATGTGTGTCCTAGAGCCACACAGATGACCCATTTAAAAAAAAAAAGAAGAATTGACACGTTAGGGGTCACCCGCGAACCCCTAATGGGACTAAGCGGTAGAAAATGAATGAAAAAAAAGGATGAAAACAAAAATTGTGACCCAACATTCTTAGCTGTTTAAGTGTTGTTTTGTTAATTCTTCTGTTCAGGTGTTGTATAGTGTCATTTAATTTCTTTTAAAAAGCAATTTTGTTATTTTTTTACAAATCATTAGTTTGATACTTTTTTGTTTCTTTTGTTTTTTTAGCACAGT